>JAHHFK020001032.1:0-239545 GCA_024533555.2 Aedes koreicus
CCTTTAGCTACTCTAATTAGGGTAGTTCCACTTTTAACAAAACTGAGTCTTTTTTTATTCAGTTTTTGAAAATACAAACAAGCATGACTGAGTAATGTTTACTCTAATTTCGACAGTAAGTTCCCCTTTTAACGAAACTTCTACTCAGTTTTGAGGAACTACAAACGAGCGTGTATATATAAGTTGACATAAATGTCATAATGGGAGCCCCGTTACTGAAAATTAAGTGCTGTCCACTTTGCATAAATGTCTTTTTGTGAAACTGCATGTCAGTTTGTGAAAATAAAAATGATTAGATTTATCTTGTTTAAAAATCGAGAAAAAATAGTTGAGATTCATAAAAAATATTTTTGTGCAAGGAAGAACGCCCATCATAGATACGGATGGAAAAACAATGTTTTTTTTTTAAATTAAAACCCCCTATTGTCAAAATTCCACTTGGTAATATTGAACAACATTCCGTAACCTCTCTACTTTTTAAGTCGATACTGGCCTTTAAGAAAAATAACTATACGAAATTTATTAGGGCAGTCATTTGAATTTAAACAGGTCCGATGTTGCAGGAATCATCTTTCCCCTTCACATCGTGCATACTGTTGACCAATTTGAGTCAAGCGTACTCAAATTTGGGTTGTTTAGAAATAGCGTGTAAAGTGTAACCATTCAATTCATTTAATTCCTTTCAGTGCAAAAATAATATCCGGCAACTCTGATCGACGGACAACTCGAGAACGAGAACTTACATGCCAGAAAAACGGGCGAAAAGATGTCTCCTCCTCCTTTCTCTTTCGCACGCAAGCAAGCGATATTAAATGCGAAAAGGGAAGCAAGCGAGGTTGACATTTTCTAGACAAACAAATCGATATTAAAGTTACTACGAAGGAGGAGAAAAGTCTTTAACGCAATTTTGTATTTATTTTTAACTTATATAGTATTAAAATTATATATAGTTACAAATTTACAAGTTAACAATATTAGCAAAAAGGCAGATAATCCTACAACATGAACAACAAAGCAAATAATGGTAAGTGGCACTCACAAAGCGTTTTTCGCGATGGCGAAGCGAACATTGATGCAACCGAAAAAAAAACATGACATGATTATCACAAGGTTCTAGAAAGAAAAAAAATGTTTTTCAAGTAAATATTCAACATGCTAAACTCAATTTAATCATCAATTCGAACGTAACTGCTCATATTTACCGTAGATAATCCATTTCCGAAGAATGGCCTATTATCTACTTGATCTCACTTCTCAGCTTTGGTCTGATGAATAATCAATTTTTAATGACCTCCACTAATCTTTGTTCTGCTCTAGAAGAGCGATAAGTGTAGGTGCACGAATAATAGCTAGTAGGTGTTAATAAGAGTTGTGTTACAAGATGGTCTTTCTGATTCGTTTATATACATAAGGTATCTACTTAGTTTTTAATAGTACTGCAAGTGCTAAAACGTAATAGGCTTCATGTAATGAAGGATTTGAATATAATATTTTATGCAGTGAGCTTTGAATGGGGGGAGTTTTGAAATTTATTTTAGACAGTTAAAAAAAATTATAAAAACTAATGCTTTGTGACATTTATATAATTCAGGTCGATTTTACTTATGCTTTTTTTTTATACTTATTTCAGGGTATCCATATGATGCGGCTCAACAAGGCGCATATCAGCAATATGTCAACAGTCAAGTAAGTTATTTGAAAATGTTAGCAATATTCCCCGAGCAACTTTCATTTTCTTATCTACTAACAGTCATATCAGTACTGCATACTCAGGGCTTGTTGACGGCCAGATCACTTTAGTTTCTAGTTGGTAGCTATTTCTTGAAATTTAATCATTGTAGTCATTTTTTACCATTAGCTTTATTTTTTTTTATTTAGCTTTCTAAATTTCATTTTTTTTATTTAGCTTTCTAAATTTCCTTTAGACACCAAATCATTTGTGTTGGAATTCTCTATAATTAGTTATTTAGAAATCTAATGGATCCTATACACGAACAAAATGCAGGTTGTTCTAAATCCGAATAGATCATTGCGAATTTAATAAAATCTGTAAGCCGTTAACTTTTTAATTTTGAACTATGTAGTGAGGTGGGAAGTCGTCTATGACCGGACGGCCTTTCTGTTTGGATACTACGATTTTTTTTTCCAACAACAAAGAATGATAATAAGATTTGCACATCATGAAAAGATAGTGGCCTTTCACTGGCGGTTTGAAGTAATTTATGTTGAGATTATGGATCTAATAATAATTTCAATATTATAATTTTCCGTTGTGGAAAAATGTCGCTTAAATGACACTTAAATTCGCCTCAAACATTTAAATCTTGGTTGTTATTAGAACTTCTATGATGCAATCGGCTTTCTCAAGCAGACTGAACTGACCTGATATAAGATTTGTTCTTTAAACTGAGGAACCGGAAGAGCTTAGTACAAATTTCGCACCACACAGAGTGATTTTGTTTCTAGTTAGTTGCTTATTTTTAACGTTTCAACGTATTGCTTTCACAACAGGCTTATTGCTTGCCCTCAATTGCTTTACTGCTCTAACAGCACTTTCACAGTAATCGATGCCTGGTACCATTTTTGCATATGTTTCTAGTAAGTAACAATTGAATTATTGTTAACATAGTTTGTTTTTTTACAGTTCTTAAGCATAAAGAACATGCCAATATTGATTTTTATTTTGGATAGATGTTTCGAAGGTAACACGTGCCTTAAGACACGAAAAAAATGTATTTTATGTTATTTTTGTTTTAAAATTGTAATAGAATTTGGAAAACGAATAGGACGCGGAGCTTCGCAATTCAGTAATAGCTCGATACAACATAACTTTGTTTTATTTTGTGCTATTTTTTTGAGATAATGGAAACATTTCTCATAAAGTAATACTAAAACTATTTGCTGATGATTTCATCCAAATATTGGAACTGATGCCATAATTTTTCACATGAATCGTGAAATTTGCTTATTAGTTAAATATGTGTTAATTCATTGTCTCTAAATTTGTCTAAGTCAAAATACATTTTATTCCACTCACCGAGAAAGAAAATAACACCACACAACACTCCATGTATCGGTACCTCAGAGATAGAAAAAGTGTCAAATTCAAATATCTTGGGTTAGTTTTAGATTCTACGCTTTCCTGTGTAGACCAAACTTCGGGGATAGTCTCTTGTTAATGTGCATTCTTCCATTGTGTAGTATTCTTCCATAGCGTTCAAGGATATCTACACGTCTTAGACAAATGAGAATTTATTTTTTCATCATTTTTTCATCGATTTATAGTGGGCGTCCAGAACGTTTAGAATACTACGATAGTAGAATATTATCCAAAACTACTTTAAAACGGCTCTTTATAATGAAAATTGGTGTTTTTTTTTGTCATAAAACCATATCAATGCCGGAAAGGTTCAAAACTAAATGTATACGTCCAATTTATTTATTTATCTTTTAATGAAAAGAAACCTCCATTTAACTTAAAAAAATGATTATATTCAACTAAATAAAATTATTATAATACACAAAATTATTTTGAGACTCACTAATACTATCGTCAGTGTCGAGTGCTGAAGAAATATGTCGACATGGAGTTTTCATAAGAGCCAATGTCGCAATCGTAAACAATGGCTTCTTCCGCAAATTTCTCGAGAATTCCAATTTAATCATAGTGAATTATCACGATGATTGTACAGAAGAAGAGTTCCCCTTTACAATAGAAGTGGTAGTTTACTTGAGCGAGTTTGCATTTTCAAGAAATTTGCGGAAGAAGCCATTGTTTACGTTTGCGACATTGGCCCTTATGAAAACTCCATGTCGATGTAAGTCGCTGCACTGAAACCGGCCAGTACCCATTAATGGGTAAAATATCACCCATTTTGAACTTAAGTAGGTAAACTCATTAATGGGTAAAACCAATTTACCCATTAAGTAATTAAAAGTCACGTATGCTGTATTTTGTATTATTTTTTACCATTTTTTTAAAATTGTTTATTGGGGAAGATGGGGGAAATACCCATTTTTCAAAATGTTTGTTATTTGCGAAATGGGTATAAAATACCCATTTTTCGTGATTTGTTTTTAATTGTGATATTGAATAATAAGCATTAGAATAAACATAATAGATCGCAATAACTGAATGTGAATTTGTATTTTGGCAACCCTTTAGCCTCAGACCTTTTACCTATCAGGTATGTTAAGTTTTGTTCGGGAGTTTTCACACCGGCAAATATTCCGGCGACGTTCAAGTGGTCCATTGAAGCGGCCATCACATCGTTATCATCCAGAGAGGATATCCGTGGAATATATCTGAAAAGGATTTAAATGATTTCGACGTCAACTTGATGAAGGCTTGGATTTTACGCCCCGGAAGAGACACATATTCGGAAGTAAGATTCTACTGATGTAATTGATGCATTTTATATTATTATATTAAATTATTAACTTACCTCTAAGTTTTTGAAAGCTTTCGCTATCCAGTTTAACCTTCAGTTCTTCCATATTAGAAGGCTTCGCGTTTTCGCGGGGGGGATTCCGGGGTTTTTTTTTTTTCGAACACGCTTTCAATAAACAAAGGGGCCGGAAAGGTAGATTTTTCTTAATGGGAAAAATTCTCTTTTTTGTCTCTTTGAAAAAAAATGGGTTTTTGCTTTTTTGTTTAAAATCCTTTTTTTTTGAGGGTTTCTGGGGGGTGGGGGCCCTTTTTTTGTACCTGTGTTGGTTTTGTTGTGGAAAGGCAAATTTGTGCGTTTTTTAACCAGTTTATTTATTTATACGGCTCAATCGCGTTAGCTTTACGGAGCCAAAGGCAATGTTTGTGGGTTACATACAAAAAAAAACTATTTTTTATACAAATTATGATTCTTCTTCTTTCTTGGGGGCGATTTTATGTTAGCTTCTTCTTGTTCTTTCGCAATTCTAGCCGACTCTTTTTGTTTACTGATCCCCGTTGACATGAATGCGGCGAACTGCAACAACGCACGATCGCGGGTATCCAACTCCTTCGGTTCATCAATATGTATTTCGGTGTCCAACAGATTCCTCCGTTTTATCTTGCAGCACCTCTAGCGTATCCAATTCTCTCTCAACTTCAGTTTCTGATCCTCCGGTGGCTGTACCTCCAGTTACTGCACATCCGGACGTTTTCTTCAGCTTACCGCTTTGCTGCTTTTCGTGACTTTGCACTTTCGGCTGACTCCGATTCTGCTGCTTGGGACAGGAAGCCATCAGGTGTCCCTCTTCCTTGCAGATAAAGCATTTGTCCTTGTTGCCTTGGTAGTATATGTTTCCCTTCCGGCTGGCAAAGTGCAGTGATGACGGTATTTCCTGCTTCACATCCATGTACGCGCCCCGCACACCAGTGTAGGCCGGTATGCCCAGCTCCGCTGGAAACTTCTCCCGCACGATACGTTTTACGTGTCCATATTTGGACAACACCGTAACGATTTCCTGGTCAGGAACCTCCGGTGGGAGATCGTATATTCGCACATAGCAGATGTGATCCTGGGCATGCGACATGTGCACTTTAACCTTTTTTCCATTTCCATAATGGAACATCAGTTCATCCGAGTTGGCGGTCAACGCGTGCAACATCGACCGCTCAGACTTGAACTTGACGAGAAGGGACTTTTCATCTGCAATCCTATATGCAGCTTCAATTTCATCAAGCTCCACATCCAAGCCTTTGACGAAATTTGCCACTTCGCCTAATACTGGTTTATCTGCTCCATTGCCGAAGGTAAATCGCACAGTATTTTTCAACTCGCACATTGCTGCTGTAACAAAAGCGACCGGGTTGATGAAACAAGAACAATGCAAATTTATTTCAATGCCGTAGAGAAGAAGGCTATCGCGCGAAAAAAACAAAACTCTCAACCGTCCCAAACGAAAGCAGAAACAGAACTGTATCCGCAGACTTTTTTTTAAAGGATTAGCCTTTTTTTGGTGGTATTAAAAAATATTCTTGGTTGGTGTTGGTAGTTGTTAGTTGAAATAATTTTTTATTTTTTATTTTTTTAAAGTTAAGGAGTAGGTTATTTTTTTATTTTTTTGTTGTTGATGATTAGTTTGTTGGGGGGGGGGTGATGAGTTGTGGGGCAAAAAAATATTTTGTTTTCGGGGGTGGGTATTCTGGGGGGGATATGTAATTGTTGTTTTTTTTATTTATTAAATTATTTTTTTTTTTTTGATATTTTGGGTTGTGAAGTGAGGGTCATTCCGAGAGTCGAAGTGACGAAGTAAGAAAAGTCACCTGCAGTGACGTGACTCTCCATTTTATTTACCCAGAAGAGTCACGTCACATCAGGTGACTTTTCTCACTTCACCAAGTGACAAACGTTACTTCGACTCTCGGAATAACCCTCAGTACATCACAGGCCTCGATAAATAATTATTAGGACATTTTAAAACACCGCAATCCACCATTTGGGTTGATTTAGGTCTGTGTACTTCATCCTTGAATGTATTAATTTATATTAATCTGTCTTCCCTGATAAAAAATTACCTTAAACGAACGATATCACTAATCCTCCAACCATTTATTTAATGGTTTGGATGATACCCCAAATAGGTCGTTAAGAAAAATAACCATTCGAAATTTATTAGGGTTATCATTCCTCCCCTAATAAATCTCGTATGGTTATTTTTCTTAACGACCTATTTGAGCTATCATCCAAACCACTAAAGAAATGGTTGGAGGATTTGTGATATCGTTTGTTTAAGGTAATTTTTTATCAGGGTCCGTATGCACCACAACAAAGCAACCACCAATCGCGCTTTTTTATTTTATTTATGCTGCCGTCAGTAAGCGCAAAATAGGAATTGCAGGTTTTCTGTTCCAAGTTTGTTAAAATATTGGACTTGTGGAAGGCAATTAAGTTGCACAAATGCCCTATTGTGGTGGCCATTTTATAGACTTTAGATCATAGTTTGGCCTCAACTGGAAGGCATCGAAAATTTACTGACAAACCCTATTTTTACAATATGTTTTCACCCTTACGACTGTACAAAAAGAGTTGAAAATTAGTTTCATGTCTACTGTAACGATTGTAATTTCTTTTCCTAACATTCTGTAGAGTATTGTTAAAAGCATCTACCCCTTATAGAATTCTTATTTTCAAAAGCCTAGTGGGGAAAACCCTCAAGCACGGTATGAAGAGCTAACTTGTCCTACAATTTCCTAAATCCGTGCTTTGCATTCTTCTGATTAAAAAGCACAAAACAATAATTTTAACGAGATCGCAGTAAGCCGTGTTTTGAAACTGACGTGTTTTGCTTTTGTTGTGTCGTGTTCACAAAAAAAAAACAGCTTTATTTTGTGATTCAAGCACAGAGAACAGACATCCAAGCTCGAACAAGTTTTTCCAATTTACTGTGTAAATTTTTAAAAACAGACCGTTGGAAAAACAACGCTGCCTAGCCTAGGTTTCACCAAACTAAAATTGACAGACTATCAAATCTCGGGGCGGCCAAGTGGCGCCATCAACATACGATTCACCAAAACTAACGGAAACGAATTGAAATTTTAAAATGTCAGTTACAAAAATTTACACACGGAGGGCACTCCAGCTTGGATGTCTGTTCTCTGTGATTCAAGCTAAATAGAAAGTGAAATTATTAAATTTTCGTGTGCTTTGCGTAAGACATAGTGAATGTAATCGATTCCTTCTCAAAATGTGTTCTGGTCGAGTTTCTTCAGATAAATTGTGCGTCGGTATTTTTTTTTATTTTAATTTTTTTTTGCGCGCCAGCGCATCCGGAGGAGTTTTTCGTTGGTGAGATCGTTTTATATTATCGAAAATATACCTTAACATCATACATACCAGCTCAAGAATGTCCTTGTTTGATTTTGGAAGAGTGAAAATTCTTCAAATATTCAATTGATATGCGAAGATTTTCATGTGGTGCTTATTGTATACAAAGATGACCTCAGAATGTACGTTTATGAACAGGTATTCTTGAAATGGGTCGTTGGATGTTCAATAGAGCGGTCAGTGGGAGATTGATATACACCACACACAAAACAACTCTAATGTTAACAAATATTATTCTAAATCAAATAACTTTATCCGGAGAAATTTGCGATTAGGGCGAACATGCAAAATGTAAACAAAATGTTTTTCAATGCAATGCATAATTATTACCACTAAATAATGAGTTTTGAGCTTTTTGTCCTGATTGTGTTTTAATTTTATTCATAAGATAATGTTGTCACAAAGGGCGTAGTGTTATTTTATTATCAACACAATTTACTGTTGCGATTAACGCCATATTGATTGTTGACAAAGTGAAAGGCGTAACTTAAATCAAAACATAAACGTGGCGTAAAGTAAAAGACTATACTGACAAAATAATCGAAGCAACGACGAAAAGTGGAAGGCGAATAGTATTGGGCGATACTTTTATTTTCCAGTATTTGTGAGGCTAACATTGAAAATGGCATAATCAAACATGCTAGCTTTGACAGGCGAATACTAAAAATGAGCAAATTTCAATGAAAAAAGAACGAATTAATATGTGAATCAGCTTTGTTCTCTGTTTGTATGCTAGATTGTATTTGAAAATGGAAGTTAATTTGAAAAATATGATTTGAAATTCTAGTTGAAATAATACAATCATCATTTCCCTTTTGTTTATATTCTGCATGTTCGCCCTAATCGCAAATTGGTGCGGATATATGCAGCAAAACAATCATCGTGCTTTCATTTTTAATTTTCATTTAAAATTGATTTTTTTTCTGGCATCTTAGAACGGAATTAATCCTTACCTAAAAACATGACCGGTTAGGACTATGTACTGTTTTTGTTTTAATTTTCAATCCATGGGTATGTGATACGTAGTAAACATAGTTATGGCTTCGTTGATTAGACTACATAGTCTTAAATTCGGTTGGTGAGTCATAAAATAATCAATAAGTATATGTATTAAGATATTTCTCAACTTACGAAAAAAAGTAGGGTATCAGGTGCTGCGTGGAACTAGGACAGGTCACGGTACAAATTTTGTTTATAGTTTTCGATGAACAATCTCTAAACAGCATTTAGAGTTGTTCTCTATTCTAGTTTCTAGTTCACTTAACCCTCATGTGTTTGACAAAAAGCACCTTAAGGTATTCGACCGGGTACCCGGGTATCCATAAAATTCAAATGATTGTAACTCTGGAAATTATTGACCGATTTTATCGAAATCATCAGATGGCCACAAAACGTTCAGAAATAGCCTTCTGTAGAAATTTCAGGAATTTTGAAACCCATATTGCCAGGGTTTCCTTCTAAATATGTTCATGGCCACTCTAGGCCCCACGGGAATCTGTTACAGAATGACCGTTCCGGGGACAAGTCGGCATATGGAATAGAAATAGTTTGTCGGAATTATTCCTAAGATATTGACATTCATTCCCGGAAAATCAATTGATATTCTTAAATAGCGTCTCCGTACTGGACCACAGCCCCAAAAACCCGGGTACGGGTACCCTTTTGAACACTTAAGGGAAAAAAAACGATTCAAACCTAATGTAAAATGAAGTTGTTCTCATTAATCATAGAAGCATTTTTAAATCGACTGCTATCCATGGACAAAACTTTCCCGAATTTCGATCCTCACAAATCCTCTGTTTCTGACTCTTAACGCTGATGCAGTTTGCTTCCCAACTCAATCTCAATATCCCAAAATCAATCTGTTCAACAAGTGTTGTTGGCAAAATGCGAACTCAATCAAAAAAATTTCTTTTTTTCTAACAATTTCTATCATGCCTAATGAAAGACCTATATTCTTCAGATTCCAGCGCACGCACAGCTACCCCCCTCGTACAACTCCGTGGTAACTAGCATGACACCAGCCGGTTATCCACCATACCCGCCGGGGATTGTTCACCAGCAGCCGTTCTATACCAACAGCTGGAGCGTAAATCCGTCCGCACAGCAGGCCGCTCCGATGCAGTTTGCTCCTCATCATCTTCCTCCACCGCCGCCATATGCCGCTGCCACACAGCAGGCTGCCGTTGCGGCCATACAGGCTCAATCCGTTCACCCGACAATGTATCAATATCCAATTGCCACTCCTCAACAACCACCACAAGTGTATCAGACGCCAATGTATCAGGTACAGGTAAGTTGAGCAGTCGTAGCCAAGGGGTCCCTAAATTATTCAAATCATATTCCCTTTTGTCCCTAGGGTACGATGTATGATGCAGGTGCACGCTTTGGGAAGACTGGAGGACAGTCCACAATCCCTCCGCCACCACCTGGAATTGCCCCCAACCCAGCCCAGATAGCCGCTATGCAAGGCCAACAGGTTGTGATGACCAAAAAGAAGAACAACTTCGTGCACGGTGGCAATGGAGCTGGGTTTACATTCTGGTAAATTGCATCCTGCACGAGCATCAGGTGAACGCAAATCATTTCTGCGCTGCTCAGCGGATCCACACAAAACAAACCACTTATCCAGTGATGCCGTATTTCTCTAGTATTGATTGGTTAGCGTATAGCGTAGAAGTAGCCCCTGATAAGTTTATTTACACCTGGCAGTTAATATATTTTTGTTCCTCACTGCCAGGAAAAATGCCATTGATAAGTTTCGAGTTTTTAGTCAAAAGTAATTGATTATTTGTTTTCCGTTGTTCCTTTCCATTTTTTTTATTAGATTATACATTCTGACCCAATTAATAATGCAAATATAAACAATAAATTTCTGAAATGCAAACACAGCGAATTGTAACGAATTGTGTATGACGACGACGAAGTTTAGTTGATGCAGAAAAAATACTACTACTACCACTACGCAAACAGGAGTTATTGAATAATTATTAACCACGGTAAGATGATAAGCAACAAAAAAAACGGACAGCAAAACGACTATTTAAATGGTCAAAAACAGTTACAATGTACCAATTTAACGAGAACGCAGCAGTTATCAATTAAATTGAATAATAAACAATATTATTCACACGAAAAGAGAACTAGTACCCGCTGAACAAAAATAAAATAAAATAAAGCAAATCAATATTCTACTTATATTGAGCAAATAAGGTACAGAACAACAAAAAACAGCACACATTAAACAAGTAGTAGCCGATAGAAGGAAGATTTCAAATAGTCAACAATGTTTTACGACAGTCGATCGAAGCTGAATACCACCAACCAACAAAAATCAAAACCCCTTCTTAACTTGCGTTGCCACATCACAGCAGGAATCAGGAATACAAAAAACTAAAAGAAAGCTACTTACCTATACGTAAAACAACATGGATAGTGCTAAGGTTTTGGGGACTGTCAGTTTCCCAAACAGAACAGGGCATGTTTGCAAGAAGGGAAAATCTTTATTGAAACACAGAATACCAAAAGCGGACGACCAAGGGGGAAATAGAATAAAGTTTTGATGCCATTCAAGCCTACAAAATGGGGTTCTCGAAACTCTTAGTACTTTTATGCAAATTAGTGCCATCTTCATACGGTTTAATATTTGCCTATTATACTGGTGGGGCTAGTTTGCGTGGAGGTACAACGCATTTCGAGAAATTGACGCGTTGAATAAGGTGTCTAGAATTGCGAATCGTGTGAGTCGACTGACAATGGTCCAAATCACAGTGACGTAACATCTCAGATTTGAAAGATATTGGTGCCCTTGTGTCCAGAAATTCGTGTGTGAGAAAAAATGACGGAGAACACGATGGCGGTTTCTATCTTTTATACTCTCATGGTGAAAAGTGAGGTTAGCTTTTTCTGTGCATTAGTTGACTTGTTTCGACTCAATTTACTCGCAGAATGAGCCCATCTGTGATCTGTACTCTTTCCGAGCTTATTTCGGTCCTTTCGTTGGAAATAGGAGTTTTACTCTGTGCCTCTGTAACTTGTGCAATCCTAGACAAACATGCAGAACACTCATTAGTTTATCATCGAAGATTCATTGGACAGGTTATTTGAATATTTGTTGGTTAAGAGTCCTGCCACCTGCGGTGCGCATCAGCTTTTGCGTTGTGCTAGACGTTTATCGCCCGTTTTAATTGCTCCCATTGGCTCAGTGGTGTTTTCACAACGCTGTTTTACAATGCGAAAGTTTTAATGAGTATGTCTGTTTGATCCATGCAAAGTAACGAAAGGATTTCCCGCGAGCGGCGAAGTACAGCAGCAATTCCGCGCACATTTGCCAACGACAGAATCTCGAATTTGCTTAAAAAATTCGGCAATCCCTACTGAACTTGACAAACCACTTTCGTAACATGTTTTATCGAAAACATCGCATGGTATACGAAACTCCAGAACATCCAATCGGGCCCGATTTTCGCCCGTTCGCTCGATAATTTCAATTCATCACCAAAGGTCCTTCAACAACGAAATTTGATCACATGAATGAAACAAGGACGACGCTTATGAAAGTCGGCTGCCAGCTTCCTGCTGAATCGAATAACCATATTATTGAGTCTTGGAAGCTTTTAACAATGTTTCATCGCATATTAGTGAATGAACCATGGGAGTCATCATGGTATGTCATATTGGCCATTATCACCCTTAATCTAAATTTAAAACAGTGAACCTGAGTTCGGTTTCATCACAGCCTTTGCAAACGACAATCATCTTTTTGATTTCGTCGTTCAACTGTGTTAATCCAGTCTCGGTCCTATCCAAAAGTCACTGAACTGGCCCAGTTCCGTTAGCGCCACACTCGAAACGGTGTATTTTTAAGAGATTGTAGCATATATTGCTCGTCGCAATACATAGCCGAAGTACAATACAAAGGATCAATGGAGTAGGTTTTCTGAAAATCATTGATTGCAGTTGGTCCTTTGCCACTAGCATCCAGACATCACTACAATAAATTGCAATAATCACTTTTTTGGGTTTAGTCGAATCATCTTGCGATTTCCGACAAATTATCTTCTTTTTGGGCATAATGTTTTCTATAAGAATCTCTATTGGCGGTTACAACTTACAAGCGGTGAACAACTGAAAACTTGGTCTTTCTCTGTACATTTTGGCTTCAACCTGCTTTAGAAAGTGGTAAACGCAGAATACTCAAATATTTTTCAAAATTCTGGGCCCCCTAACATGCAAGTACCGAAGACAGGATGCTGTTGCGCTCTGATTCCTTTGGTTAGAAAACGGATGGTTGGAATCAATGACGTCTTTATAAGGTCTGGCCCAGCTAGGGGTTGTGTTGGAAACAAAAACAATGTAACATTGCTGAGCCGATGAGTGATGACGTAAAACTATTCAACTTTCTATGGGCGTGCATAGATTCAGATTAAAAAAAAATCTGTTTCAACGTTCATTATAAATGCTGAATAATTCCACAATTATTGTGGAAATAAGCATGATACAAATGCAATTTATTGAGCAGAACCGTTTCCTCCCGATTACACGTGTCATTTATAGTGAGTTTAACTAAGTTAATTGAATTTCCCGACCAATTCAACGAGCATTTGTTGATAGATGGCACTGTAAGCTGCTGTTAGTTCGGTTGGTCTCCTCGTTCGTGATTTTTAATTCGGTTTCATGGAAGAAGATGGGGATGATATGATTTTATTCTCTTGGTAACGTTTTTCCAACAGCTGTGCTACAGCACCACCGTGAGCTTTTTGCTGAGCCCATAGTGATCGTTCTTATGGTTCTTCTGGATCTGGAAGACAAATCAATGGAACAGCTGTAGAACGAATTTAAAACGGTTTAAGTTGGCTGAATTCTTTATTGCTTTCAAAACACTGCTTACCTTCTCGAGATAAGATACGCATGATATCGGTACTGTAAACATTTTCAAAATCCTCCTGTTTGAAATGACGGGAATATAAATAAGGTGATCCAGACGTCAATGGGATGGATTCGCTTCCATATGTTTCAAGGCAATACCATTTCGATCTATTTCTTGTAGTTTTTACGTGTTTTATGTCTGGAATCGGCTCTTTAGGATAATTGTGATTCTTGGCCAATCTCGTCCTGTAATTACTTTGTTCGTAATAGACAGCCGTTCATATCAGTTTAATAGCAAAAGTTATGGACAATGCAGCACCTAACGATTAGCGTAGCCGATTGCTTTGATGCTTTGCAAAAAAATAGTTTTCCTGATTGCCGGATCTGTCCTCATCGGAAGCGGCATTTGGGTAGTTCGTTGAAATCTATGAAGTGCAGCTTCGTAGCCCGACATTCCTTGTTCCATATTGGGTGGCTTATTCCGAATAAGATTTCAAAAGCATGTTTTTTGTGTTGTCCTTTTGGAAGGACACACTAGACCTCAGATATGAGTTTACAATGCCACGAAACTACTACCGGATTTCAATCTATAGCCAATGATAAAATAATAATGCTTTCATGAATGCTAAGGGCCTTTTCATAAATGTAGACTACGTTGACTCATTTTTGAAAATCTCAGACCCCCCTCCCCCTCGTAGACTTTTCTCCATACATTTTTTTGAAATTTTGTATGGAGCGTAGACTGGTCACCCCCCCCCCCCCCCACCTTTTCCCCAGAAAACTCTACGTGGTTTAAGAAATAGCCTCTAACGCAGAATGAAAATTATAAAGCTCATACAATACACTGTAGAAGCAAATGCACAACAAGGCCTTAATGACCAATGCCTATAATGACTAAACTACCCTTGTAATCCTAATTATTGTCCTATATTTATATAATGAATTCCCATAGAACATAGGACAATTGTGCGTGTAACGTTAGTATAGCACAGAAATCGGACGACCAAGTTCGAACATAAAATTGTGTAAAGATCTCGAGGAAAATAAGATGTCCGATTTTCTCTATAAATTTGTTACTTATGATTTAATTTGGCAGTAGCATCAAATGTACAATATCTGAATTGGGCACTAGGGCAAGTATTTTTAGGCATGTAAAACTCTCGGCTTTAGTGTGGTGCCAAAAGGTGTGATTATTCCTTTACAATCAGCCGCTTAAGTGTGATGTTTTTGTTTACAATCAGGCATTTTGTTTCAGCCAAAACGTCTGTTCTCTGTGCTAAGAGTCGTCCTTCCGTAGCCACATTAAATTTATTTTACGTGAAAAAACGTCTCTTATTCACCGTCACTCGAACTTTAGACAACTGATCGACATCTGCTCTGAACAGATATAATGATGATTTTCACTTCTTGCTATAACTCTGGCTAGACTGAGCAGTTATAACATGTTATAAGCCCATATTGATGACATTACTCTTGTCGATCATTATTATAACATGTTATAATTTTGTAGTCTGGTCAAGGTATTACTATCGGCTCCAAAATTAAGTAAACAGGGCAAATAAAACAACTAATTATCGACCAACCAACGTGTCATCTATTTATTTTTTGGAAAAACGAATGTTGACCATACTTCACAGAAAGCAATCGCTAATCGTTTCTGTTAATTTTGGTTAGCCGCATTTGCCAAGATGTCCTGCTTCAATGAGCTGGATCTGCTCCTCCTTTCTGTTTTTACCCTCTTGGTCCTGCTCAAACTCATTGCCATTGGTGTGTCCAATAATCTTACCATGGCGTTCACGTACATTTCTACCAAATCCGACAAACTGTGAGATGTGTGATATGTACTCAATTGAAGAAGTGGCGCTAGTGTAGAAAAGGAGGAAAAACCATTTTTTTGTGTTATCAATATACCTAGACAGTCACGTCGGTGTTCACACCCAGAAAAAGATTCATTGAACAGAAGGAAAAAAAAAGTTTATAGAACAGACTACGCAAATACACACAAAATAGGAGTAATGAAACAAAATACGTGATCGACTTAGCTAAGAAGTTTATTCCAAATTTATGCTAAATTAACTACCGAAGAAAAAAAAACATTTGGTTATGATAAGTTTTTCTTATCATTTTTTTTATTCAGTTTATTCTGTATTATTTTTATTCTTTCTGAGTTTTTACGTTTCGAGATTATAGCGCGACTGTATTTATTGAAACTATTACAATGAAAGGAAAGAAACACAATAAAAAAAATCAATTTAATTGAGACCAAAACCGGTGCACTTTCAATTTCACTATGCCACGTTGGGAGGCACTCCCGTTTCCTCCTTGGTGTTGATATCTTTATCTTTCTTTTTCGGATCATCTTCTGGAGGTGTTTCTTTACTACTAGTTTTTTCAACCACTTCAGCCAAAACCAATGGCTTTGGTTTGGCAATGACATTCACCGGTAGCGAATCCTCCAAATTCACTGGATCACTGTCGTGGGCAATAGTAATGTTATGTTCAACAATTGGTGGCTCTGGGGACATTTCCTGATCTTCGGTTTCGACAGCCGTTGCCGTGGTGCAGGACGACAGTGACGGTGACTTTTTCTCGACCTTCGGGATGGCCAGCGGCTCCTTCTTAACCTCCTGCGAATCCTCTTCGCCATCCGACTCTGATTCGTATTTCTTTTTGGTAAATGTTTTCTGTGCTGGTAGTTCGACATGGAGATAGCATGTCGAATCCTCGAAAATGTTTGCCAACGGCTCCTGACAAACAACACCGCTCTTTTCGACTCCACAAGATTTGAACAGAACTTGCTTCTTGTCTTCGAGGATATGTTTCCGGCAAAATTTGCAACACGGTAGAGTCCTTTCTCCGCACTTCACTCCACCCTCGGTAAATGCACACTTCGGATGTGACCCTACTTTCTGATGTAAGCCTTCCGTTGCTTTAGCACGCTTTTCCAAATATTTCCGATGCAAAATAGCTTCCATTCCGTACTTTCGGTGATAGTGGTTCAATGCTTTCAATTTTTCATAGAGTTTGCGTTCCTTTGGCGAATCCTTAACTTGATCGTGAATACTGCAATACTGCTCACGCTCCCGTCGTAAGTCGTGTAGATATCGTCGACGCTTCTCTTTTAATACATGTTGCAGCCGATGGAACTGGTCAATGTAGAGAGTTTGTAACCTGATTAATTTTTCCTTTGTGATCATGGTGGCTTCTTCGACTGTGTAAATCCCAGCATGTTTCAGAAGATCTTCGTTCTGCGAATCGACGCTCTCATTATCGGAATTGTCCATATCGTACCCACGCCATGTATTACCGACAAGAGTGGCTTCTTCATCGGTGCTGCTGTCTGATGCATAATCCAGAACGACGCGGGCTGAATCATTTATAGCGGCTACGTCAATATCAACTGGAATACATACAATTCGATTAAAAGACAAAACTTGTAAATACCAAATCATATATCTACATACCATACGGATCCACTGACGGAGTAACGACATCAACATCTCCATCTTCATCGTCCTCATGTACAGTTATTTTGAAGGATGAATTATTTGCTAACTGCTGGTGTTGTTGCTGTTTGATCTTGTCTACCTTGACATGATGGGAAAGGTTGTGCAGTAGCGTCTCAGTTGTTTCGATCGGTGTGAACTTTCCGATGGTTGATTTAGTCTTTGTCAGCTGTGTCAAGCGACTGTGCTCGAAGCAATAGTTCGTACCATAATCTTTTTTGTTGTCGTACTTTGGAGCCGGTTCTAAACAACGCTTTCCATTAGATGTGAAAAAGAAAGCGCATTGCTTGTATGGCGCGCGAGTATCTTGTAGGATATGACGTTTGCAATAACTGTACTGTTCCAAACGCGGAAGTGTACATTCGAACGATTGATTAGAACAAGCCTTCGACTTCTTTTCGATCTCCATGTGGATTTGATTACGAAGCGCTTTTTCCTGATCGATCGCGTTTACGGATGCAGGTACTGTATTATTACGATGGCTTGATGCTACAACTCGTCCTCCTCCTACTGTTGGTGCCGTTGGCGTTCCGGTGCTGCTGCTAGTATGGTGCTGATATGGCCGAGTCCTCTGCTGTCCGCGAGGATTGCTCATCTTCCTGGGACCCTTCTGAAATGAAGAAGCACTCTGGTTTGTGAAAAAAGCACACACATTTCTAAAAGGAAAACGTGGAATTCTTACTGGATTGTTATGATTTTGCATCATGGCAGAAATTTGGTGACAAAAAAGGGATTGGCTTGTACTAAAAGACACTGTGGGAAGTTTTGGAAATATAAAATTTTAGAACATTTTTTGAATATTGGGTAAATATCGTTTTTTTTTTTTTTTTTTTTTTATATATATATATATATATATATATATATATATATATCAACATTCTATTAAGTATTCAATGTGATCATAAATAACCTTCCACGGTGTCATCCCACGTTAGATAGTAATTTGTAATTAAACGATGGCCTAACTCTTAATTCTAGTGGAGGGAACCCTCGTCCGTGGTAGTAAAAAAGGTTTTTCAGCATGGCAAAACTCATCGATTCATCAAATTCTCAATAAACTATATGGTTTCATTAGCGAAGCGAGTCGGACCAGCATTATTTTTCAACAATGGAGTGAAAATGAATTTCTAGATTTCCGCTCATACATTTCGACATCGGTCGCCTATCACACTGCAAATAATCGAAATTTTCAATCTAAGCGTTATAGAATATTTATTTTGAACTAAGCCTCATTTCTAATTGAAATGTTTTCTGTGCAGTACAAACATTTTTACTCGTTGAATCCGAGTGATTCAACTCTTAGAAAAATATTTTTTTAGGCGCACTTCGATATTAAATGTGTTCTTCATTAGATTAAAGTGCAGAAACATTGAGTTTGACGTACTGGTTTATCACACTGGTTTTCATGAGCGAAACACTTTCGGCTGCAATGTTTTCACTTCGATCGCAAAGCGACGATTAAATAATATACACGTTGCCATAAAGTGGTTTACACTTGGATTTGCCCTATTAAAGTTGCCTTTGTAATATATCCTGATGCATTTTGTAACATTAATATATCGCTGAAGACCTATCCTGATTCATCTAAGTCTTATTCGTTTTTGTCGTTGTAGTAGCTTCTCCAGAATCGAAATAAATAACAAGGCTCATCTGGTCAGTTTAAGATCTTTAAGAGATTTAACAGGGGGTTAGTCACTCTGCCTCGTTGTGTTTGTGTTTCAGTGTGTCGGAAGGTGTTTCTGTGTTTCAACTTATCTGTCAACACTAAAATAGAAAATTTATGCTTACTGGCAACCATGGACCTTTTTGACGTTTTATACACGCAAACTTATGCATCATATAAACCAGTGGTGCTCATCCTGCGGCCCGCGGGCCGCATGCGGCCCGCGATAGCATTTGAGAAATATGAGAACTTCATTGAATATGTAGCTATTTGCTGTTCGATTTAAGTTGCATTTCTTACTGTGCAATAATTGTGATTCTCATAGTTTTATGTGAACAATTTTTACCGTGCTTGTTACACAGATGATGAATGACCAAAAAGGCGGGATAGAAAGAAAGAGAGAATGCAGTCATATTTTCGCTCCCGCAACCACAGGTTCATTCACTTTCACCATTCAGTGTCTGTTGTCAATTGGTTCCGTTCTGTAGTCGCGTGCGTAGTTCTGAGAAGTTTCGAGCAATTATTCAGTGAAAATGGAAGCCAGCACTAGCAAAAAAACGGAAAGTGGCTGATGAAGGACGTGTTTTCCAGGAGAAGTGGTCTGAAATGTTTTTCTTTACGTGCATTAATCAAAAACCGGTGTGTATGATTTGCAACGAAGCTGTTGCAGTTATGAAGGAATTTAATGTGAAGCGTCACGACGAGTCGAAACATGCGTCAAAAATGGATAAATATGTCGGTGTGGAGCGGGCTGAAAAATGTGCTGAGTTCAGGGGAAATTTGAGTAGCCAGTAAAACTTTTTTGTGAGAAAAAAACAAGAAAACGAGTTGTGCACAGAGGCAAGTTTCATTATCGCAGAAAAACTCGCTTCCCATTCGAAGCCATTTTCTGATGGCGAGTTTGTTAAGGAATGTATGGAAGCTGTGGTTCAAATGATTTGTCCCGAAAAAAGTCGCATCTTTACGCAAGTGAGTTTGTCGCGGGCGACCATCACCAGGCGGGTTGAAGACATTGCTGAAAATCTTGTGTTGAGTTTGAAGGAAAAAGTTGCCAGCTTTGAATTTTATTCAGTGGCGCTGGATGAGAGCACGGATATATCTGACACAGCTCAATTGGCAGTTTTTATCCGCGGCATATCTAAGAAATTTGAGGTGACTGAGGAATTGGCAAGCCTTTTCCCCATGAAAGGAACGACGAAGGGCATTAATATCTTTAATGCTCTGTGCGCTGTTCTAGAAAAGCTTGATCTACCGCTGAAGAAAATGTCCGGAGTTGTTACCGATGGAGCTCCTGCTATGTGTGGTATGTATTTTGTTTTCCATCTTATTTAAATTATTCAAGCTTATACCGCAGTGTAAAGACGTGCAAGCTCCTTAAAATTCTTGCCTAAAATGTTGTGCTATTTTGAACGTCGCCTTTTGACAGTACTGGCATTATCACATTTATTATGGACATTTGATGTATTTGGCGCTGGCATCAGGCCGTAAGTTTATTTACTTCTTACTTGAAGGGTTGCATACAAATTGATGCAAAATATTCAGCTTTATCAGATTTACGGCCTTGGAAAATTTAGTACCAAGGATGGTGTTAAATTTTAGGTATTTTTCTTCATACATTTATGTATGTTTAAATTTATTTATTTATTTATGAATTATGTTTGAGCTTGTTTGTCTATTCTCGGTGCTTAATCATTTTATTACTGAAAAAAAATGTTTATTCATAGGAAAACATGAAGGTGCAATTGCCCATCTTCGAAAATTACCAGAAGTGTCAGAGCAATTCTCCCAGTACCATTGCATCGTGCACCAGGAGAACCTCTGCGCCAAAAGCGTGGGATTCAAAGATGTCATGAAAGATGTCATCAAAATAGTTAATTTCATCCGATCGCACGCATTGAACCATCGAGAATTTCAGGCTCTTCTAGTAGACACGGATGCAGAATATGGTGACGTACCATATTATACTGAGGTACGTTGGCTGAGCAGGGGAAAGGTGCTGCGACGCGTATTTGATCTTCGGAAAGAAATCGTCGAATTCATGGAGAGCAAAGGTAAATCAGTGAAGTTTTTCGATAATGCGGAGTGGGTGACAGATCTGGCTTTCCTGACTGACATTACAACGCACCTGAACGATTTGAATTTAAGTCTCCAGGGTAAAGGCAAATTGGTGCACAGCATGTTTAATCAAATCAGTACATTTGAAAACAAACTCGTGTTGTAGGAGAAACAGATGAAAATTCTAAATTTTGCCCATTTCCCTACTCTCGGAAAATGCAATGTGACGTTGACTAAAAAATACGTTGACGCACTCCAAACAATGAAAAATGATTTTTCTCGTAGATTTGGAGATTTCAAAGCGCATGACAAAATTCTAAAACTTTTTTCTGCTCCATTCAGTGTTGATGATGAACAAGCCCCAGATAATATCCAAATGGAACTAATTGAGTTACAGTGCGACACGGAACTGCGAGAAAAATTTGATCGACATGATTTGTTGGAGTTCTATGCCAAATTTGTTCAGGAAGAGCGCTTCCCAGAGCTGCGAAATCATGCTCTTTTCGTAGCTTCTTTGTTTGGATCCACATACATTTGTGAACAACTGTTTTCCGTGATGAAGCAAGTAAAGTCAAAAGCAAGAAATAAGATAAGTGATGAACATTTGGACAATTCATTGCGTATTTCGACCTCTAGCATGAAAGCTGATCTCGATAAGCTTGCTCAAGAGAAGTGTAAGTGAATTATGTATTAAAATGCGAATAGTTTTTTTTATTGATTTTCAAATAAATTGAATGTGATATAAATCTACATTTTGTTGTTTGTAATTTTTTTTATTTTGGAAGAAAGAGCATTGCTTTACATTTCAGGTACATCTACTAGTAACGTGTCCTCAAAATAAGCTGTTTTTTATTAATTATTTTAAGCCATTAAAAATAACTCATTGCGGCCCGTGGCATTGGCGCAAAATTTCATTTTGGCCCGCCGCAAGCATTTACCTGAGCACCACTGATATAAACCATATCAATGCAAGCGAGAGGGAAACAAAACCGTGAGAAACCAAACAATCGATTCGTGTAAGTGTAACCAGAAATTAATGTAATTTCCATGTGGTGACGAGTGTGTTTGAAGTGTGGAGGATTGTGGTTTTTAACTTATTTGTTTATTTATAAGGCTCAAGTGCCATAGGCATAACGAAACCGAGTTCTTTTTAATTTTTACAACGATAATAACTTGGTCGAGGTTAGGGGTTACAATGATTCGGGTAGGAATGGGGAAGTAGGAATCTTAACGTTGGCTTTCAACAGCAGATGGCGATGCGATATTGTTGCTGTTGGTCTGGCGAAGATGTTGCATTGTGTTAAGCTGTAATGATACAATAGAAGCGGTATTACGGGGGAGGGGACGAGGTGGACATGTTAAAGCGACAGCTAAGAGAGGATCAAACGAATACATCTATTTGTTTCAAGAACTTGTAAATTAGCCCCATATAGTCCAAGTCCAGCTTACCCAGCACGTCTCTGATATCTTCCTTCTCTGGTTTCCCTCGGGCCCGTAGGGATACGCAAAGATCAGATCTGGCAATTTCGTAATCGAGGCAATGCCAGGCAACGTGGTTGATGTCCTGAGGATTGTGGTTTTAGGGGTGTTGTGGCCGAGTGACTTAGCCTCTGAGATTTAAGCTTTTGTGAGTTTGTCAAGTAACCACGAGGCTATAATAGCATGCATATATAGGGCATATGCATTACATCTAGTGCATCATTGAAATTGGATTAAAGCTGGATGGATCCCAACTAAGAACGAACTAATGCCATATATTTTGTCATGCCAGAAGACACCCGGATAAAAATAACCATATAACTACAGTACAATAATATAAAATAACATTACAATCTATTTCCGACCATGAATCTTACTGTTGATGAATCAGATTAATGAAAAATGCATATTGTCATTACAATAGATTTACTATTCACTCCATATGCACGGTTTTCAACAATTGTGAAACAATACAATTAATAGTAATTGACTCAAATTTGTTCGGAAAAAAATGATTTTTTCTATTGTTAAGATACATAACAACCCCCCCTTTTATATTGTCTATGTTCAAATTTACATTAGATGCTATCATGGAAACAATAACTTCTATTGTCATCTTATCGTTGTTAACAATACTATTAATTGTACATATTATAGGTTCTATTGTATGGTTGCAATACATTTAACTGTAAACTTATGAGATTTTTTTTTCGGGCTTTGCTAAAGTAGCATTATTGTATTGGTAATGCATCACTATATTCTTAAAGCTATTCTAACGCTTCATTACTTGGCAACTGTTGAATTGATGCGATCCCGCATTTATGATGTTGATTTTGGGTTGAATTAGTGCAATAACATAATGCTTATGGTTACTTGGGTGGATTTGATAGATTGATAAAACAACATAAACATTTTCTCTAGTCTATTCAAATGTTTAGAGTAAATCTATGTTTAATGCCATTCTATCAGGCTGAAATGGCTTGTAAAGCAAACTTTTTATGAGGCGAAATATAAAAGCCAATAAAAATTCTTGTTAAAGTTAGAAATGTTCGCAGTTAGACCAGCGGGTGGATAGTCATGAAGAAAACGATTTTTTTGTTTGGCTCAGGAAGTACTAGCACACCGATCCTAAGCTCCGTCCCAAGCTTAATGATTTGCCCCTAAGACCTTAACTCACAACAATACACGCTCAAATATTCTGTCAAAATAACATAGCGAATCAAAACAAAAACAAAGATACATGTCCAAAAGGTACTGAAAAGCGCAAGAATGCATGGCAAGGTGCAGACTGCAAGGTGTACTTCGGGACTAGGGGTTCTACAACAGTGAACCAATTTCAAATCGCTAGTTGCACATTGATTGTTGGTTAGACTTTATCTCAGATGCATTTTGTTTTGCTTTTGTGCGATGTACGCACGCTTAGTAGATGGAAAGAAGAATGATGAAGGTTTCAAAGATTTACTACAAAAAGAGGGAGCGCGATGCAAGTTGATAGATTCAGGCTCAAAAGGTGCAACAAGATTTTTCAAAGGTAGATTCGCTTGCATGGGATTTTTCAATCATCTTTAACCTGGATTTAGATGTGTCACATCCTCAGGCGAACCATGCGTGATGTTATTTTGTAACACTGAAATAAAACGGCTGTTCTGTGTCTGTGTCAAACTGTCATACAAGACTTTAAATCATCTGATCAAGGATCGAAACGTAAAATAAGGAAATCTTATCAAACACAACCATTTGAACAACTAACATTTTGGTTTAACATCTAAATAAAGCGTCGACGATATTAAAATCTGATGTTGCTACTCTTGAATCGGTTTTCAGAATTATCTCTCCGGCTCCTCACCGGATATGAAGTTATGAACCACAAGGTGATCGAAAACTTTGAGAAGCTTCGTGAGTTGCATCCTCAAACCCACTTCATGACTTTGTACCATCTGTACATAACACAGGATGTTATCGTATTTTCTTCTCCGATATCGGAAATTTGGTTCATTTTGATTTATCCTTGAAGCAAGAACTTCATAGAGTCCCAGAGCATCACTGTCCGTTAATTGCTCCGGCGATGCTGCAAAGTTAGCGCCAATCGCCAATCATTAGTTCATTTTTACCCATAGTCTCAGTTCTAACGAGGCTATTCGCTCCATGAGGCCGATAATACACTCATCGTATTTTATTATGAAAATACAGGAGCTTCTGAGTGCTTATATTCGCGTTATCTTATCATCATCTTAGTATGGATCCCTTCTCATTGTTCAATTCCGGGCAATGTGAAAGCGGACTCACTTGCAAGGGTGGGAGCTATAGAAGGCGATATTTATGATCAACAAATCGCTTTCAATGAATTTTTCGCAATTTTTCGTCATCAGTCACTCGTCTTCTCACAGCTTAAATGGAGCGACAGTAATATTTGTGAATGTGGACAAGGTTACCAGGACACAGATCACTGAATTTGTTCTTGTGCTGAGCATCGTGGAGTTAGATCTGAACTTTATGATTCCCTCCGGGCTCGATGTAGACAACCTTCTGTACCACCAGTTCGAGATATGTTGGCTCTACGTGATCTGTTTTTGACTAACATTAGCCTTATATTGTAATTGTTTTAACGTGTACGTTTAGTTATAGATTTTAGATTCCAATTTTTGATTTCGTTTTTCTTCATGTTAAAATTAAAAAAATCCTATTGTAATTTGATAACTAGAATTTTTAACTTTAATAACTTTTATTTCTAAGACCATTCATGTATATTGAAAAAGGAAATTCAGCTCTGTAAAGTCAATTCAATTGAGCCTGTACAAATAAATGGTCTTGTTAGAAGAAACTACAACGTACAGCCTTATTGGATTGTTCGAAATGATGACGTAGGACTACTCTACAAATGTAAGCCATTTTGATGTTACCATGCAATATTCTTTGAATTAATATCAAGGGGTCGGTCAATCTGGTCAATTTAAAATCTTTAAAAGCTTTCAAATCTTTTCAAAAGATCAGGCGACTTTGGGCCACTGATCGGGTGATCTTGATAAAATAACATAGGTTTTTTTTTAGTCTAACAAAATGTTCAATTTAAATTTATGTTCAATACTATGCTATATTTGAACACGTGTGTGCACCAAAAACTATTCATTATGCGTCATATGTGAAATAGTAAAAAAAATAGCAAAACAAGCATGTTGTTATTTCGAAACACTGCAATAAAAGAGTCGCTTGTTTCAAACTGTCGTAAAAGATTTAAAATCATCTGATCTTTTTCAAAGATCATAACGGAAAATGAAAAGATTTCATCAAATGATAAGGAAGTCCGGCCTCTTGATTAATATACTTTTTAAGACTAGGCTTTATATTTATGAACACTTTGCAGTAAACTGTATTCACGGGGACTTTGACGCTCGTCTATCTTATTAAGATAATCGCTTATGCCTTGTTCATACTACAGAGTTATAACATATTACAGTGACCATTCGCTAATTCCAATTTCGTTAATTGCAACGTCTTTTAATTGCAAGTTCACTGATTGCAACGTGTTGCAAGCGTGTCAAGCAGTAATCTAATCTTATCTCACACTAACGCAGACATTTCTTGAAAGCATGACGACTTTGCATGACGACCTGTAAAATGACGAATTTTTGAAAACATCATTTTTCTTGTCACCGGCCAGGCCAACTGCGTAGCATGTACCGCAGAGAGGATTCCAAGAAATAGAGCGCTTCCAGAAAGAGTGTCTGAAATCGCTCTACTACTTCGAATCAAGGGAAGGAAGGAAGCGTGGACCTCCCGTACCAAACGCTTCCATATAGAGTTAAATAAGGTGATAACGTTGGGAGCATAGATGCTAGAAAGATAAGTTTATGCTACTTTTGCCTGTGGGTGGACTTCTGGCATTCGAATCAAAAGTCTGGCAATAATTTGCCAAGGTTATAGCGCCTTATCTCGCTCACTGAAATTGAGATTGAAATTTAAAATTTACAGAGTAATACACTTTGTTTCCACTGATATCTAAGCTCATCGAT
Organism: Aedes koreicus; assembly: GCA_024533555.2. Taxonomy (NCBI): domain Eukaryota; kingdom Metazoa; phylum Arthropoda; class Insecta; order Diptera; family Culicidae; genus Aedes; species Aedes koreicus. The sequence goes on from JAHHFK020001032.1 coordinate 26,390, forward strand.
TTAGCACCACTCAGGGGATACTTGATCCTATACCCAATGATTTCATTATCTCCAATCCGCTCAACCAATCGCAATGTTTTGTGATATAATGGACGGATTATTATAATTTGAGATAACTCAATGCAGACGTCTTCCAAATTTGGCAGATCGACAGGCAATCGGTGGAGACCCACCTGGTACCTCATAGCAATATGCTTAGAGGCGGACCGGAAGATTTGATGAGCTACCTCCCCAAACAAATGTCAAGCAGTAATCTGTCATCAACTCAAAGGGATTATCAATGGCAATGAAAAAAATAGTCAATTTTGTTGGGTAGCAACCGACCGTTAACATTAAATAACAAGTATCGAGTTAGCCTTGCCTATTAGGCGCTAGTTTTTACTTCACTTCCACTCAAACCTTTACTGAATAAAGACGTGTTACCATTAACCTCTGCCTATTCATTAGGTTATGGGCCCAGCTGCGAGAACGGAAGTAGTTCGAAAAATCTAGAAGATTCTTTGTTGAAACCACCACTCTCAAAATGAGCGAAGAAAAGCTTTGGCTGTTCAACGGAAACAACTTCGGAAATTGGAAATTCCGCATCGAAGTACTGATGGAGGACAAGTGACTGCTGGACTGTCTGGAGAAGGCGATAGAATATGAAGAGTACGCGAAGGATCTACCGGCGGACACTGCTGCTGTGAAAGCGGAGAAGAAGAAGCTACTCGAGGAACGGATTGCCAGAGACCGGAAGTGCAAGAACCTACTCATCCATCGGATCGCGGAAGACCAGTTGGAGTACGTGAAAGACAAAGTCACGGCGAAGGACGTTTGGGACGGTTTGAAGAACGCGTTCGAACGGGTAGGAATCGCCGGGAAGCTGTTCCTGAGGAAGCAATTCTAGGAGCTGAAGTTGAGAGACGGTGAGCAGGTCAAGATTTTTTTGCTGAAGTTCGAGAAGGTTCTCCGAGAGCTGAAGGCGGCTGGAGTAAAAAAGGGACGAGGAGGACGTTGTGTGTCAGCTGTTGCGGGGTGGAAGATTCCAGCGAATCAGCTTTTTCCGGTAAGAAGTTCGGCATCAAGTGCTTCGGCTGTGGCCGGTTCGGGCACAAGCGTGCGGATTGCCCCGAAAATCCAGAGAAAGATCGGGAAAGGAACCAGAAGACCGTTGGAAAGTTCAATCGGAATCAAAAATCCGGTGCGAATGTGGTGACAGAACACGAGATGGCGTTTGTTGCTGCTACGGGCGACGGTGCTTTTTCGACGCCAGCTGTGATGTCTGAACAGCGAATCGAGTGGTTCTTGGATTCGGGCGCCACGGACCATATGCTGAAGGAGCGATCGTTTTTCGAAGAGCTGCATCCGTTGGCGAGACCGGTTCACATTGCGGTGACAAAATCTGGCCAGATGCTCGTAGCCAAGTCGGCCGGAACAGTACGGGTGGACATGCTCATCGATGGCACGAAGTATCCGTCTGTGGTGAAAGAAGTGCTGTTTGTACCAGAGCTGCAGTGCAACTTATTTTCGGTTCGTCGACTGGAAGACATCGGAATGACGGTGAAAATTGCCAATAGGAAGATATCCATCGAGAAGGACAATCGGGTCGTGTGTGTTGGTCAGAGGAAGGGCCAATTATATGCGCTGGACATCTATCTTCGGAATGCGACTGCATCAGTGGAAGCGAGTGCCATGTCTTCAAAGCAGGACGGTTTCGAATTGTGGCATCGTTGATACGGCCATCTGGGAGAGGCGAACATGAGAAACCTCTGGAAGTACGGGATGGTGGACACTTCTGCGACTATCCAGGACTGGCCCGATAAGTGCATTTGCGGTGTATGTCTGGCAGGTAAACAAACTAGGCAGCCGTTCGAAGAGACGAAAGAGAGGCGTTCAACTCGGCCATTGGAATTGGTCCACTCGGATGTGTGCGGGCCATTCACACCAACAACGTGGAATCGGAAGCGCTATTACGTCACGTTCATTGACGACTACAGCCACTTTACGGTGGTCTATCTCCTGGAGTCGAAGGATAAAGTAGAGGAAAAATTTGACCAGTATCGGGCGCAGGTCACAGCATTCTTTGGGACGAAAATTGCTAGACTCAGGTGCGACAACAGCGGGGAATATATGAGCAAGTCATTTCGAAAACTCTGCCGCACTGAAGGAATCCGCATGGAGGCTACTGTGCCATATAGTCCGCAGCAGAATGGAGTAGCGGAACGGATGAACCGGACTCTTCTGGATAAGTCCCGGTCAATGTTGGAGGATGCTGGTCTCCCGAAGAGCTTGTGGAGCGAGGCAGTGCTTACTGCTGCATACTTGTTGAATCGAAGTCCGACGTCAGCCCTAGAAGAAAAGAAGACACCGTTTGAGAAGTGGTACAATAAGAAGCCAAATATTGACAAACTGCGAGTTTTTGGTTCTGTTGCCTACACCTGGATTCCGAAGGAGAAGCGTAGCAAGCTGGATCCGAAATCCGAGAAGAATGTGATGATCGGTTACACAACGAATGGCTATCGTGTTTTGAATCCCAGAAAGAAGGCGCTGTTCACGTCACGAGATATCGTGTTTGATGAGAGACGGAGTGTCGACGTCGAGCTATCCGTTGAGCCCGTGAAACTGGTGAGGTTGGAGCTAGAAGAAGAAGAAGAAGAGGACGCCCGTTCGACAGAAGATGATCGTCAGGAAGAATCCGCTGATGAAGAATCCGATGAAGAGTACGTGACTGAAGATGAAGATGAAGAAGACGAACCCACCGGAGCGCTCGCTTTGCAATCAGAACGTGACAACTGCCCAGCAGAGGTGTCCACGAGGCAAAGCGGACAGGAGCGCAGAATCCCCGGTAAGTTCTTTGATTTTATCACTGGTCTTAGAGCATCTACTGCCGCTGAATGTTGCGCAGGTTCTACTGAAACAACTGATGACACGGTGATGGCGTATGCACTGAACGCGTAGATTTCTTCCTTTAATACGCCGTTCAGGAAAGCTGTCTTCACGTCCATTTGGTGAATGTGGTACTGCTCGTGATTTGCGACAGCGAGCAGCACAAGTACTGTGGTGATCTTCGCTACCGGCGGGAACCTGAGGGATTCGAGCGGAGTGATCCAAATCTCGTCTGCCGTCTCAAGAAGTCGCTGTACGGCCTGAAGCAAGCACCACGAAGCTGGAACGACGAGTTCAACTCTTTTGTCCTAACGCTTGGATTTAAACGGTCAGATCTGGACAGCTGCTTGTACTGGAAGAGAATCGGGAACGTTGTCATTTACCTGCTGCTGTATGTAGATGACATTATCCTGGTGTCTAGCCATCTGGAGTTGGTGGCTGAAGTCAAGACGAAGTTGCGCAAACGATTTGAAATGACGGACATGGGCGAGCTGAAGCATTTTCTGGGCCTCAAGGTGGAACAGGATCACTGTAAGGGGACGATGAAGATCAGCCAACCGAAATACGTCTTGGATCTGCTACGACGATTTGGAATGACGGACTGCAACTCGGTGTCGACTCCATTGGATCCAAACCTGAAGCTAGAACGGAGTAAGGAAGAAGCAGTGACAACGCAACCCTACCGGGAGCTTATTGGTTGCCTGACGTATCTGGCGTTAACATCAAGGCCGGACATAAGTGCAGCCGTCAACTTCTTCAGCAGATTTCAATCTGCTCCAAATGATGTTCACTGGAGCCATCTCAAGCGAGTTCTCCGGTATTTGAAGGGCAGCTTGAACTACGGTATAGTATATCGACGACGCGATGGAACAACGCCCTTGCTTGGTTACGCTGATGCTGACTGGGGAAACAACACGGAAGATCGTCGATCAATATCGGGCAACATGTTCCAAGTCTATGGTGGAACCGTATCATGGATGACCCGGAAGCAGAATACTGTAGCGCTGTCTTCAACAGAGGCCGAATACGTTTCATTCAGTCAAGCTTTCTGTGAAGCGATCTGGCTTAAACATCTTCTGGAGGAGCTTTGAGTTCAAGTGGATCATCCGGTACCACTGTTTGAGGATAACCAATCCTGCATCCGTATTGCTGAGGAGCCTCGCGATCACAAACGGATGAAGCATGTGGACATACGCTACAATTTCCTTCGTGAGAAACTGCAAGATGGAAGCTTCAAGATTCACTACGTGCCAAGTAACGAACAAGCTGCTGATATCTTTACAAAGGGCTTACCAAGAGGACCTTTCCAAAAACTACGAGCGAAGCTAGGATTATTCAGTTGAGCGGGGGTGTTGGGTAGCAACCGACCGTTAACATTAAATAACAAGTATCGAGTTAGCCTTGCCTATTAGGGTCTAGTTTTTACTTCACTTCCACTCAAACCTTTACTGAATAAAGACGTGTTGCCATTAAACTCTGCCTATTCATTAAATTTGACAGCTATCAAATATTGCAATGAGCGTATGCCATTCGCTCATTGCAATGTTAACATGTAGCAATGAACGATTGCTCACTGTACAACGGTTGTTAAATAATTTCAACAAGAAATTCGTCACCAAGCTAGGCTTATAACATGTTATAACTGCTCAGTCTGGCCAGTGTTTTAAATAAAAAGTATGTGTTAAATAGGAATAGACATTCTGAGAAAACATCCAATGTATAACCGCTAAGAAAAAAGTACCCAACGGAGCAGTTAAGTGTGGGGAAACAAAGTTGGGTATAATCATGTTTACCTACCGTTGGGTACAAATTACTTATTTTAAGGTAAAATTTTACCCAAAGGTAAGTTATTTGTAACCAACGGTAGGTAAACATTACAGTCCCTATAGTCACGCCAAGAGTGAAGCCAAATCTACCTATCGGGGCTACCAATCGAGCAGCCCATCTGAATCATACATGCACGCAAAATGAGAACTAATCGAAATAAGTGTTGCATGCTCCTCTTTGCGTGACTCTTTATAGAGACTCTAGTAAACATGATTATACCCAACTTTGGCTTCCTACACTTAACTGCTCCGTTGGGTACTTTTTTCTTAGCGGCTATAAACCAAAATAGAATAAAAAAAAATCTTATCTTTGTTTGTATTGTGAACATTTTAATTGTAAGCCCTTTCCAAATGGTGTACAAGATTTTAGTACAATCACCATTTCAGTTGATACACACCCCTCAGTCCTTCAGCAGGGTTTGAAACGTCAAAACGCGTGAACGTCAAACTGACTGCTGAATCTTGCCGTTGTGAGGTCAGCCATTACCGAGTGCGAAACATAGCTCAGTGAAGTGCATTTTTCTACGCGTGAAAATATCCAAGAAACTCACATACCACTCGCTGGAATCGTTTCCGTCTACCGGAGGACGTGGACGTCCACCAGTTCCGATAGTTTTCCATCGCCGGGAGAACGCGTAACGGACAAAAACAAGAAATATTTGAAGCGCTCGTCGAAACAAGAGACGAGGTGAAAGTCTGGTTTCGCGACACGGCGGAAAACACGTAACAGCCAGTCAGCTAGTTCCCTGCCACCAATAATGGCGTCTCAGGGATTTTTTCTTGCCGTCTACTGGCTTCAATGAATGGATGATGAAATTTTCTTTGCAGCCCGACGTATGTTCACTATCATAGGCGTCAGATGCATGATTTTATCTAGTTTGTGTTGGCTAGGTATTCATCTATCGAATTGTGGGTAAATTGGAGGTACTCACGATCGGTAATAAGCGGAAAATAAGAAAATTCCACGCGCGAAGCTCGCGCAGCGACCACCACGGGTAACAACAAATCACTAGACTGTGGCAGCCATATTGTAAAATTTCCATTCGTTTCCACACACTAGTGCGGTTGTGTGAGTGTAGCTCAGCAGGTGTGTGTGCGTGTGCTGTTATTTACCGACCATCGCAAGGCATTCAATAAAAGCGGAAGCAGGTGTAGTTGTGTACGTGAGCAAGAATAACTTCATAGTAGGCGCAGGATCCGATTGATTGTCAATCGTCTTTTTTTTTGTATTCTCACTATTTTGAAGCTTTGGTTTAGTGTTTTGTTTACGAAAAAACGAGCAGTGCTTTCAAAGAGTAGTGAAATCAATATTTTCGTTTTCAAAAAGCTAAGAAAATAAATGTAGTATAGCCGACAGGCTGTAATCATAACCATAGTGATACGGTGTTAAGAGGTGCGAGTTTGCAAACGGAAATTGTTTGCTCCGGTGATTCGCTGTTGAGAGGCTGGTAGTATCCTGGTCTTTCGATGGCGTCTGGAGCAGGAGGGAGCGCAAGTGCAGGAACCAGCAGTAGCAGTAGTAGCAGCAGCAGTAGCGCAACCCTAGCAAGGGATGATTCCAAATGGTACTTTACAGCTGAACAGCTGGCCAATTCACCCAGCCGCAAGTGCGGCATGGATGCTGACCAGGAGTTAATGTACAGACAGCGAGCGGCTAATCTTATCCAGGATATGGGGCAGCGGCTGCAAGTGTAAGAATGTCTTTTCCCTTATTTAACCATTTCATAAGATTGTGCAATTGTCACTTTAGCAAAAAAAAAAATCGATTATTTGCGGAGTAGTTATTGAAAGGGCACCCCATTGCGACGAGGAACGAGCAATTATAATGGTACATGTAAGAGCACGATGATGATGATAATGACACGCAATGACGGCTTCTGTGTATTGCGTTGTTTTTTTTTTTGGTTCATAGTAAAATCGTGTAGCACATTTTCGTGTTTGTTTTATTTCATTGAGTGGCAAAATGTTTCCAAAATACTAGATAAGCGGTATTTGTAGTATTGCCGTGTTTTGAGGGTTTAAGTTTTTACATTCCAATCCCGTGAATGTGAGATTTTATACAGCCAATTTAACAAAATGCAAACATCTTAACTCATATAGGTATCTACTATGGATCCTGTTTTATGAAATAGTTTTGAAATCGGCCACTAATGTTGTACATGTTAAAGTACTTTTGCTTTTTGCATAAAACTCCCATGTCGATTTTTGGCCTTTCTTTTCTCATGGGAATATGCTTAATGTTGCATACAGTTTTGGAAAAATTGATAAGATAGTAGACATTGTTCCAGAAATATAGAAAACGCCCACTTGTTTTGTCCTCTGTTGAAAATATGCAAATAACGGTTCCACTATGAATTTAAATACTCTGTAACTCTGCAAGTAGCATTATTGTAATCATCGAGATGAGGTATCTAGATTTATAATAATATGTGAAACTTACAGGCAGAAAGTAGCTTTTTTCAATTTATTAGACTTTTTTGTTATTCTGCATGTGGAGCGTTTGGAAAATTTCAGCGGAAATTTTTGTCAATATGATGAAAATTGACATAAGACTGGTATGTGAACTACAGCAGTGTAGATCTCATCAGCCTGTAAAACTGTCCAAAGACCAGTAAAATGCCGGATACACTTAAAATATCAATTCTTTGAAATTGCTAGGTGAAAAAAAAGGAGAGCCAATAACTAAAACAAATTGACACCTAATCAAAGTTCTAATTAACGAGTGATTTGAACAGTTCTCGATAACTTATTCAAAACGACGAATCTGATTCTATAAACAGAGGTACACAAAGATTCAAACGTAAATTTCTCATAACTCTCAGCACCCCCACGGATATCAGCGTTACATTACCATCATGTTTAAATGTGAACGTAATATAGAAAATATAGGAAGACCTGCTAGTTATACTATACAACAGGTCAATCTGGTGATGTTCGACGGTTCAGAATGGTTGTACGACATACCGTCTTCTTCTTCTTCTTCAGCCTTTCAAGCTTTTTGCTTTACTCGACTGTATTAGTACACGGCACTGAAGAAGTCTGCACATTGTAGACGAAATAAGCGTATCTGTCAAGATAAGCAATAAAGGTAGTTGGAATGAAATGGAAATTACTAATCATTTTTCTCATTTTCTAGTTGCTTGATACGCTCTGCGAAAAAAAAAACTTCCGATATCTTCGTTTTATTGATCCAAGGGAAACGTCTAGAAGTACGCTTTTAATTTGCGTGACAACTTATGTTGTTATCCCTTCATTAATTTTCAGGAATGAATAACCAATAAACCTTTATTGCCCGTGATATAATTATTGAATAGAATGGCACCATTATCGAAGAGGGTGTTTGTTCTGTGCATGGTGAATATCCGACTGTTCTAACGCACATAGCCACAGAAAAGATTTACCTAAGACTGACGATGACAAGTATGTTTAAAAGGAATAGGACACGCCTGACCCGCTTAGTAAACACTATTTAAACCATTCAACCTTTTCTTAAAGTTTATTCTAGTCACAGTATTCGCATTAGTCATATCCTTTATCAAAGGGTTATTGTTTCCCTAGGGCAGGAGATTGTAGTGCGGTTTTAGAAAATAATGTTCGCCTACGTTTAACAACCAATACTAAAATAGTAAACCAACCAAACTGCTCTCTTATTTGTGGGTGGACTGGATAGCGATTGAATTGATGTGAAAACATGTGTTCAACATACTGGAAAAAGGTCATCTTTAAAAAAAATATTTTCTAGATGGCACATTTGTGTGCTTTGGGTTAGGCCAGAATTCACTAGGAGTTTTATTTAAACAAAAAATTAGCGAAATACAGTTATTTTAAAAATATTAGATCCTTAGCTAGAGACTTGACCGATTTAAAACTTTTTGACAACCATTTATTTTAGAAAATTTTGACTCCTACTTGAGAAAAATACTATAACCTCTTGTTAATGATGATTGAGTTTGATTAAGTCTGAATGATTCCATATTCTTAGTCAGAAAAAAAATCGTTGCGAAAATATCACCAAGAAACTCTCTGCCCATTGCATGTCTTTAAATACTAATACCTTGTTTCTGTTTCTTTCTATGATAATAAGCGTCATGTCAACGTATGGAGTTGAAATCATCGAGGAACATATCAGCGACTTAATCAGCATAGGACTTTCCTGCATGCAGTTTTATGGTAGTAAGTCTTAAGAAAGACAAAAGGAATTATTGACCACTATAATAAATACTTCGTCTAAACCTCGTTCAATTAATCTCGTAAATGACACGACGAATTTATCTTACTGAACGCTCAAATTCACGTTACAAAATGAATCAAACTGCCAACATGGAATATAAAATTTGTGTTAGTGGCACTCTCTATGCGATAATGCAATAGCGGTGACACAAATGGACAAAAAAGACTAGTGCAAGTGGGTTATTGATCATAGTAATGTGAAAGTTGGGAAAGGGTCCAGTGTAGACAATCGAGCTGTTAGGCAGCTCCAGCTGACTATCCTAATAAAATTGCATTACGGAATTTCGTCACAAGAAATCATTATGAACTTCATTAGTTTGTCCGGTGAAATATTATGATGCTGAAAAAAAAAACAACCTAGATTACAATTACGAACGTTGAGGTTACGAGTCCAGTGTCTTGATTCAATGCTTGAAAACGAGGAAGGATAAAAGCGTACAAAAACAACATCGTGTAAGACAAAACAACATCGTGCAGCCTCAACCGTATGGTGGTTAATCCGGAGAAGTGTTCGATGATCACCTTCTGTAGAAAAAAGGAGCCGATTCTCTTCGATTACAAGCTTCAAGGCACGGTAATCAAACGTACGAGTTACGTTAAAGATCTAGGAGTTATGCTGGATTCTCAGTTGAAGTACAAGCTTCACATCTCGTACATCGTGGACAAGGCGTCAAGAGCTCTAGGCTTTATTTTTCGGATGGCTAAAGGCTTCTCCGATATTTACTGCTTGAAGTCCCTTTATTGCTCCTTGGTGCGGTCGATTCTGGAGGGTTGTCCGACTTTTCCCCGAAACCCAGTTCCACGAATGAAGTTTTCCTGAATGTACCGTTTCCCCGAAAAACTAACCCGAATGTACTTATTCCCCGAAAAAGAATTCCCAGAATGTACCGTTTCCTCGAACTTCTTTCACAATTTTAGCTTATTAAAAAAAATCAAGAAAGATTGTTGTCTTACGAAATATGTTCTTACAAAGTTTAGAGTTATTAGTTTATATGTCTCAATATTTTAAGACATACTTTTCATTTGTTATTAATCAATAATAAGTTAAAAAAGTATTATGTTCTTTGAACAATACCAATATTTCAAAATTGTTAATTCTTATCCATTATCAATAAAATTGTCTGTATCTTGTCGAGGCTTGATACTTCGGAATCCTTCCACGTTCCTAGAGCGGATTTTAGGCGTGTTTCCTTCATTACTAAAGAGGGTTTCTTGGGTTGGCGTACAAAATCTCCTCACGCCGACAGTCGGAAAAAGTTGCCAGTTACTCGTTCCTTAAACGTTCTTGGGACGGTAGCCCCCTTTGATTTAATGACACTCAGAAGTACTGATGTCACATTTATGCATAAGTAGGGCAACCGTTCTATTATTCATCTTATGCTCCTTTTTTGATTCCGGTCGAAAATAAGTAGCTGAAGTATGAATAGTTTGGTATCTTTTTGTAACGATGTTATTTTTTTTTTTTTTGAATGTTTTTGTAAAACAATAATTGCTCATAGTTAACGTACGTTTAAACAAACAATATAATCAGTCTAAGAATATCCTGTTTTTCAAGACGGGTGCATCTTAAAGAAGACCCTTCGCTAATATGTATCGTATGTATCGTACGTATACGCGCTTTCTCATCAAGAGAATGCACCCTTCTTTGAAAAATAGGTTGCTTTTCGACAATTTAGCACTTTATCTAGAACAAGCTTGGTTCATGTTTTCTATACCCAGAGGTATTCTTAAAATTTATAATGAAAGTTGTGTTTATGAAACATGTTGAAAAAGTTATTTTGTGCTAAAAAATCATAATTTAAATACAGCCATTTCAGTTAATATCAATCATGATTGAAACTTCGCCAAAATTATTCTGAATCATAATCATAATCCTCTAAACCGACTTTGTGCTAAACAGGTTTTAGGCGGAAATAAAGAGTAAATGAATGCTCCTTGCGAAATATGAACGTTTAGGACGGTCGTTGCTGGTTGAGCTTTGAATAGAAGTTTTGTTTAACAAACGGAATACTATCGTATCATACATGAACAGTTATAGAACATAGGTAAGTTTAGTGACCAATAGCGTTCTGTCTAATGACTTCAACAGTATTGTGTTTCATCAGCGCAAAGAAACTGTTCTCGCATCGTAAAGAAACTCAATTACATCGTGGATTACCCGGTATGTCGGGAAAACGGTACATTCCAAGAAACTTTTTCGGGAAAACGTCATTCGGGGAACTGGTTTTCGGGAAAAAGTCGGACAATCATTCTGGAGTATTGCGCTGCCGTGTGGAATCCGAGCTATATTAATGGAGCCAATAGAGTCGAATCTGTTCAACGCAGGTTATTACGCTTCGCCTTGCGAAGGATGCCATGGAGAGGCCCTTTCCGTATGCCGAGTTACAAGAATTGTTGTCGATTGATCTATCTTGCATCGCTTCCGGTTTCGTCGTGACACATCCAGGGCTCTCTTTGTCGCAGATATATTACAGACCAAGAGAGCAGCACTAAGAAGATACACTAAATATCGCACGCTTCCCTGGAAACATGTCTACGTGAGGCTAAATTACGAGTTCAAGCGGGTTAGTCGTCTATGCTACTCTCGATACCAACAAAATGTCCAAAAAAAGCTGAAATCACGTCCGAAATCTTTTTGGAGATATGTTAATCAGCAGCGCAGGCAGTCTGGACTACCATCGTCCATGGTCTTGAACGGTGAAACCGCTTCCATTCCTCAGGATATTTGCCGCTTGTGTTCGATCAAGTTTGCCAGCATATTCACTGACGAAAATGTTACTGACGATCAGATAACTGCGGCTACGAACAACGTTCCTCTGCATGGTCACTCATTTGGTGCAATCGATTTCAGTATTGAGATGATCTCCAACGCCGCATCGCATCTCAAGTCATCCTTCAATCCTGGCCCAGATGGAGTTTCGTCAGTATTTCTAAAAAAAAACACATTTCCATTCCGCTGCCCCCCTTGCATCGTCTGTTCCGGATTTCCACATCAAGTGGCATATTTCCCTAGTGTTGGAAGGTTGCTTTCTTGTTTCCAGTTCACAAGAAGGGAACCAAACGAGATGTGGATAATTACCGAGGCATTTCGTCTTATTACGGAAAATATGGCCGAAAGGGCGCAAACGGACGTCATCTATACAGACCTTTCATCAGCTTTTGACAAGCTCAACCACGACATCGCTATCGCAAAACTACATAAGCTCGGAGTAAATGGAAGTCTCTGACAATGGTTTCGCTCCTACCTCACTGATCGTCTGCTGACAGTTGCTGTTGGTGATTGCATGTCCGACGTTTTTCCAGCCACTTCAGGAATACCTCAAGGGAGTCATTTAGGGCCGCTGATCTTCTTGCTGAACTTCAATGATGTGAATCTTGCCCTCGTAGGCCCCCGTCTTTCGTATGCCGATGACCTGAAGATCTTTTTACGAATCCAGTCTATCAACGATTGTCACCTCCTACTACAGCAGCTACAAATCTTTGCTCACTGGTGCAGCCTCACCGCATGGTGGTTAATCCGGAGAAGTGTGCGGTGATCACTTTCTCTAGAAAAAAGGAGCCGATTTTCTTCGACTATAAGCTTCAAGGCACGGTAATCAAACGTGCGACTTACGTCAAAGATCTAGGAGTTATTCTGGGTTCTCAGTTGACGTACAAGTTTCACATCTCGTACATCGTGGACAAGGCATCAGGAGTTCTAGGCTTTATTTTTCGGATGGCTAAGGACTTCTCCGATATTTACTGCTTGAAGTCCCTTTATTGCTCCTTGGTGCGACTGATTCTGGAGTATTGCTCTGCCGTCTGGAATCCGAGCTATATTAATGGCGGGAATAGAGTCGAATCTGTTCAACGCAGGTTTTTACGCTTCGCTTTGAGAAGGTTGCCTTGGAGAGACCCGTTTCGTATGCCGAATGACGAAAGTCGTTGTCGATTGATCGATTATGCACCGCTTCGGCTTCGCCGTGATACATCCAGGGCTCTCTTTGTTGCAGATATTTTACAAGGCCGAATCGATTGCAGCGCCATCCTGGAGCAGATTAATATCAACGTTCAACCAAGGGCTCTGCGCAATAGCGTAAAGGCCTCACCAAACTGCAGGGTTTTTTTGCCGCCGCCGCTGCGAAATCGCGGCGAGAAAAATCACGGCGGCTTATGGAAGCGCACAAACCGACGCGATTAAAAAACGCATTCGCCGAAACAATTATAGCATGAACGGTGAGATCGGAGGACTGCAGCGTGTTTTTAATAGATGTTCGACTACCTTGTCCCTCGCCAAACTCTGCGCAGACGCTTCACGTCATATTTTTCAGAAAGGTAGACCTTTATGAACAAGTGTGTTGTGGTTTGATATTTAAGTTTAAGTTTATTGTACTCGTCATATTTTTAATACCACCATTGGGGCTTAACTAAGCCTGTTGGTGCTGACTAAATAAATAAATGAAATTCCTGAGTGTATTTACCTGAGTATATGTACATGAATGACTGTCTAAGGTTGCTACTCCGCTTTCCTGCCTGCCATTGACCGCATATCGATATTTGTTTCGAATCCAACGATATAGGGAAGATGTTTCGGTATAAATCTCATCTCTCGCCATTATACGGGAAATGTTAGCTTCGGCAATGTTGACTATTCTCAGCAACTAATTCAAATCTCTCATTCAGTATTTCTTCCATGAAAACACTTCACTCAATGTATTCATATGACAGCTTGATTATTTATCTTTATTTTGTACACCTTTCATCTATATTTTTCTCCAGATGAATATCGTATTGCCTAAAAAAGAACCTTTTTTACACGCATTTAAAAAAAAATAGTTTCCGACAACAGTGTCATTCACTTGAGAAGTTTTGCGCTTTATAAAAACACTTTCAAGTAGTTATGAGCAATTCTGGCGATTGTAATTGATATAGGATTAAGAAGCCAATAAATGGAAATGACGCTGAAAGAATACTCATTAGTACAAATTTAATTTATGATTGCCTTAAAAAATGCTTTCTCGTAGATTTGAAATTAGTTACAAATTATAGCAGCAAACCAAAACATGTTTTTAAAGATAGATTTGACTGACGACTCGTATGGTACACATTTCATTCAGCAGCAGTAGTTAGAGCTGCACCTACCGAAAATGATCAGCAATTACATCTGACAAGGCACAGCCAGACGCAGCAAACATTTTGTAATATACATATAAATTTTCATGCTCCGATTAAGTTGAATTATTCACTTCAACTATTGTTATTACTGCTCATTTGATAAATACGCCAATTACGGCTAGTACATCTAGTCTCCTGTGAAGAAGTTCTATAAAACTAAAAGATTTTTTTGATATCTTTTTACCATACAATTATTATAATATCTTAAAAAGGCAAAACTGGCACCGGTACTCAGTAAAGTAAATTCAGAAAAAAAAACGCAATCATTTACAATTAATTTCAAACCGATTTCAAAAACATCAAGGTAACATTTTGAAGGGCAAATACATCTCAAATTCAAGATTATAAACATGGGACAGAACGGACTGTTGCAGTTTCTATTGTTATGAAACAAACAATATGGAGTCCTATTCGTCAGTTAAACGTACAATGAAAAAAAAATAGTTCACAAATAATTTAAATGGAAACATTTTTTTTAGTAGTAACGTCCAATTACCGGAAGAAGTACGTTCAACCACCGCTCTTTTAAAGCGTGTAAAGTTAGATTTTCAGTCGATTCTACTTAAAAAAAAATGATTAGACTCTTTTCCAGATAATTTGAAGTCTGAAAATCTTAATAGCTTTTAGGGGTAAATGATGCAAAATGGACATTTTCCACCGTTACTTAATGAAGTACCATACGATTTGTCTGTTAATTTTACAGTAGAAAAAAAAGCTAAATAATCGCTCACTATAAATTCCATAAAGAAGAAAAAATGGGCTAAAATGGGAACTTCCAGCCACTGCTGATCAATGAAATGTGTACCACACGATTTGCTAATTACTTCTTTCTTAGTAAGTTTAGACAGCAGCAATCATTTGCAACTATTTAAACCTAAAAAAAGCATATCTAAGGTACTTCTAAGTCTCTTTAGGCGTTTCTTCTACCCCACTGCGCCTTGATTCGATCCCAAGTTAGATTGATCGACTCTCTTCGACGTTTTTCTCTTTCGTAAATAACTTTCCTCTAAACTTGTTTCAAGATGTGTTTAGATGTGTAAGAGGCTAAACAGTAAGCCACTTCTCGAACTCCATTGTGCAACAATAAAAACAAAAGTTTCTGAATTGTGAGCAGGACTTCATTCGATTCTGGATCTGGGCGTCGATGAAAAAAAAAACTATTTCATTTATAATTTATCACTGCACCAGCTAGAACATGGTTCTAATAATTCATTTCTTTTTCTTTTCCTTTAGTATCTTCCACAGCTTCTCTAAAATATATCGCACAATCGAGTACAGTTGTGTTTCGTTTTGTCTTTTTCCGTTGTTAACAATTATATGAAATATAATGATTAAATAATACATGATGCGATGTTGATGCAGCTTTCTAATATCACTAGTTCCCTTTTCTGATTGCTTGAAAGTAGCGTTGAAACCATTTCAAATTTATTATTATTAAACTGATAGTAGCAAACACCAATGATTTACTTTACTCTTTACTCGCTTTACTCTTGCTATGATAAACTTGCGCATTGAAATTTCGAAAAAAAACAAGGTTTGCTCAATTTTCGTGTCCATTTATTTTGTCTCTTCAAAATAACATCCATTGGGAACGACGCGGATATGCCATCGCTTGACCAAGTAATTTAAGGACTTTTCATAGGCCGCCGGAAGGATGGCCTTCAGCTCTTTCGCCGCATTCTCTTTTATAGCCTCAATTGACTCGAAACTCTTTCGCCGAAGTGACATTTTGGGTTGAGTTGAGTTGGGTATGCATAGACCCATGTCTGATGCGTTTTGCTAAGGTTGGATCCTTAAGGGCCTCGAAAATCATTCAGCAAACTTCTTTCGATGATCGTTTTGCACGAATTTAGCTCTTTCGGAACAGCGTTGTATACCCCAAATATCAATAATAATGTGCTGAATGGTTCCATATGAGATGTTGAAATCACTAGTCATCTCTCAAAGGCTCACATGCCGATTTACAAGTTCACAGTTTTCTTTTTTGTCAAGATTGTCACGTTTTTGTCGGTATTCAACGTTAAAGAGTACTCAGAACTAGGCAAGTCTTTGACGACTTCACGACTACTTTTGAACTCTTTATACTACTATACATACTATATGAAGGTTGCTTTCTTGTTTCCAGTTCACAAGAAGGGAACCAAACGAGATGTGGATAATTACCGAGGCATTTCGTCTTTGAGCGCGGTATCGAAACTATTTGAGCTCGTTATGATGGACCCTCTACTCTCCCACTGCAAGCAATACTTAAGTGAAGATCAACACGGGTACATGGTCGGCCGTTCCACTACCACTAATCTGTTGTGTCTCACTTCGTTTATTACGGAAAATATGGCCGAAAGGGCGCAAACGGACGTCATCTATACAGACCTTTCATCAGCTTTTGACAAGCTCAACCACGACATCGCTATCGCAAAACTACATAAGCTCGGAGTAAATGGAAGTCTCTGACAATGGTTTCGCTCCTACCTCACTGATCGTCTGCTGACAGTTGCTGTTGGTGATTGCATGTCCGACGTTTTTCCAGCCACTTCAGGAATACCTCAAGGTAGTCATTTAGGGCCGCTCATCTTCTTGCTGAACTTCAATGATGTGAATCTTGCCCTCGTAGGCCCCCGTCTTTCGTATGCCGATGACCTGAAGATCTTTTTACGAATCCAGTCTATCAACGATTGTCACCTCCTACTACAGCAGCTACAAATCTTTGCTCACTGGTGCAGCCTCACCGCATGGTCTTTGACGACTTCACGACTACTTTTGAACTCTTTATACTATCCGTATAATCTGGTTTTCGAAAGAGAAGATTCCTCAAAGGCTCGCTGCAACAATTTGAACGATTTCGCAAAAGATATTTCGTTGGAAACACAACATTTCAAACAAACTCTTTGCTCAACAAACAAACGCTAATGCTTTGAAAAAAGAATTCTGCTTCTTTAGGAAGCCTTTTCTAATGAGACAGGACTTCAACAAGACTTACACAAGGCACGGTTAACATATGTCTATCTGAAAACTTATAAAAAAAACTCAGCATCTAGAGTTTAATGGACATAACGTTTTATCAACCTTTCAAATCAGCAGGGAAGTGTTCTCAGTACTACTTCAATACTAGAACATTACTTTTGGCTCCCTTTCTTGGCACATCGGAAATAAACATAGAATATATCAATAATATGAAATACCAAATTATTTGGCCCATTAGTTCAATTAAAATGCTACAAAACAATGTTTATATGCATGGACTTCATTACTGTTTACACCCATTCTGCTTGAAAACAAAACAAGTACTCCAAATAACATCATTTTTAAACCTACTGACGATTGCCGAAGTGATTTCAATTGTATTCAATGAGCCTGAATTGAAAATCGTATGCAGCTGGTGACTCTTTCTTCAGTGATAATGATGTGGGATTTCTTCTTGGCTGCAACACCTTTCTTATGCGTTCCTTGAGATGATTAGCCGTAGCCACGCGTAAATTGAAATCTAGCCAGACATAGATATATTGATAGACAATGTGTTCAAGATTATCGACATTCGTAGGGTGGATTCGACTGGTGGATTCACTGAGTAGAAGTTGTATTAAAACTAGGAACGTGGCGCTAGTCTTCTTTTGTTATGCCTCACTTCAAAGAGCCATAATAAAAATACCACACATTATAACAATGATGTACAAACAATCTTATAACGGCTTCTTCTCGATTATTTTATAATAGGAAATAGGCATGATGAAGCTTTACTTATCAAATAATTATTGTTAGGCTGCTCATGCATGTTTGATTTTGAAGCGATTAAACGACTTAGAGATTAGTATGTATTAGACAAATAAAGAGGTGGCAATGAACTGACAAGTAAACGTAAATTTTTCTACAATGACTATAAAGTTTAGCTGAATGAGGCAGAAGACAATAACTGACTAAGGTGATAGGTGAATTTAACGATGAATGCATCGATGATTTTCAGAGCACATAAAAACTAGACATCAATTAACTAAATAATAAACGACTGAAGAAGTTACGACAGACACAATGAAATGATAGCTAAAACCAAAATTAAATAATGTAACACACATGAAAATAATAAGACGAACAAAAATATAAATAAATCAGAAGAGGTAAGACGAAATAAAACCTTACAAAACAGTGGACATGAACATGATTGAGAGAAAGGGAAAGTAGACTTGAAAATGTAACACCTTTTGAGGCAGTTACAACAGCGTCTCTATGGACGACATAATCCTTGCACTGCTGGTGAAATGCTTCAAAAAGAGTTAAGTTATATCATTCTAACGCACAAGGAACAATACCATAACTTCATATTTCACACACCAAAGGACTAAACTACAAAAGACTGAATAAATTACGATACGCCTTATTAAACTTGCAAAAGTAACACTGACTAACAAAATAACAAAAAGACAATTGGAGAAACAGATGAAAGGATTCAAAATTCTCAAACGTGGCTCCTTCCGAGTCATTTGCAACAGCGTCTTCATGTTCTGTGTACGGCTGGCAAAATGATTCGAAAGAATTTACGCAACGATATCATCAAAGGCCTGGTGTAGAGGTTTCTACTCTATTCAGAGTCCCGCCAGTGAACAAAAAATTTATTACAGGGCCATTATTAACTTTCGGGGGAAAACTGATCGAAAGACAACAGTGCTGGCTAGCATATTATGCAAAAAGTATAACGAAAAACGTAAAGGTTATTTAGTTATGAACGAAAGAGAAAGTTAACGAAGAGAATCTCTGAGTGTTAGATTCTCCCCAAATGAAAAAAAAAAAAGAAATATCTAGAAATATTCTGTGCTGCTGTATATTGCCCGTACTGCATTTTTGAATCTGCCACTACTAGATGTTTAAATCCGTCAAAAGAACCTGTCATATTCCAATCTAATGTCAGTATATACTTTGTATCTGTACAGCTGCACCAAGCGTATTCGGGGTGCTAAGTTGTGAATTTTCTGTTGTCTATTAGCAAGGAAGATGAGAACACAAAGTTTGATTCCTCATAGAAACTTCAAAAGGTCAGTGCAGTTCGACTTCACAAAAAATTGAGCTCAAATTTTAGGAGAATTGTCAGGATCGATTTTGAATCGTTGAGTGAGGTTGCACTTAAGAGATTAATATTTTGCTTGTCAAACTCTACAATCGTAGTGAAAAATAAATAAATCTCGACAACTTATTTCAACAGACTTATCTGATTTTGTAAACAAAGAGGGGAACAAAGATTGCATCTTCATCACTCAACATTTGTTGAACAGAAGCTCTGAGCCATTACCAAATTAAAAATAACTAAACACGGGGTTGTTGAATTTCTATTAGATTATCCCCATAGTGGGGGATTTTAGTTTTTGGTAGAGTGTGAAATTAAAAAAAAATTTCATGATAAAAAGTAGGCCAGTGCACTGAACCTCAATCAAAGGTTCATGATGACTTAAAGATCGGTTCCGCACTGGGGTAGAACCAGTTCCAATCCCGATCAAAAACAAATTCAATATAACTTAAACCCTCTCTACTTTATCTGTCCACTATTGCACAGCACTATTTGCACAGCAGATATACGGACAGGGTGTGGGCTGAGAAATTACAACAGCAAAATAAACGTATTCGACATTATTTTTCTATATTTATTCGTTAGATTTTATATTATTCATTAGATTAGATTACTTTGTTTTCGAGTTTTTTTGACTCGGCTGATTCAACAATTTTGCTTCGAAAACATTTTGTTTCGAAAAGATCGCTTTTGGCCCTTCATACAACGTTTCTGTGAATTCAGACAATAACTCAATTTGATCTTGCAATTCAATGGAGCTGTATTCCAGACAAGGTCTTTGAATGGATGGTGGCTGCCTACTAGATGTTACAAAAAAAAAATCTGGAAATCGCCATACTATAACCATAGACTAACTCTAAGACCAGTAGGTCCCGAACAAATACGATATTTTTCTTGGCTCAGTCAGTACTAGCACATCGGTCCCAAGCTCGGTCCCAAGCTCAATGATTCGCCCCTAACAACGTAGCTCACACCAACACATTCTCAAATGTTGTGTCAAAATAACATACTGAATCAAAACAACAACCAAGATACTAGTACCGGAAGGTACTGAAAAGCGCAAGAATTATTGCAAGGTGCAGACTGCAAGGTATACTTCGGACCTAGGGGTTCTACAACAGTGAACCAATTTCAAATCGCTAGTTGCACATTGATTGTTGCTATAACTAGTTCGGTCTACCTAAAACGCGATGGCATTTTGCAATAGCCAATGCACAGTTGTCGTTAATGCAAATTTAGACGTAAAGATACATTTTTAGCCTAAGTTCAGAATTTTCAAGCAAAGTTGTCTTCTGCAAAGTTGTTCGTAAAATCGAGGTACTTCTTTTGGCATACATTACAACTTATTAATTTCCATGTTTTGGTATGTATTAAAACTTTTTCATTGGCAGAAATAAACATAAACATAAACAGAAATAAACATGGTAATTTAGATGTAGCTTCTGAAATTACCAAATTAGAGAAATTTTAAAAAATTAGTTAGGGTGTACCTATATAAATTAGTTACTTTTCTATAACTTTTTTGATTCAAATTTCTTAGCAAAATATTATTCCGAACTAACGAAATACACAACTTTTTATGCTTGAACTTGTCTCTATCATTTGGCAAACAAAAGGTAAATTGTTTTGTTTTCTAAAAAATAAGTCCTTTTCAGATGTTTATCCCTCTAGTTGGGGCAGAAAAATAAAAAAAAAATCATAATGAAGTTCGGAAGGATTTTTGATTGATAAAATATCTCAAAACTGGAAATCGGTCATTTTTAAAAACTTAGAAAAACATTTCAAACATTTTTATAACAGGATCGGTTATAACTCAGGGCAAGTAAAATATATGTACATGTTTAACACATCAAAAGTTGTGTGTTTTAAATCTCTAAAAGTTAATTTTTTTGAGAAATTTAAAATATAAAAAAAAGAGAGAAGAGAAGAATACGACTTAAGGTGAATTGCTGCTCCGTGTATTTTTTCCTATCTTTTATCTCTCTCTCTCTCTCTCTCTCTCTCTCTCTCTCTCTCTCGGAAATTTACCTCGCTATTTCAAATTGATATATCACGATTGTTAGTGAATGATCATCGAATCGAACTACATCAGATTGCTCACAGCAAGTAAGCATACAAAAGGATGTGATTAAATATCCAATATCTAGTACAGATTCTGAGTTATATCAATTCTAAATTTTGAGGTAAAGGCTGCCGTCGAGAATGCTTCAGCGTAAGCCCTGAAGGTCCTTATTTTCATATCAATATATTTTTTTTAATTGCAGAAATAAAGGTCTATTATTTTCAGGGAAGTTGTAGCAACAATCAATATGTAACTAGTGATTTGAAATTGGTTCACTGTTGTAGAACCCCTAGGTCCGAAGTATACCCTGCAGTCTGCACCTTGCTATACACTCTTGCGCTTTTCAGTACCTTTCGGTACTAGTATCTTTGGCTTTGTTTTGATTCGCTGTGTTATTTTTACAGAATATTTGAGGGTGTGTTGGTGCGAGTCACGTTATTAGGGGCGAATTATTAAGATTGGGACCGATGTGCTAGTACTTCCTTAGCCAAAAAATATATTCCATTTCTTCCAAACTATCCAGCCGCTGGTTGTAGGCTACTAGATTTTGTGCAACTTTGTTTAAAAATATGTGTTTATGTTGCTTCAAGAATTAAAGCTTTTCCCTTTGCTATATTAGGGTGTCCTCAAAAAGTGAGTAATTTTTCCTTAACTTTTTTAATTTATAATTTCTCAGCTACGCATTCTTCCTACACTTTAAGACTTCAGAAGACAAAAATTTTCATGCACTGAACCAATCGCAATCATTTGTGGAATAAAAGTTATAGTTATTTTTCTCTATGAAAAAAAAAAAAAAAAAAAAAAAAAAAAAAATATAAAATAAAAGTGTTTGGGGGGGGGGTTTTTTTTATTTTCTTTTGGGGGTCTTTTTGTTTTTTTTTTTTTTGTTTGTGGGTGTCTTGGCACTTCTGTGGTTTGTGTAGTGGTGGTATTGTGTTATATTATTTTATTATATTATCAGGGTGGCCACAGAACCGGGGAAACCGGGAGAACCGGGAATTAACCGGGAATTTTAAAAAACCGGGAGAAACCGGGAAAACCCGGGAATTTATGTTCACATGATTATTCATAATTTAGATTGTGTGTGATTATCCTCGACCTCTAGTTATTCCTATCTTAGCGTGTTCATCCATAACGATCTGTGAAATTCTAGAGTGTGTCAATTGATTTACCTTATATGAATATCTTGACTCATTCGCGAAGTGTGTAGCAACGTGTGTTCTGACTTGAATAGTACTTACTGTCAGACAAACGTTTACCTATGAAAACAATGTATATTCGTCCTATGCGTTAGAAAGAAAGGGGATTAGACATCACAAAACCGAATAATTATTATTAACCTAATAATTAACGTTCACTTTTTCGCTTTGTTGGTGATACTGAGCTCATATTCGTTGCCCAATTCCAACAATTTTATTTGCGAATTAACACTTATCGTATTTTGACAGCTGTTTTTTTCTAATTATAAGAAGCGATACCAGTGTAGCATTACCACAATAACCGAAAACGGCTTTAAATCAAATATTTAGCTATCTTGTTGGAATTCTCCTTGCATGTTATTTGGTCTAAGTAAGGATGTTTCGAAATCTCTCTATCCCGTTTTGGCTACGCGTTTCTTTTTTTCTTTTTTGGGCAGGAGGTCTATATTTTCTTCGTCCAATATTTCTTTTTGTGTTAGCTGTTCATATTGACTATCAAAACCATCAAATCTTCGAGCACATCTATATCGAAAAAAAAAACTGTTTCGGAACTCGGTTCTCCTTTTGACATTTTTTTTTTAATTCGAATTCAAACTTGCAAAATCCACACGAAAACAAATCGAAATATTTTGTTCCCGTCGAAGAAGTAGTGTGTAGAGATGAATTTTATTTGCCAGAGTAAAATTGGTTTTACACTTCAAGAAAACTGTAATTTTTGTGTAGATTTATTTCCCGCCACGGTAACTCAAATCCCGGGCTCCATTTAAAACACACAGCCGCACAAATCCCATGACGCTTTTCCCGACCTGTAAACCAGTCTTAAACCGGGAAATTTTTAACATTTGGTCCGAGAAAACCGGGAAAACAACGGGAATTTGAAAATGAAAATTGAGTGGCCACCCTGTATATCACAAAATATGGCGAGTAGTTGAACGGATTGGAGATAAAGAAAGCATTGGGTATAAGACCAAGTCTCCCCCGGTTGGTACCAAATCAATGAGCGAAGGAATCAATAAAATGAATATTAGTTACAAATGCTTTGATGGGCCACCAATTGGAGGGGCGGCCCAATTTTTCTAATCTCTATTTGCAGGATATCCACAGAGAAGGGGACATGCCGCCTCTCAGGAAAAACGTACTCTAGTGAAGGTATTTCGGTATGGAGTTTTCATATTATTATGGCCAATTGAGTGCAATACCAATTATCACAGACTAACCGTTTTACACACGGGTTTTCTCAAAACTTTTTACGTAATAGTACTTCAGTTAAGCATACATATGAATTAATGTACCAGAAACTGGACGGACACTTGCGCCTACCCAGTGGAGGACCCGGATACGACTACCCACTGTGTGTCTAGAGTATCGTACAAGCTGACACATGCAACGGGAAGGATTAATAGGTTGCATAGACCCGGCGGGGAGTAGCCCCCGGATACGCCTTAGTTGAAGGCATGATTTATACGCCTAACAACAACAATAATAACAATAAAAAAAATAGCCGTATTCTAAAGCGTTTTTTCGGCCAATACAAGCCAAAATTTTAAAGGTGTTTCAAATTTGCAAACTTACAACTTTCCAGAAAAATGTTTATCTTTATTTCTGCAAATGAAAACAAATAAATATTTTATTTATAAGAAAGCAAGGACCACCCATCGAAGGACTTAACTATTTGGAACAACTTTGTGCAAGACAACTTCGCTCTAAAATTTCGAACTTAGGCAGAAAATTAATCTTTCCGTTCAAATTCGCCTTCTAATGCAAGGGAAGGTAAGGAAAAATATATGGGGCAGCTGACTTGTTACACAATCCGTCATTTTTATTTTTTCTCTTCTTTACTTTTCTTACTAAATAATGTTTTCTACTTACAGATCTCAACTATGCATCAACACAGCAATTGTGTATATGCACCGGTTTTACGCATTTCATTCCTTCACGCAATTTCACCGGAATAGCATTGCGGCCGCTGCCCTATTCCTAGCTGCTAAGGTAAATCTTTAAATACTTATGTCAAAGTTGCACAAATAAATAATACTGTTTTTATTTCTTCTTCCAATAGGTTGAGGAACAACCACGAAAACTAGAGCACATCATCAAAGTGGTGCATATCTGTTTGGGTATGGAAGCACCGGATCCGCTCAAGGAAAACTATGCCGAGCAGGCTCAAGATCTGGTATTCAATGAAAATGTGCTTTTGCAGACGCTGGGTTTCGATGTGGCCATCGATCATCCGCATACGCACGTTGTCAAAACATGCCACTTGGTCAAAGGTACGATCACCCAATCTGTAGGTACCAGTTCGATTGACTACATTTTGCGTCCTTTTGCAGCCTCTAAGGATTTGGCCCAAACTTCATACTTCATGGCTTCTAACAGGTGAGGGGCCGGATGATTGTTTCTCATTTTTTGTTATGTTGTATAAAAACAAATATATGAAAAAATATACGTTTATTACAGTTTGCACCTGACAACCATGTGTCTGCAATATAAACCGACTGTGGTCGCTTGTTTTTGTATACACCTAGCGTGTAAATGGTCTCGTTGGGAGGTTAGTAGCTACTCTAATACACATGCACGAAGATATGGCTCATGTGCCAATAGAAACCAATATTTTGCTGTTGTACTACTAGAAACTTCTACAAAAGTATGGTCTTTATATTGTAAGAAATACTCACATGACCAACCCAAATCTTGCTCTTTTTTTTCCAAAATATAACGGTATTTGAGCATTTTGTTTCTCATCACATAAGGTAATGTATTTCAGAGCAGCAATAAATATTTCGAAAACATACATTGTTGTTCATGGAAATGACATAAGAAGTAAGACGCCGGAGAATAGTACCAATCATACATATTATGTTCTCAGAATATCATATCAAATTGCTCATACAATGAACATTTTTTTAATGCCCAAGTATTATTTACTTTAGTAGTTTAGTAGTTAGTTTATTACTTTAGTAGTTGGAATTATTTTTTTCAGTTTTTTGTAGTTAGAAGTTTTGATTGTTTTGGTTCAATTGAGATTATCGATTTACAAAAGAGCAATCCCGAAACCACGTGGTCATATAGGGAGAAGGGGAGGTTCTGACATGACCACGACAGACCACGTTAGGAGAGGGGGCGGGATGTGAAGCAAACAACCCGGTACTATTTTTTTTAAAAGAATAAAGCATTAATTCACATTGAAAAACATCACAAATGTGTCCAAACATTTTTTATGTAATGTGCTTCCAACATCGGCAATTATAAACATTGCTTCAAAGTTTGCAAAGTTTAGCAATTTGTGTTTTTTAATTGTTAGAGCACTTTAGCGGAATATTCGAATAACCTTCCGCCATCTTTTTTGTTTCCTTTTATTTCCACTATATTTAGAAAAAAAAGTTAATAGTTTGCAAAATGTTTGCAGCGAGTTTGGTTGATCGAGTACGATATCAACATCAAAGCAGTCGGGCATTCTTAATCAGGATTCAATCCGAAGATAATACCGGTTTGAGCTTACCGCCATGAGAGAGTCTTATTAACCTAGTTTCTCTGTATTCTCCCGCATCTCGTGACTTTGCTTTTATATCTGGAAGTGCATAAAAAAAGTATTTTATCATGAAGTGCAGAACATTGGAAGTAATGTCTAATCTAATCTCACACTAATGCAGTCAATTCTTGAAAGCATCCTGGAAAATGACTTCTTGAAAACATCATTTTTCTTGTCACCGGCCAGGTCAACTGCGTAGCATTTGCCGCAGAGAGGATACCAAGAAATAAAGCGATTCCAGTGTCTGTAACCGCTCTACTTCTTCGAATCAAGGGTAGGAAGACAGCGTGAACCTTCCGTACCAAACGCTTTTATGTAGAGTTAAACAATGTGATAATTTGTATTTTATCGTTATGGAGCATAGATGCTCGAAAGATTAGTTTATGCTCATTTTGCCTGTGGGTGGACTTTTGGCATTCGAACCAAAAGTCTGGCAATAATTTGCCAAGGTTATAGCACCCTATCTCGCTAACTGAAATTGAGGTTGAAATTTAAAATTTACGGAGTAATACATTTAGTTATATGATAATCTAATAATACAATATAAAGAACAATTCACGCCAATCCATCCAAAACTACGACTGAGGGGCCTAATAAAAATAAGAGTCCGTAGATGCATTTCGTGACATCTGGCAACTTTGCTTCTACTGATCTCCCAGCTCCACCCGGGGGAGACTTGGTCCTACACCCAATGATTTCATTATCTCCAATCTGCTCAATGTTTTTTATATACACTGAGGCAAAAGAACTTAAGAATTTCATAAGACATGACTTATGAAATAGGATGATTTTTATTTTATAAGCTACTTATGAATTGCATAACCATCAATTATGCATTTCATAAGCGCTACTTATGATTTCCAGAGTGTCGTGATAGTGGATCGCAATGTGTTGTGATATAATGGACGGATTATTAGAATTTGAGATAACTCAATGCAGACGTCTTCCAAATTTGGCAGATCGACAGGCAATCGGTGGAGACCCACCTGGTACCTCATAGCAATATGCTTAGAGGCGGACCAGAAGATTTGATGAGCTACCTCCCCCATGCAGACAATTAAAAGTAATCTTGTGTAAATCTCTCACTGCGTTCCACTTGACGAACCTGAACCATTCTGTTTAACTACACGCATTTAATGGGATGAAAACCGATCTGTAAGAGCACGCTTTTAATATTCACTCATATACATTATTATACAAAGGGAACGGGGTTGATCAAAAGTCATATAAACAAGAAGCGAGTGTGTAATCAGTTATCGTCGAAACTCTAAAGGAAGAAAATTATCAACCGGAAAATAACAAGATCCTCATTGAACAAATTCTTCTTCAGCATGCTATTTCTTTGTAGCTGAAACGCCTTACAGTCACAATTTTGCATAATTGCCTATTTAAATCGTATTGTTTTGCATGTACTGAGCTAAAGGAGGCTACATTTCAATTACGCTCTGAGAATAATAAATACGCTAAAATAATTGTTAAATTTTTCGCCCATCTCGCGCATAGCTTTTGAAAAAGGCATATTTTCGTTGATTGATTCTCTTCATCAACTTTCTCTTTGTTTATTACAGCTCAACAATTGAATTTGTACATCTCCTAGCAGCTGAGGTCGATAGAAGACGTTGTTGGCTTGTAATCGATAAAGAGAATCTATCAACGAAGATAGGTTCTTTTCAAATGTTATGGGAGATAACAAAGTTTCGTTTTAGTGTTAAGCGTGTTTTTGATCACCTCATACTGTGACTGAAATTCACCTATTTTGGACTAAAGTGGGTTTATTCATAATTGTGTTTACACTATTCGGTAAAATGTGGTAGTAAAACCAAGAAAATATTGACAACAGCTTTTAGGATGCATATTGTTTTTTTTTTTTGAAAAATTAAACATTGATATACTCTCTTTGTTTGTCTTTATTTTCCATATCGCTATTGCTAGCCAACAGTGTTGACTTTCGATCTGTGCTAAAAAAAAACTTTTCGAAAATTTTACAATGTCACTGTAATTTATTAAAGAGAACGGAAGATTCGAGAATCTCTCATTGTTAAATTCGCCCTATTAGAAAAAATCTTAGATTTATATGCAAATATGAATATTAATGAAATGTCAAACATTTATTAATCATTACTTTTTGTATATAGCTGCATTTTCTACTAAAAAATTACATATTTTCATACATTTTCTTAGGTGTCCACTACCACTCATCTGTGGGACCGCTTGGGACAAATATTTGAGAGCGGTAAGCATTAAGCTTATCACGTCTGGGTGTGGTAAAGTGCCTTCTGGAAATGGGGCAGTGCATTTTGGACGAAAACATAACAATCAGTTGGCAAACAAATCTTTTCTATCGCGAACTTCAATGAAAACTTTTAGGTTATCTGTGGGAAAACAAACATTTTTTACACGGCAATAGACACGATAGTGTGCGTGCGTTAAGCGTCACTAAGTTAATAGTGATAGTTCGTAGTGGTAAGATAACAAACAGTCAACATCTGCTTGATTCCGATCGATGTTTATTAAATTTTAGACGTGTTACTCGTTACTCCTAACTATCTTTACTCAATTTTGAGTACCCATACTTTTGACCGATTCAATAGGTTGTACTCAATTTTGAGTTGTTTAAAAATAGCGTGTAGTACAAGATGAGCAGTATTTTCAACAACAGTGAGCACCTCCTTCAGAAAAATAATTTCAGTGATTGGCGGTGGCGGTGATTATTGCGCCTCATTTTGTGTTGGTTTGACTACCCGACACCAGAGGCTCAACGCTCGCTTGGTTTCTATCGAAAGCGCTCATTGTAATAAAGCTTGTATTACACTGTTTGTCCAATAGCCAAATATTTGGCATAGGCAGCTAGACAGCTGACAGATATCATAGATGTTTGTCAGATGCCTATCTGCCTATGACAAATATTTGGCTATTGGACAAACAGTGTAATACAAGCTTAAGTAATGCAGTCATTATTCTCTCTAGAAGTAATTAGTCTTAAATTGGCATATCAGTCGTATCTTCGTCAATCCTCTGCATTGTACCTGTTTGTAGCATGTAACGTAAACTTTTCAACAAGCTCCTAGAATAAATCTCGTTTTCGCAATACTGTAATCAACTAAGTCCTTTTCTTTCTAACCACTCCGCAACACACAGATTCCACAATCAAATGAAGGCCGACATTGGTTTCATTATGTGGATAAAACCGTCACACTAGACCTGCTAAAACAGCTGACAGATGAGTTCCTTCACATATTTGACCGTTGTCCTACTCGGTTGAAGAGTAAAATGAAATCGATACGTGCTGAACAACCACAAACGGTAGGTGGCATCGCAGGTTCAATGAGAAGGAATTCAAATTCATCCCTGCAAATCTTGCTTTTAGGATGATTCGGGTCGGAGAACTACGTCCGCCATGCCTGGCTCGTCATCGTCCATTTCTCGCGGTAACGACGACGCTGGTTCGTCATCTAGTCATCACCGGTCGTCGTCCCATTCGCAACATTCGCACTCTAAGCAGAGCTCATCTAGTGGTGAGTTTTTATAGTTTATTATATTTTAGAAATTGAAATTTTTTATTTGTTATTGTCTATTTGAACTAGGTGACCCATCGTTGAAAGCATCACAACAATCATCTTCCAATCACAAAATTCCTTCATCTGGTAGTTCTCGTTCCCGCGATCGTCCAGTTTCATCTTCATCGCAGGCACTGCATCAACAGCCGATTATGACTAGCGGTGGTCATTACGGAACGAGTGGTTCCAGCACTAAACTGCAGCCAGTGCCCCATCATAGCAGTAGCCGGTCTGGCATGCCTACACAGTCGTCCTCGTCGTCCAGATATGGTAACACACATGAAAGTGTAAGAGATCCAAAGATCCGCATGATGCCAACAGCGGCAACGAGCAGTTCCTCGTCGTCGATGCAGATGCATTCGTACGGCCAAAGTAAAGCGGATCGCCACAGTAGTAGTGGTCAGAAAGGACAAACCATATCGCATATGGACGGTAAAAATCCAATAAAGTCGCAAAGTTCCATGATGGCACCTCTGTTTGGTAGCAATCAGGACATATCCAGTCGGACAACGTCTTCAATCATGAAACAACCATCAGCATCCTACGGGTCACACCCACCTAGCTATAGCCAATCGATGAGTAATCGGAACAATAATATGCCTTCAAATGAATCTATTTCCGTCCCTAATCAGCAACAGTTCAAGAACCAGATGCAACAGCAGTTACCAGCCGGTTCAGAATCCTCTTTTCGCCTTATTGATGATAGTAATCGTTTGACAGAACCTATGCAAATGTGCACACCACCCAAGCAATCCAAACCTTCGTCGATTTTCAGCCCAGATTGGAAGGACAATCAAGCAGAAAGCAACAACACTAGCCTTTCAAACACGTCCACTGGCAGCACCAGTGGTAAATCTCGGTCCCAGAGCCAGTCTGCAGGAGTCAGCAGCAATCTTGCGAAGCCAATCAAGGAAAGTCCCAGCAGTAAGGAGAAAAAACCTCTCCTACCTCCCTACTCAGAGCAGTTGCAGAAACAGCGGTCCGAAACTCCAAAAAAGGAACGGCGCCCGGAAATTGGGGCAGCAACAAGTGGAAATCATCCATCAAAATCAGGCGAGAAGAAATCATCCTCTTCGAGTCTGAAAAGATCGCTAGACACATCATCGGTGGATCCAGTAGATTTACTTGGACTCATAAAGATGCCTAGCGGACAGGCGCCGCTTAAGCGATCACTTCCAAACAGCGAACAAGTTCGTCAAGAAGATGGACCCGATTTCCGGGAGTCGAAAGTGCGGAAGGTGGAAATCTCATCACCATCGGAGAGTTTGTTTGCCTCCTCTTTTGATTTATCTAGCACATTTGACAAGCAGGACGATAGCTTCTCCATGTTTCCGTGTTATGATCCCGGTTCGCTACTATCCCAACCTTTGCTGAGTGATTCAAAACCGGTAACTACCGGTAAAACTAGCTTCACTAATACCATCAACGGAATCGAAACTAATCCAGCTTTGGTTAGCAGCTTACTCAAAGAAAGCCTGTGCAGTAATGAAAGCAAGTTTGGTACGCTTAATAGCAGCGCAACAACAGGAGGAAATGGTTCGAATGTTTCCACAACGAATAGTTCGATAGCAAGTACTATGTCAGTAATTTCCACTAGTAGCGCTCCTGTGCAATCGGTTTCAAACTTGACCACGTCGTCGGCTGCAAGCATAGTGTCCAATGTACCTGAAGCTATAAAAAAAGAGGCTCCATCACAAGACGTGACCGCACTATCTGCAATTAGTAGTTTGCTTGCGAAGTCTACGCCCACAGTTTCGGCGGCTGCCGTTCTCACTACTCCAACAACCGGGGCCGCTGGTACTATCAGCGCAGCTGCCAGTACTATTAGTAGCGAAATTCCAACCCTAACGGGTGATGTACTCACAATTCCTGCCAAAGATGACGATCATCGTCGTACCAAGTCGGAAAAGAAGAAAAAGAAAGATAAACATAAACATAAAGAGAAAGATAAATCAAAAGACAAAGACCGCGAAGAGCGCAAGAAGCACAAAAAGGACAAAGATCGGCACCGTGATCGAGAACGTGAGAAATCGGATCAAGCAGGCGATCCGGAACTTAGCGAAATGCCACCGGGACCGATTAAAATCAAACTTCCTAAGGATAAGTTGAATCTCCATCCGCTTACTGAAAGCACAACAGGCGGCAATCCCCCGCCTTCTGATATGGGATTAAAAATTAAAATTCCCAAAGACCGACTATCCGGTGCTTCGTCTCTTAATGCTTCTACCTCGAGCACTTCGACACAAAGTAGCACTGCACCATCTGGGACAATTACTGCTTCAAACCAACCAACTCAAGCGCCTAATCCACTCAAACTTAAAATCTCTAAGGATAAGATCGAACACTACAACATTAGTGCAGGAGGCGACGCTAGTTTTAATAATGGTTCTGGAAATGTACACGCAGGACATCACGGTCACAGTAGCAAAAAGAAGGAGCGTGAGAAGGATCGTGATAAGAGCAAACCGAACAAATCCACGTCGTCATCCTCACTCGATTACAATAAGCATAATGGTAACGGCAGCGGTGGTGGTGGATCTTCCGCCAGTGCGCAGGCTGGCAATTCTTCCAGTAAATCTTCCTCCAGCAAGGTAAGTGACGATCTGTCTTTGTTTTTCTGATAGAAAATTCTAAAATAACTAGAAAAATACGTTAACTGGGCGCTATTTGCAGCTTCAAGCTGTTTTGCCGCAAACTTTATTCTGTTGAAAAATTAAGTGCGTACTGTAAATAATATCACCAATCTGGGCATGTTTGTAACACTTGAGATTGCCCTATTTCGATTAATACAAATAGAGCGAAATATTCCGATATTTCTTAAACCTAAAACAATGTAAAATTACTCCCCTCATATCAATAATATAACTCAATAAACGAATTGAATAGAATTGGATGTTTTTTGAATATCAGTTCCAAGATATTTGACATGAGCGGTGATAATGAGGAATTCTTCAACAACATTTTATGTAAGTAGGCCACAATAAATTCTCCATTTTGCTAATCGTAGTTTAAACATCGACTATTTAGATTATTCGTCCGGATTTTGATATAAAATGTTAGCCTTAACATCAGACTCAATTCATCTAATGAATTGATACTTTCAGAGAAACTAAAAACAACACAAAATTTGTTCAATTTTCACATAAATGCGCTATTGTTCCATCGATTTTTTTTTTCTTGTGATAGGTTACTGACTGCCAAAAATTGCGATTGTACGGCATAGTGGCAAACAAAAAGTTGACTTAACTGTAGTACGAGAGAAATGTTGAACTGTCGTGAACTGAAAACGCGCTGAAAATGGTATAAAATAAAAACGCATTTTTTACAGAAAACCAAACCGTGATGTGCAATTTATTTTTTTTTAATTACTTCATCTTACACGCTGGACAGTTTCCGAAAGAAATCTTCCGATGTTTCAAACAGATCTCCTCCCCATCCATCTATTTTCGAAATTGTTGCAGTTATTATGAATTTCTTCCTCTTTGCTGTGCGGAACCGAAAAAGTTTAGAAAATTCTCACTCCTGCAGTATATCCTTACTCCTAGATTAGGCCTCATTGAGGATGCCGAATCGACATGTTTTTTGTATGAACGTTTGTATGAGAACAGTCTTTTTGTTTTGGTTCCGCTTTGTGGCCCCTGGTTATTTCTCTAGTGTGTAGTCGATTTTGTGAACTGTTCGCCCTAACCTGAAGTGTGTGTTGGATTTTGTAGGGAAGAAAAGTCTACCTGGTAGGTAAGGTTTATGTGTAAAACTAAATAAAAGTTAAAAATATAAATTTAAAAAAAAATACAAGAATGGTTTCACGCTCATTTTTTCATTTATAATAGGCTGCGACTATTATCCATTTAACATGTATGAAATTTCTCATTCTAAAAAAGACAACTGTGTGTATCCTTATCGTCAGAGTTTCTTAACTAAGCAGAGCGCAAAGATTTATGCTTTTCAGTTTTAATGTTTCCCAACAAAAAATCAATTTTTTAGAAACATATTAAGAATGTACGGGTTGCACAGCTGGTCCTCCCTTAGCTCAGTCGGTAAAGGCGCAACTACAAAGCAACACCAAGCTGGAGGTGGCTGGGTTCGATTTCCGGTCTGGTCTAGGAATTTTTTGTAAAGGAAAATTTCTCGACTCACTGGGCATAGGGTATGATTGTACTTGTCACACAATCATACTAATGCAAAACTGGTACCTGGCATCGAAAGATCTTAATTAATATCTGTGGAAGTGCATTTAGAACACTAAGTTGAGAGAAAGCAATAAACTAATTGCGAAAGCAATAAGCTTGAAACGCTAAGAAAGAAGAAGGGTTGCACAGCGGCAACCTCGTTATTTTGAGGATGCAAATCTCAGTTTCTACACTAGATTTGGGTCTGAAAGTTATATCAATTCGTATGCACGTTCGTAACAACTGGGATATAGGTATCAGCAATATCCTATAATTGATTTTGAAACTTGTATCGCCGAAATAGTGTAAGTAGGTAGGAAATAGGTGAAATAGTTAGAAAGTGACAAATGATAACAAAATTACACAACGTCCCGTATCACCTCATGAAATTCATTTTGTCCGTATGATATATGTTTATTTAAAATGATAACTCTTCAAAGGTGCCCCCTTAGTTAGTACAAAACAGATTCCTAACAAAGAAAAACATTTGACCATTCATCAAAACCCAAGTTTCAAATAAAAGATACTCATATCGGTGAAGACTAATTCATATTTTTCTTGTTTAAACCTAATCTTCGAAAAATCCGATTCTTGTCACTATAAGCATGGCATAAAATGTAACAAGGTCTAAGATATGTCCTTTGACTGTTGAAAAACAGTCTGCGTCTCTACCGATTGAGCTAATTGAGGGTCCTCCACCCGGCAGTATAGGCAAATCAAACTTTCCATTATAACAGCTTCAAACTTTTAAAAGTTGCAAAGACAATTTGGTTAAATGGAGGACCTAAGACACAGATTTTCTTTGGTTATTTTTACAGGAAATAACTTTTTTGCGTGATTTTCAATATGGCGTTGAAATTAAAAAAAAAAAGGATCGGTCTGTGAAAGTTCATAAAAGTCGACAAATGGAGGATGATAACATTCTCTCCAAGCCAGTCGATAAGTTCGGACGATTTTTGACGAGGATTGTGAAAACGCGTTCCGCAAACGATCAGCTGAAGAGTAAATTGGAAGAAAAATCTGATATGTAAAATTCTCCATTGAGTTGATTTTTGTTTGGTGAAGACTGTAAATAGTACTCTTGCGGGATATTCATTGTACATAAGTAATTTGGGGCAAGGGGATTTGATGTGGGCACATGATGGAGGCGGGTATAGGAGACAAGATGGAAGAAGATGATTAGAATCAGATACAGTTACGAAAATCAAAAGCCAAGTACAAACATTCAGACGATGAAAGTGAAGAGGAAAAAAGTGCAAGAAAGGTAAACAAAATGGCGACTTTAAGAAGAAACAAGATAACTACATAACACGTCGTGCCGTGAATGCTGACTTGACTGACACCAACAACACTAACACTGACACAACTAACATCAACCGAGTGGAAACACGCAGTTACAACAACAATTTAAACGCCGACAGACAAACACTATTTCAACCAACGGACAAACACAATTTCAACCTACGGGCACCCAAGCTGGGTCCTCGACCGGTACAATACACAAGGGCCTGTTCATAAACCACGTAGACTAATTTTTTGAAAACCTCAGACCCCCTCCTCTCCCTTCGTAGACTTTTCATCATACAATTTTTTGAAATTTTGTATGGAGCGTAGACTTTGGTCGAAACACCCCCCTCCTCCCAGAAAAGTCTACGTGGTTTATGAATAGCCCCCAAGACAAACATGACGAAAAGACAAAACAAGGATAATATTGGTGGGATTTATGATGATGGTTGGGTTAGAAACCATAATTATACAACATTTGTGATCGAAAAAGAGATTAAGCCAGATGGTAAAAATCCAAATGTGAACATCAAATATCCTCATCCAAAAATTCAGCAAAAATTCCAAAAAAACATAGGTGTGACTAAACACAATACTATGAAAAGCGGAGGTAGAGGGAAATTTCAGATCAGCTTCAATTAACCCTGTGAGGCAGAACAACTATTGAATTCCTCATTACTTAAAGAGAGTGTTGGGTTTTCAATTTTTGTTCCGGCTAGATTCAAGGAAAGCATAGGGGTAGTAAGGGATGTTGCTCCATCTATAACGGAACAGGATAAAATGGAAATCACAGTGGGCGGGCATAACATGAAAGTTATCAAAGTGGGGAGAATTAAGATACGAGTAGAGAAAGATGTATTCGAGCCAACATACTCTATCAAAATTTTGAAGACAATTTGAGGTGAAAATCTACCAAAATTGATTGAAATCTATGGTATACATCGGTTTGTTGAACTGTATGTATTTCCACTGAAGATATGTTTAAAATGTTGGCGATTTAGGCACAGGGAAAAATTCTGTAAATCAAAAGAGACAAGATGTTGCAGTTGTGGTCCAGCACATACTAAGGATGCGTGCGAAGTAACAGAACCCAAATGCATGCATTGTTCAGCGAATCATAAAGCATCCAGTAAGGAATGTCCTGAAAGATCTAGACAGGAATTAATTAGACATGATATGGCTTTTAACAAAACATCATATTTTGAGGCAACGAATAAGTATCCCAAACAAACAAGAAATCATCTCCAGACTAGGCTAGACTCGATTAGAGATTTTCCGTCTCTTGATGACAGCAATAAAAATAAGACCACAATGAACACCAAACAACAAACTCACCAACAAAACCGTAAACCCGTAAATCTGAAACCTAACTTTCCAACCCCTCAAAACGAATTCAACTCGCAAAACACAAATCTGAAATTCCTCCCGAATCCATACAAAACATCAGAAATAGAAAAAATAACCCAGATTATGAAAGAAGACCTGATCCGTCAATTTAACCTAAACAACATGTTCAATAAAATAAAGCTATTCAGCAGAAAAAAATCCGAAGTTCAAATAAAACAGCCTCAATTGATCGAGACTTGCTAATAATAAATATCAGTGAAGATTTATACAGTATCATGAATCCCAAAATAAACACACAAACAATACAAATAGATCAAGAAACCGATAAAAATGGAGCAGAATAATATAAGAAAGTTGACAATCATACAAAACAATATAACCAGTTTACGTCCAATTGATACAAGGGAAACCTTAAAACATTTCCTTTCAAAAACTAATATTGATATAGCCATTTTAAGCGAAATCTGACTTAAACCAAATGAAATATACAAATACCCAACTTATAAACTAATTACGGAAACCAGATCCACTGGCTACGGTGGTGTTGGATTCTTACTTAAAAACGAGTTGGAGTTTATACCGTATAATTAACCTAAATTACATCCAATAGAATCAATAGCTATAGTTACCCAAAACACAGCCCCAAAAATATTATTTATTTCCGTTTACATCACCCCACCCCCAACAAATTACAATAACATTAAAGAACCCATTAAAACACTATTAGATTCAATAGAAAAGTTCGATGGATCAGTTGTACTAGCTGGCGATTTTAATGCCCATAATAGACTTTGGAATCCATACAACGAAAACTGTGTGAGAGTAGAATTATTAGAGCACTTATTAGATAATAGTGAATTAATTCTGCTAAACGTTGGTTCAAGTACGCTTAAAAAAGCCCCAGGTACAGTCCCATCAGCTATTGATCTGACATTCGCAACAGCAGAACTAGCAAGTAGAATTAACTGGTGGGTTACAAATGAAAACGTTTTTAGTAATCATAGAGTGATCCAATTTGAAATAGACAAAACAGGTAATATTTACAACCATAAATCAGATTACTTCAATAAAAATCAAGCAATAGAAAAATTAAACGAACTTCAATCACGTGCATTCCACACACCGGAAGATATAAACGAGATAACACAAGAAATATTTAACAAATGTTATAAAATCAATAATAAAAATAAAAATCCTAAAAAACAAAGATCATTGCACTGCTGGTATCGATTAATTATAATTTTTTATTTAAAAAATCCTTATATTAAACTTAATTCTAAGATGAACTGAACTCATGAATGGAAATTAATTAAAATAATACCTATACTCAAACCATTAAAATATTCCAATAACCCACAATCAAACAGATCAGTTGCAAAGCTAAATGTTTTACTCAAATTAGTTAATAATATTGTTAAAGACAGATTGAATCAATACATTGAAAATAATATGCTAATTCCAATAAACTCTTACGGTTTCAAAAAACACTTATCTGCCATAAATTGTGTTAATACTCTTGTATCGAAAGTAAATGAAGCAAAAAGATTAGGTACGATTCTAGCCGCAACGTTTCTAGATCTTACAAAAGCATTCGATAATGTAAATATTACAAAACTTTTATCAGTCATGGTTCATTATTATATACCAATAGAAATCATCAATTGGGTTTATTATTACCTAAATGAGAGAAAAATGATTCAGGAATTTAATGATGGTACGCAAATAGTCAATATTTCAAATAATGGACTGCCACAAGGTTACCCTCTATCTCCCATTCTTTTTAATAGTTATACCAACATAATCCATAACGCAACTAGAAATGGTGAAGTTTTAGTTCAATTCGCTGATGATTTCACTACAATAGTTATTGGTTTTAGTATTGCAATAGTAGCAGAAAAAACGAATAACTATCTTTCCAGAATATCATCCCAACAAACAAACGAAAGCAATAAATAAGCATACATGCTTTATTAAAGCTGAATTACGACTTTCTTAGCTGAATAAAAAATCTGGCTGAAATATAAGCTGAATAACCATGTTCTCAATTGAAATGTTAACATTAATTCAAGTGTTTCATTTTGTTTGAATTACATGCTTAGTAAAAGCTATTTTATTATATATATGTAACTATATTTACACAGTTCAACAAAGAGTCAAATAGCAGTTTATAAATCCGTTACTTAATAAGCCTGATATTTAATTGAATAATAGCTGTAATGTACATCACTATTCAACTGATCCAATTATGAGCTGAAGAAAAATATTACAAAAGCTTTATACAGGTGTCTTAATTGACTTTTATTCGACTACTAAATAATTAGTTGAAATACAGTTTATGCCTCTAATGCAACGCCTTTTGATTAGCTTATATTTAGTTGAATAACAGCTGTGGTTTGAACCAATAGCACAGAGAACAGACGTTCATCTTCGATCTGCTACTTGTGTAAAACTTTAAACCGACATTTCAAATGTATGTCGTGATGCTCCTGGTAGGCGGCGCTACAAATGTGCGATAACTGCCATGCCAATGTTTATCAATAAAAAGCCTAGCACATAACCTGAAAGGTTTTGTTTGTTTTTCTCTGCACTTGCTTTTTATACCAGCTGCCCATATTAACTTTTACACACGTGTTTCAAGAAAAGGTATATGGACATCAATGTCTGTTCTCTGTGCCAATAGTCAGCAAAATAAACTACAATTAAAATAAAAGTCGTTTAAATGCCGTAGAAAATTTTTGTTGATCAATGTTTCTTCTTCAATTTCAAGTTATGCTGGATAAATGATGCTATATTCATTGAAGTCAGTTAATTCCTACGTTTTCGTTTATGAGTTGATCATTTTTGGCTATTCTTTACATTGCCTATTCGGATGGAAAACAGCGCAGTGTTAAAAAATAACATCAGAAAACATTGTCATATATTTTAATCGTCTCTTGTTCAAACCGAACATCAACTATCAAAGCTTGTATACAGCTTGCTAATACAGATGTTTAATAACAACATTTAGAAGGTTTAATTGAGGACTGATGTTGCTTATTTACAGACAACGCTATAAATAGAATATCAATGTAGCTCAATTAAAGCATCACTTCTGTTACTATTCAATATATAACATTGAGGGTGTATAGACGACGATTGGTTTATACTTCATTCAATTCTAGGATAGCGCAGTTGGTATGTCACGTACTTGGGGATATGAAGGTTGATGGTTCAAATCTCGCTATTAAATGTGAATAAATAAATGTTACATAATGTTTCTGTTAATGTACATGTATAATGATATCAAATTAAATATGCATAATAAGTAATCCAAATAGAAATGTCTGTATCGTATGGAATATCATACAAAAAACCAAAGTAAGTTTTATGAAAATTTTAAAAAGTTGAACAAAAGTTCTATAAAAGACACCTCTGCTTTTTTAATATGCCTAATGATGTTGAAGAAATTTTTTATCATGACTATTAATTAGCAAGGAGAGAATATATTATTCTTAAAAAAACTCGCTTAGCTCAACAAAGGTAACTTTGACTCTCAGAATTACCCTCAAGTTCTTTGCAGCACTTAAACAGCCGTTATTCAATTATCAGCTGAACTCCAATTGCTGAAAACTTGCTTCTTAAGCATATGCAATAGACAGTGTACAAAATCACTTGGCAATAGCTTAATAACTTCTCCAAATTTGTGTGAATAATGCCTGAACAAAAGCTGTGATCGAAAATAGTTCAGAGATTATTCAACACGCTGCTGAATTAAATCGCCATTATGATGTTTATTTAATGAGTGATTGTTTGTTGGGACTAGAGTTCCCTCTCGCGGGTCAAATTTGTCACCTTGTCGATGGTGAGAGGGCTTATCCCATGCTATAAACATGCATGTGAGACCAAGAATTTGACCAGTAGTGAAAGTATCACATATTCTGCACATTTATTTCACTGCACGTCGTAGAACGTTTATATAAAGGCACTAACATCAGGTGTGATACTGGCCGCAATTCACTCTTAGACTTTTTACTTTCAATCAAAGGGAAACGACTAAAAGTACACTTTTCATTTTCGTGGCAACTTATGTTGTTGTTTATCCATATGTTTCATGGAATGAATAACCAAAATACCTGGTTTACTCATGGTGTAATAAGTGAAAGTAATTGCAAAATTTTCGAAAAGGGTGAATGTTTTGGTCATGGTAAATATCTGACTGTTCGAAATGAAGCACAAAGCCACAGAAAAGTGTTACTTGAGACTGACGACGACAAGCATGTATATTAGAGATAGGACGCGGAGGGCCCGCTTAGGGAACACCATTGGAACAATAGAATGAACCTTTCCATGTATGAATCCTGGAAAGTGTGAGCTTTTTAGTGGAATACCTGTAACTGAAAAATTAGAGGAGGAATTGGTAGTTTCCGTTTGATCTCAGCTACATTTGTTGCTTGTCTTGACGGATACGCGTGTTTCGTCTACAGTGTGCGGACTTCTTCAGTCTCGTGTAATAATATCGACTCTCGAGTATTAGTGCATGGCACTGGGGGGGTCTGCGCATTGTGGACGGGATGCGCGTGTCTGTCGGGACGGGCGATGGAGGTGGTTGGGGTTGAATAGGGGTTGCTAGTCTTTCTTCTTATTTTATCGTTACCTTTCCACGTAGTTTGTAGCATGTGTCCTCCATACCAGATAATAAATAAATAGAAAAAAAGAAACTAGATAGGAAATAGAACTGTTCTTTTCCAAGTGTCAGATTAGTTAGTCAGTGATTTGAAATATTATTAAGTTTGGGATGGGGATGGTTACTAGATCCAAAGCTAGGCTAGACTTTAAAATGTTGTTGTCTAAATTTAATCCAGTATTTTTATTTTAAATCCTTTTTGATTCAAACATCATTACTTCTGGTTCATGCTGTTCAAGTTTTGTTAGGTTAGGAATTCTTAGTCAGAGAAACGAAAATATCGTCGTGAAAATATCACCAATAATCTCTCGCCTACGCCCTGCATACTATGAAACACTAACACCCTCTTCGCTCTTATTTTCTTATTGATTTCATGATCGAGAACGGCTGTGAAATGGATCGATTGAAGTGCGAAGGACCTGCTCAGCCCTAAGCTACATGAGGTTGTGATAAGGAAGTGATCATATGTGAAGCATCCTCGAAAAAATCAAAGACAGCACACAAAGATAAGTATATGCGAAATCAAAACTGTCAAACTATCAAAAACATTCATCTTACTTAAGATAAAAAAGTTATATTACAGTCACTACTAGTTTCAAATCACAAACAAATTATACATTTCAGATCATTTTGTAGCAACGCGGCCATCTCAATCCAAAAAACACTACAAACCCCTTACCCCAACCTAATCCTTATCACCTCCCATGGCGTTCAAGTAGTC
This sequence comes from Aedes koreicus, assembly GCA_024533555.2. NCBI lineage: Eukaryota > Metazoa > Arthropoda > Insecta > Diptera > Culicidae > Aedes > Aedes koreicus. Next base: position 68,046 of record JAHHFK020001032.1, read on the forward strand.
CGCATAGACCAGTTCGCCATTACCCCTCCCTAACCCTCGGCTTTGGATTGACTTGCGCTCTCATTGCCCCACCAAACGCTGCAAAATGAAAATGAAAAAAATGAAAATGATTGTTTGTTGGGATTAGAGTTCAAAAATTTAGGAATGGAAGTAAACCCAAACAAATCAGCAACAGTTATATTTAAAAATAAATTTGATCCAACTATCTCCATCAAAATCAATAATTCACCAGTACCGGTTGTAAAAGATCACAAAATACTAGCTGTTAAAGTAGATCATAGGTTATCTTTTAAATCACACATCAGTTATCTATGTGTGATTTAAAAGATAATCTATGATCTACTTTAACTCCTAGTATTTTGTGATCTTTTAAAGGCTAATACAGTAAAGGCTAAAAAATATATAAATATATTGAAAATGATAAGCAGAAACCGTAGTGGCGCACATCCAGATCAAATTTTAAAAATATACAAATCAATAGTACGTTTAACAGTTGGTTATTGAATCAGCACCAAAAACAACACTTAAAAAACTAGAAACAGTACAACACTTAGCAGTAAGAACCTCTTTAAGACAATCAAAGTCCACGCCAAATCACGTCGCGTTATATGAATCCGGAGAAATTAAGAAGAGAGCTGAACTATTGGCATTACAGGAAATAGGAAAAACCCTTTTTATAACAATTCTTTAATAGTAGAAAATTTGCGTGTCTTCATGGGCCTTGATACTATGCCAAACACACATCCTTCTTAGAAAGAGTTGCATCTCTAAATAATTTTTACTTTTTTCAGTTAATACCTAAAATAAATCCAACATTTGATCATAAAGTTAATAATAGACTACATATTAATAGTAATTGATATTTAAGATCTTAAAAGAGAAAATTTAAGTATAAATACACAAAAATAAATGGTTATAAATTTAATCTCTAACTAATATAAGGACATGTATCATATTTATACTGATGGATCTATTATCAACTCATCCGTTGGATGTATGTTGGAAAAATTATCCTACAGTAGCAAATTAAAAACGGGTTATACAATTCTAATTGCAGAGATAGTAGCCATAATCCATGCAATAGTTTACGCCAATAGTAGAAATTTAAATCAAGTCGTCATATTTACTGATTCAAAAAATACTTGTACACTGCTTTTATCTCCATTAAAGATAGAAAATAGCTTAGTTATAATTTTATTAAAGGAAATACAAAAATCAAAAATTAATAAAATCTATATTCGATGGATACCAGGACACATAGGATTAACAGGAAACGATAGAGCAGATCATGCAGCCAATATAGGTATAACGAGAAATGGAAAGAAAAAATAGGATTCATTTGGGTTATTTAATTAATTAAAAAGTAAAAAAAAAGGGAGAAAAAATAATAATTTTTGGAAAGGGGAGGGTTTTATATTAAAAAAAAATTAATAAAAGGGTGGTGGGAAAAAAAAAGAAAAAGGGAGAAAGGGGGTGGTAAAAAAAAAAAGGGTGTCCGGCGGGTGGGGAGAATATATTATTATATTTTGTTTTTTAAGAAAAAAAAAAATTATAAACTTTTTTTTTTTTAGACCCTGGGCATTGGCAAAACCTTGAGGTAGCTTGATAACTACCAGGTTCCAGGGCTTATCTGGATCTTTACCCAAACGGGAAAGATGCAAACCAGTGTTGCCAGGGGTGATGTGGACCAGAAGTGCATTTGAACCCACTAGTAGTAGCTATTATAATTCGACATTTTTCCTTATTTTCATACAATATAGAATTTGCATAATTTCAATTATATTACAGCTATTCAAAGAATCGTCTATTAATTTCAATACTTTTATTATAACTGAGTTTTATTATGGTTCTGCAATTTTCTGGAAAGCATCACTACACAGATTCTACGTTTGGTTTGGCTGTTTTTGGCAGAGGAGCGAATATTTTTGTATACTTTTAGAACGAAAAAAGAAACAATACAAGAATCAGGAAGGCTAGGCTTGGGGCCTGGTAGGGTCACAGTGGAAGCAAATCCGAGTCTCATGGCGACGCAACCTGGATAGTCAGACATCTCGGTCTCTGGTTGGAACAAGACCAAGTAGCCGCCCAAGAAAGACCTACGTGGAAGAATCACATGCATGCAAGTATCATCTAAGGCGGTATGTTCCCAACAAATCAAAAGCTAATAATAATAACAACAGTGTGGGTAAGTGAATCATTTAACATTTCCAAAACTACATACACATCATACATACATAACTATATATTAAAAGACCGTCCACAAATATCCATGTCCAACAGAGCAGCTTATTTTCCCGATGAGTTTAACGTCAAATACTTTGTTCCATTTGGGAGCGTAGAATAAGGGAGATAGCTGTTACATTGTCACACCTGTACTATATGAAATTGCGCAGATACCAATAATTGCACTGACAAGAATATCACTAACAATATAATGACACGGACAAGTACAAAAACACGGACTTTAACAAATACCTGGACAACAAAACACGTATACTGACTGATACTGAATCCCAAAAATTTTCAAGAAGACTATGTGAGCTGATTTCGAAAGCCCGGTGTTTATTTGGTCACCATAGACTAATCCTTCCGGCATAATCACTTGAAAATTTTCAAAAACCAACCCCGATCATTGCAATTCTATGGGGATAAAAAAAAAAAAAAAAAAATGGAAAAATTCAAACAAAAAAGTTATGGTAAAAAAACGAGTTTTAAGGGGGTATTACATGTTTCATTCCTTTTTCACCCTACAATTTCGTCCAGTTAAGAGATAGAAAGTTTTTGTCTTCTACAAAGTTGCATGAAGTAACCTGATCTACAATATCCTAATACATGGTCATCGATTTGAACCAGAAATAAAACAGTTAGTTTTTTATCTATGTGTATACACCCCTTAAATCAAATTTGTTAACACAAAAATAAAGTACTCAAAAACATAGAAACATTGTACAAGACATCAATGGGCCACACCTAATAGTTTCGCCGCAAATACCTATGTCCCACTTTTTTACATTTCGTCCCACTGTGCCACGGCGCAAATAACAACGTCGTAGAAGGAAGAGAAAGCATAATCCACATATTACATTGAATTGGCTTAAAAACAGAACCATTAACAAGAACTGCCAAACTGCCGGCTTCGGTGGTGTAGTGGTAAGCGTGACTGCTACTTGGCACCCCGGTGGGTCTGGGTTCAATCTCAGTCGACGTCGGTGGTTTTTCTGAGGCGAAAAAATCTGGTCAGGTCTTCCTTCGGAAGGGAAGTAAAGCCGTTGGTCCCGGCTCATATTCGTGAATCGTTAGGTAGGGTCCAGGTGGTGGAGTCGTCTTCCTGGCGTCGGGATTGTCACCTGGTGCGAAAATAGGCCGACGGAAAAAAAAGAAGTGATCACGGAAGTATACTAAAAACAGCCCTAGAATATGATGTACAATCCGCATATTCATGGCAAAACTGCATATGGCAAGACATTGAGAGGAGTGGAATTCATATCACAGAATTGCACGAAGCGGCTCAAGACAAACAGAAGATGAAGAAATTCACAAACTACAAAACACTGGAGAAATCATGAAGAAATAACGAAGATGAGTAAAACACCTTATTAAACTTATAAACGTGACACTGACGAACTAAATAACCAACAGACAAAAAGACGACACGACACCATACAAAACAGTTGACATGAACATCACTGAGAGAAAGGGAAAGCAAACTTGAAAATGTAACACCTTTTGAGGCAGTGTCAACAGCGTCTCTATGGACGACATGATCCTTGCACGGCTAGTGAAATGCTTCAAAAAGATTTAAGTTATATCCCAACAAAAAATCACTCATTAAATAAACATCATAATGGCGATTTAATTCAGCAGCGTGTTGAATAATCTCTGAACTATTTTCGATCACAGCTTTTGTTCAGGCATTATCACACAAATTTGGAGAAGTTATTAAGCTGTTGCCAAGTGATTTTGTACACTGTCTATTGCATATGCTTAAGAGGCAAGTTTGCAGCAATTGGAGTTCAACTGATTATTGAATAACTGCTGTTTAAGTGCTGCAAAGAACTTGAGGGTAATTCTGAGAGTCAAAGTTACCTTTGTTGAGCTAAGCGAGTTTTTTTAAGAATAATATATTCTCTCCTTGCTAATTAATAGTCATGATAAAAAATTTCTTCAACATCATTAGGCATATTAAAAAAGCAGAGGTGTCTTTTATAGAACTTTTGTTCAACTTTTTAAAATTTTCATAAAACTTACTTTGGTTTTTTGTATGATATTCCATACGATACAGACATTTCTATTTGGATTACTTATTATGCATATTTAATTTGATATCATTATACACGTACATTAACAGAAACATTATGTAACATTTATTTATTCACATTTAATAACGAGATTTGAACCATCAACCTTCATATCCTCAAGTACGTGACATACCAACTGCGCTATCCTAGAATTGAATGAAGTATAAACCAATCGTCGTCTATACACCCTCAATGTTATATATTGAATAGTAACAGAAGTGATGCTTTAATTGAGCTACATTGATATTCTATTTATAGCGTTGTCTGTAAATAAGCAACATCAGTCCTCAATTAAACCTTCTAAATGTTGTTATTAAACATCTGTATTAGCAAGCCACGGTGTTCTATTTAGCGTTATTATCAAAAATAATATACCATCAAATCGGCGAACGCCAGTTGGTTTGTTATGCTATGCTATACCTCTGGACAAATTTTCAAAAAAATCCTTGTACAAAATTTTGAGTTACGCCCTTTTTAAGTCGTAAGGATCGGTTTTTAAGAAACTTTGAGCATGTTGTTACTTACGCCCTTTTGAAATTACCGTAATTTCAGAGTTTTGAAATTACCGTAATTGCAGAGTTTTTAAATTACCGTAATTGCAGAGTTTTTAAAACAAATCGACATATGAATATAAGGGTCTGTAACCCCCTAGAAACATAATTTTTGGTAGAGTCACAATGCATTTTTTAAACAGCTGTAACCAATTGAAAAGTGAGTCAGTTCAGCTGAGATTTTCACCAATAATAACGCAACTAATGTTGAAAAGTTCAACCAATTTACACATTTCCGCATACACGGAAAAGTTTCATCAGTTTGAACGCTGGTGCCTATTTAAGACTGCCTATATTTCTGTCCAGTACTGTATGTGCCTACACAGTAAAAAATAAATTTGAATATTACGTAGAAGTGGTTGCACATCATCCGCGTCGAAAATATGGTGTAATTTTATATGTCATGAACGGAAATGTTTGGCATTCGGGTAACGAATTTACTGAAATGAGACGGAATCGAGCTCATCGATGTAAATTTTCCGTTTGTTTCCTTATTACATTTGTATTTTGGCGCGTCCGCTGATGTTGCGTTTGCGCTGTTGAAATAATGTTTTGCTGTGTATAAATTTCGGATTTTTTTCAAATAAAGCTTTCCTTCGATGAAAGCTTAGTTTCTTGTTTCGCTTATTTACGTATTATATTCTATGTCCCTTATTATAAACATCAATCTACTACAAATGACCGCTATTGCAATCGATAACTGCATGCAAAAGCTGAGATTTGAATGCATTTGAAGTTTGTACCGTTTTGTAACGTGCCCAAGTAAATGCGAATTCGCTGTGTACAGACTCCGAAGCTTGTTCGTTGTGCCAGCCTAATCCTCGACCAGCCGCATTGCAGAAATCTTTCAAATGGAATTTAGTAATGTGAAACTTTGAAGATTTCGGAAGATTCAGCTCCTCCCAACATTCGCTGAACTTGTCTACATCTAAAAAGACAAATGAAAAATTCATTATAAGCAAATATTCTAGAAACATCTCTTGAATACTTACATTATAATATCCAAAGGAAGGTTCATTAATTATGTCACGCAGTAAGGGGGGAGGGGGGTTTGGGAAAACGTGACAATCCATACAAAAAAGTTTGAAGGTCCATACAAAAAACGTGACAAGGGGGGGGGGGGTTATAAAAAGTCACTTTTTGCGTGACATAATTAATGGACGTTCCCCAACCAGATCTTCGTTGTCTTGAAGAACATTTGCAGCACCAATTAAACTATATCAAGGTCGTCCAGTAAAGCCATATGCTCGTTGTTGATGGCGTACATGTGCTTTATGCACCCATAAGTCTGCCCAATCTGGATTTTGCTTTCAACTGCTTGAAACACTGCGATAACGATTCCAAGCGTTATGTGCAGTGGAGGGGGAGGACAAATTTCCAAAATAAGTTCATCGTCTGGTCCAGATACCAAGGGTGCATGAACACAGCTTGCGAATTCATTTTGTCTGTTCTTTTACATTAGCAACCGTTCATGGTATTCCACTTTGTGACGCTAGGTCCTTCCTTCCGATATTGCAGTATGGACAAGGATGCGACGAAGAGTGTGCCATAATTCCCACGATAATGTTTATAATCTTTAAGTCCCCGCGACAGTATAATCCAAGCAATTAATTTTTAACAGATTATTTCATATCAATGAAACATCTTCGTATTTCTCTGGAATATTGCTATGCTTGGAAGGCTCTTTACACCACTTTCTTTGAACGAATCAGTGAGATGGACAGATTTTCTCGACAAGACAGATAGGATTATCTTCAAAAAACCTCCTCCATCATCATTGCTCATTGCTGTCTTGGTCTTGTCTGGATTTCTTAATCTGTTCAATAAGGATGGGCACATTATTACAGTAAACTATTGGAACATTTGTGTATTGACCCAACCTTCCCAACAAACATCAGTGTCGAATAGCCACTTGTTCAAACAAATTTGGAGAAGTTATTCAGCTTTCTAGAAGAAAAAGCTGAACAACTTCTCCAAATTTGTTTGAACAAGAAGTTGTACGACACTAATGTTTGTTGGGTTATTTCTTCGGCTGAAAACAGTTTAATTTTGAATAAATTTTTACAAGAACAAACTTGCCAATTTTTACCTCCGGACACTTCTCCAAGCTCAATCATACTAAAAAGATCGCTTAACTGTGAATTCATCTTCAAAAGCTTCTATTTAGTTCCAGTTTCAAACATTATTCCGGACATTATTCATGACGCTTGTAAACAATTGTGTAAAAAGCTAGTTCATATAACAATCGTACACAAAACATTACCTAGAGTTTTCCGCATGCTTAATGAATTTTCCGTTTTAATCTTAAACAGGTCATCGGAGCACATTTTGGCTTTATTGCTTGAGGCTGATGCGAGTGATGTTTTTTGGTAAAGAAACGGCTTAAGGTCGGTATCGAGTTCAAAAGAAATTTCTTTTTCTATCTCAATCCCATGTTAAATTCCGTTAACTGAATCGGAAAAGTAAAGAATCGAAAAGAAATTTCTGCAGCAGTATTCACCTGAAAAGAATGAAAAATAAAATTGAAATTTGTAAGGTTCCCACGCAAACTAATGGGCGCTGTCAATTTTACTTTCATCCAGCATAACTTGAAGTTGAAGAAGAAACATTGATCAACCAAAATTTTATACGGCATTTAAACGACTTTTATTTTAATTGTAGTTTATTTTGCTGACTATTGGTTCAAACCACAGCTATTATTCAACTAAATATAAGCTAATCAAAAGGCGTTGCATTAGAGGCATAAACAGTATTTCAACTAATTGTTTAGTAGTCGAATAAAAGTCAATTAAGACACCTGTATAAAGCTTTTGTATTATTTTTCTTCAGCTCATAATAGGATCAGTTGAATAGTGATGTACATTACAGCTATTATTCAATTAAATATCAGGTTTATTAAGTTAGGCTATATTAACGACGTTTTAACGGATTTTTAAACTGCTATTTGACTCTTTGTTGAACTGTGTAAATATAGTTACATAAAAATACTAAAATAGCTTTTACTAAGCATGTAATGCAAACAAAATGAAACACTTTAATTAATGTTAACATTTCAATTGAGAACATGGTTATTCAGCTTATATTTCAGCCAGATTTTTTATTCAGCTAAGAAAGTCGTAATTCAGCTTTAATAAAGCATGTATGCTTATTTATTGCTTTCGTTTGTTTGTTGAGATCATTCTAACGCACAAGGTAAAATACAAAAACTTTTTATTTTTGGTTCGAGAAAACGGCTCCGGAAGACTCTCGGAGCATATTAAATGACACACCAACGGACCAAACTACAAATGAATAAAGAAATTACGAAACGCCTTATTAAACTTATAAACGTAACACTGACTAACAAAATAACAAACAGGCAATTGAAGAAACAAACGAAAGGACTCAAAAAACTCAAACGTGGCTGCTTCTGAATCATTTGCAACAGCGTCTTCTTGGCCGACATGTTCCGTGTACGCCTGGCGAAATGATTCGAAAGGATTTACGCAATGATATCATCAAAGGCCTTTCATAGAGGTTTCTACTCTATTCAGAGTACCGCCAGTAAATCTTCATAAAAAAATAGGCAGCATCATGTTTTCAATGATTGGAAACAAATGATTGAGAGATTCTGCTATTCGATGAAATCGAAGTGCTTTGAAGAATATTGCCCTTTGCGCCAAAAACTTTACTCGAATTTTAGCACCATCATTTGCGCCACTTCGATGGTTTGTTTAATCTGGTTCACGTTTTCAGCGTACTATTCTTTGGATCTTAAATGAGTGTACGCCGTAGACACCAACAAGATTTAATAAACAACCGAAGTAGCGCGAAGAATGGCGCTGAAAGTACAGATAAATTTTCGGCGCGGCAATTTGAATCAGTTGGATTAAGAAAACAGCAGAGATACTGCCTGAAATGACACTTTGTGTTTTTATCGTTTTTATTTTGCTCTAGGTTACTTACCATCATGTTAGTTCAGCATTTGAAACGTTCAAATATGTATGTTTAAGGGATACATTGAAGAAGTGAGTCTGATTCTATTTTGTTACTCAGCCGGATGAAATCGTAAATGATTCATTGAGTTTTCATCTTTTACCTAACTTTAACTTAATGCACAAAACATGCGAGATGGTTGAAAAAAAAACTTAATTTTGGGTACTTTACTCTTCGCGTGTACAGTTTGATTCATTCAGTGCACGATTGCCAGTTTTGCCCATTCCGCAAAGATTTTTCATTAGGGCCTAATTGACAAACGTAAACAATGGCAAAAAACAGAACGCCGCGGCGCAAGAATTTAGATCACTGCAGATCTAAATACTTAGATCTATAATTCATAGGATGGAATGCAAAGGAGGATTTTATGGCTTTTTGGGGATTATATTTTATAATTGGTGAAATAATAAATATTTGAAATGTATAGAATTAAATGAATTTTGGCCAACCCAAGTAACACCACTTGTCATATTCATGTTAATAATACACGTTTTAGACCAAGCTCATGTTTTTTTTCTAACGTCAATAACTTAATTTCATACACGCCTATGACCGAAAAAGCGCAATAAATGTGGCTTTTTTAACATCTTTTAGGTCATACCAGATGTTTTGTAGAACATCCATAAGACAAATATTATGTTCTATGGATGCTTTCAACAGCATGCTTATAACATAATGATATGTTATGTCAAAGCAAGCACGGTATGAACAAAGTAAAAAATATATAAACAAGATTTTTGAATGGCGAAACGATATCGTAGCTAATGGTATTTTACGCGTAAAAGATGATTGTTTATAACTTTGTCAAATAGGAAATAAAAAGTGCTGCATGCATGGAAGTTGTATCAAAATTGTATATGCGGCTCAAGGTTAGCAGTGCAACTTTCCGTTTTACATTCCCTAATTTCGTGCGCCATCGATTGGATTGAAAAACGTAGAAGGTACCCCGAATAAATTATTGAATTTTAGTGAGATTTCTTCGTGGAATTCACAAAAACCAACATGGCGATTTTCCAAGTCTACAGTCCTACTGTACAAGTCTACAGTATGGGTAAAAACATTAGCAACACATTTGATTTTCAAATGTTCTTTTTTTCTTTTCTGCGTTTTTTGCTGTGAAATTGAACCGAGCAATGTCAGTATGAATAAAAATACAAATGCAATTTTTCTATTATGTTGTGCGTAGCAACATCTCAAAAAGCTCCCCCACAAATTAAGCGTAACAAATTATAAAAAATACTTAACAATCTCCCACACTGTTGCTTTATGTTACATTTGAATAAACCCCTTACATCTTAGGTAGTGATTTTTTTTATTCCAGTATTTCAAATAAACATATTTTCAGCCGTTACTGTATTGGATTCACTATCTATTCTGAATAATTTCACAATTGCATGAGGATGTAAAAAATGTGTTTAAAATTCATCTTGAATGCAACCTATCAACATATTTACAAACATCTGGCATGCACGCTATTTCCAAACAATCCAAAATGAAGTACGTTTGTCTCAAATAAGTAAAAAGTTTTGATACTCAAAAGTGAGTAAAGATAGTTCGTAGTGGTAAGATGACAAACAGTCACCGATGTTTTCAAGAAGTAAAATTTAAGTTGATCGAACAAAAATAAAACAAAAATGTGTTCGCTGTTCTGGTACCACGTTTGAACCGAATATGTGTGGAAAAACATCCTCAAAACTTTTTCAAGACCAGACATGTTTGGTATTTCATCCTCACGACTTTTTTACAACAAACTTCTTATATTCTTGTCAAAGAAGATGATTCTGGTGTTACTTGGGAAGTTGCTGCTTCGTGTGGAATGAAATACAATTTTACAGACATTAATATTTGAAAATTCAGATTTTTTGTAAACCTAAACGTAAAACTAACAACTGCCGTCATCTATAATTGTCAATATGATTCTTTCCTCACTACAGAATATTGGGGAGATGGTTCTTCTATTGATGTATGTTGCTCAAAGACTTGTAGACATGCCTGCTTACACCTTGATTTGGGAAGAAAGCGTTTGTCGAATATTCACCTTCACAATATACTTTCACGTGTCACTATAGTGGGTTAATTTCAGTACCAAGAGACGTCTAGATTTTCGAAAAGGAACACATCATGCTAAATTTGTGATTTTGGCAACTATAAAAGATCAAATTTAATATAAAAACAACAAACCGATAATAGCCGTTTCTGTTGGTAGTCGTATGAAGGAGCTTACCAAACTTTGAAGGTTTACGAAATTATATGGTACTCGATACTAGATACTAGAAGATGCTGTAATTAAGATTCACAGCGAATATCTCATCCTCAGGCACATTTGAACGAAAGAAGTCACAGTTATTAAGTCCATAAGATATTTACTCAATTACCAACGGCACTAATGCCGAGTTTATTTTCTTCCTAGAAAAGTGTGCCTACCATACTACAACAGCAATATTCCCATAATCAAATGACAGCCGAACAACTAGCAGCATCTACGATTGTTCCACATCATCCCGCCAGTTTCGATTATATGCAACACGCTCAAGCTCCCACAGTACAACAGCAGCAGTATTTTAACCAGTTCGGAGCATTCGCTAGCCAACAACAGCAGCACGTCAACAACAGTGCCATAAAGATGTCTGGCAATAATCTTGGCAACAACCTACAGGCTTTGTATTACGATAGTAGTAATTCGAATAATAGTAGCAATACTGGCAAGAAGTAATGTCCCTTATTTATATTTTCCTTAGCAACACATTTGTTGGAAAATTGGTTATTGTAACTTCTATGTGACTCACCTTAGTCGCAATTAAGTTTCTGCAACCATATATGGTGGCTGTGTGTTGCTTGGGTAAAATGTGTATGCACAATTAACTAAATATAATGGACACAAATCTTCAATTTGTATATTATAACTTTTGTAATTTTAGTTCATCCTCATCTTAGTGTTCACAACCCGATAAATATGTTGAACTTTTAAGCGGCAATTAACCATCATCATACTCATCACTATCATCAAGCTCTTTGTTCGTTCAAAATCAATGCAATGATAATGAAAATGTAGCATTACATTCTAATCGCCAACTGGAATACAGTGATAAAGTTTCAATATTCGAAATATTGTACGAAAAAACTGGTTTTCAGTTTTTGAATTTGATGATGAAAAATGATGATGGTAACTTGCCTCTTGAAGGCATAACTAACCCGTTGATAGCCTCATACTTTTGGCTAGTTCAGCTTTAAATGTTTGTTGGGAATCATAACCGTTAAAAAAACATCTCATTGCTTTCTAAATGTAAATAAATATAATTTGCAACGAAAACCAAAAAGCAATACAGCAGTTTATGTTTTCTTAGCTTCAAATTTGAGGAAAATGTGTTGCATCATTAAATATAAATCTAAAAATATGTAAGTTGTAAATACAGAATCCACGAAATACTCAGTAACGACTGAATTTTTATTTGATAACGGCTGTTGAGATAGCATTTTCGAGGAAAAGAAAACTTCTTACTGAAAAAAAAATGCAACTCATCATTGAATTGCAGTTAACTACTGAACCCATTTTATTTTAGAAATTACTCAAAATATTTTTTTTGCCTTAAAAAAGCTTTCTTTATAGTCAATATTAAGTAAATTTTGGTGACCTATTTTAACGTACATTTAATGCTACTATTATGAATAGTCTACATTATGCTGTTAACCACAAAAAAATAAGATAATATATGGCGGGTTTCTATTCCTTGCTTCACGCTAAAACTATCCATATTATGGATTATGGACAATGTTCAAAAAGTACACGTGGGAAGGTTCATTAAGTACGTCTCTCTTTTATTGGGAGTGGGGTTGAAAACTGTAACGGTTCATACGAAAAATGCGACGAAAGGGGAGGGTATGAAATGGACATTTTAAGCGTGACGTGCTTAATTGATGTTCCCCAATTGGAATTAAAAAAAAAAAAAGAAACTTAAAAAAAAAGATTCCTACTATAAAAGATGCAAAACATCTAGAAAAAAAAAGAAAAGTCTGAACAAGAGAGGCAAAAGCTCCTATAAACATGTAAACAAAGAAAACAAAAGCACCCAACTACTATTATTACAGTTCCAAAATATGTAAACATAAATTCAATAGCATAAAAAATAGAATCGTAGTTAGTTAATAATAATTTTATTATGTTTACCGAAAAAAACAAACAAATAAAAAAAACTCTAGCAATGAATCAACGTAGGATAACTGATGTAAAATTTGAGGAGTAATTAAAAGTTGTTTCTGCAGAAACGTTACAATGTCTTACAACTTGGTGATCCGAACTTCTTCACATGGGCAGGCTTGGATCGCTCTTGTGGTTATTGTTTTCGATACTTTTCAACACAACACGCTGGCATTAAATCCAATTGAATATGTAGTTGATCGATCGTTTAAAACAATATTGATTGATGGTAGTACACGCCTGTGCTGGATGTACGTAAAGTTAAAAGATGAAGTGTGGATTTACGGATGAAGTGTGGATTTTTTTTTTTATCAAAATTATTGGAAGACCCATAACAGCGATCCAAGTCGGCATACGAGGGAATGCAAAATTCTGCTTGCGTTACTCGTTCGTGGAAAACTCATTATTATTAAAAATCTATTTATCTCTGGTAATAATTTTTAAGGTCGAAAATAATCCAATTTAATCGTACTTGTTTTATACTTGATTTTTATTATACTGTTAAACAGCAACATACCCAGATCCTATCACAAAAACTGACAAATAAGTATTGTTATTCCAATTACGTGACACGTGCTGTACTTCCCAGCTGTAGTGACAGCTCGCAAGATCCGGTCAAAATGACGCCGAACCATCATGGGACTGTGGATGAAGGGCAGAATTCGGTTTTGGAAACATCCGAATTCATCATTTTCTCAGTAATGAAAACCTTTGCCCTTTAACCGCAGCGGCAAATTCCGTGCCAGATCATATATTTGCGTACGAATTTATCCGCTAAAACGAATTTGAATCTGACAGGAACATCTGCTCGCCATGTAAAATTTTGGTCCTGGAAGTTGTTCGAAACCGGTATTTACATAGGTTTCATCATTCATAAGTATGCATCCACCGGACTTGGTTAGTAGGTTGTCATTGGATGCCTACTGGCGCGATATGCATGTAAGCCTTCGCGATAGTGAATTCGGTGCACTGTACTACGGGCGCCATAACACTTTTTACTCAAATAGCGATCGGACATGCCTGGTTTGCTTCTGATGGACTTCACGACCTTTCCATAGGGCTGACGGTTGGTGTTGTGACGGCCGAGAGAAATGATGACACAACAGCTAAATGACGAATTCACTTTATTAATTAATTTTACATAAGTAACTTTACTTTTCGGCTGCCGGTCCGGACATAGAATTCAGGGTCCGTCTTGTAACGGTTTTCACTTCTTCTGCTCAAGGTACACACACACAGTGCTCAAGGTACACACACACAGATGCAACGGCTCAAAATCAATGTAGTAAATTTAGGGTGTGGCAATTGAAATACAATGGTATTGAATACTAAAGTGTAACATCTCTCCCTCTCGTAAAAAGAAAGTTCTTCGAGCACGTTGCATAAAAAATTACAAATTTAATCTCGTTGGGGCTTTCACCACCCTGGTTGAACGCCTCAAGCGTTGTGAGCCATCCTCAGCTGGAACTGGGATGACCCTGGTAACCGAAGGACCATCCTCTGGTTCCGGATCAGGATTAGGTTGCACCGGTTTTGACCAACTTGTATCTCCAGAGTACATACCGGAGTGAGGACCGGGCCAGGCGTAGATCTTTCCCTGGCAAATTCAGGACAGCCTACTCCAGACGGAGAAGCAGCCATCCCCTGACTGTAGTGTTCCAAATTCCTGCTGGCAGTACTTTTCGTTAAATTTTCCGGAAGATGAGCACCTACACCGACTATATGATCGATATGACGCTCCCAACACCGCCCGTCATCCAAGCGGACAGCATACCGGAGTTTTCCAACTTTTTCAGCAATCTTCCCAAACTTCCACTTATCCGCAGACAAGAAGTCTCGGACACGCACCCGATCACCGTCCTTAAACTCTCGCATTACATATTGCTTGACACTAACGACCTCATTCTTCAATAGCATCAGGTCAATCCTGGATCTTATCTGCCGCCCGTACATCATCATCGCAGGTGACTGTCCGGTAGCAAGATGGAGCATGTTCCGGTACGTCAATAGTATGTTGCAGAGTTCCAGATTCACCTGCGGCTTTGTGCCCTTCAGCGACTTCAACTTCTGCTTCATAGTTTGCTCGTAGCGCTCGGCCTGCCCATTTGTTGCAGGGTGATAGGGCGCTCCCATCTTGTGTACGATGCCGTTCATCCGCAGGTATCTCTGAAACTGTTCGGATGTAAACTGAACACCGTGAACACTCACGAGTACTGACGGTATCCCAAAAGTACTAAAAATCTCACGACACATCCGGATTGTACTGTCCGCAGTGATAGAACTGCATATTCGAACCTCTGGCCATTTGGTATAGGCATCGACCAGGATTAAAAAGTATGTATCCATGAATGGTCCCGCAAAATCCACATGGATTCTTTGGAACGGTGCAGTAGGGGTTTCCCAGCAGTGTAAGGACATCTTCGCTGGCTCGGATCTCACCGATTGACACTCAACACAGTTTGCGACCATCTCTTCAATAGCACTGTCCATCCCATTCCACCAGCAATATCCCCTTGCTAGTGACTTGGTTCGCGTTGTTCCGAAGTGCGTAGAGTGTAGCTCCTCGAGAACTTGTTTCCGTAGAGAGGGTGGCACGTATACCCGTATGCCACGCAGCAGACAGCCCTTCTGCATCGTGAACTCGCCTTGATCAATCCCAAATCGGTCCTTGCCTTCAACTTGCACACCGTACTTGACTCCTTGAATCAAATTCCTCACGGTTGAGTCCTCCGCAGTTGCTTGAGCTAACTCAGCTACAGTGAGCGGAAATGTTTCGATGTGGTGCAACTCCACTAAGTCCGAGTCTTCGATCACGTTATCTGCGTCAGCTAACTTCAGTGGAATTCAAGATAAAGCATCCGCGTTGGCATGGTCCGTCGACTTGCGGAACCGTATTTCGTAATCGAAGGACTGCAGGTAGGTTGCATAGTGCTGCATCCTCAGAGCGGACATAACAGGCAATCCTTTGTGCTCCCCGAATATTTTGGTCACTGCTTGATTATCTGTAACCAAAACAAAACTGCGGCCGTACAAGAATTGGAAAAATTTCTTGACGCCGAAGATTATTGCGTACGCCTCTTTATCAACGTGTAGGTACGCTTGTTGGGTACGATTCAATGTTTGTGATGCAAACTGGATCGGACGCTCCGATCCATCCGGATAGATGTGGCTAAGTACGGCTCCAACCCCATAAGGCGAAGCATCGGTAGCCAACAGCAGGGGCAGCTCGGGGGAATAATGTACGAGACAGGTGTCCGCTTGCATTTGCACCTTCACCGCTTGAAAAGACCTCTCGCATTGCTTGCTCCATTCAAACGGTACCTCGCATTTAAGCAGATTGTTCAGCGGGTAGAGGACCGTACTCAGATCTCGGAAAAATCGACCGTAGTAGTTAATGAGACCCACAAACGAGCGCACTTCGTCCTTATTTGCTGGCCTCCGCATCTCCTGGATAGCGTCCACCTTTTTCTGTATCTTATGGATTCCCTCACAATCAATCAAATACCCGCAATAATCTATTTTGTCCGCAAAGAATTCGCACTTATCTCGATTCACTCGGATGTTGCTTTCATCCAAACGGTGCAATACTTCCTCCAATAGGCGTAGATGAGTCTCGTCATCGGGTTCAGTGACCTTGATGTCATCCAGAAATACTGACACCCTCGATTCCTTGCAGCAATGCCTCCATTTGTCGTTGCCAGATAGCCGGCGCCGATGCCACCCCATACATGAGACGGTTCGGACGGTACAGACCTCGATGGGTGCTCAGGGTGAGAATTTCGCGATCCTCCACAACAACTTCCATCTGCAAGTAGGCCTGCACTAAATCGATTTTGCTGAATTTCTTCCCGCCAGCAAGAGAGGCGAACAGCTCATCCACGGTTGGAAGCGGGTGCTTATCAACCACCAGGTTAGGATTAACAGTTTGTTTGTAGTCCCCGCAGATACGTACCCGATAATGGGATTTCTTTCACCGGCACAATCGGTGTCGCCCAATTACTGTGGTTGACCTTCGTCAACACTCCTTCAGCTTCCAACTTGTCGAGCTCAGCTTCAACCACGCTCTGCAGATTAAACGGAATTTTGCGTGCCTTCAGGAAAACGGGACGGGCAGCATTCTTCAACGGCAGGTTGGCTTGAATACGGGAGATCTTACCAATGGAATCCTCAAAGACCTTCGGAAATTTTCGCAGCAGCATCTTCCGGAGCAGCATGAAAGCTTTCCGCAATACCTTTACGTATCTTGTTAACCGCACTTTTCTTCCGTAGCAACGCGTTCCAATCAACCGACATACGACTTAACCATTCGCGCCCGATTAACGGATGTTTTTCCGATTTCACAACGTACAACGGTAGTTGCGAGTTTTGTCCATCGAATTCGACACACGCGTCCATAATCCCGAGCACTTCAATGTTTGTGTTGCAATAACTAACCAGACTCGTATCGCACTTCCGCAGATTCGCTCCCGGGAGCAGTGTCTTCCAACAGTTCGCACTCACGATGGTAACGGGCGATCCCGTATCTTCCTCGAAACGCAGTTCTATTCCGTTTACGCGCACTTTCATCCATAACTTCCCACTGTCCAATATGGTGTTTACTGAACACACCTCACGCACGTCGGAAGATTCATCACTGCTGCTTTCCCGACACTGCCCACGAAATTTGTTTGCACTGTATGTTGTTTAAAGGGCGATACGGTCAAAATTTGGTCAATATCAATTGACGTTTTTTTATTTTGGATTAAAAAAGAACCCCCTTTGGGGGGGGGGGGGGGGGGGTTTTTTTTTTGGGGACCCGGGGGAAAATTCCGTCCAAGCAAGAAGAGCAGTGTATCAAAATTTTGCTCGCGCATCGCGAAAATCCGAGCTACTCGCACGCAAAGTTGGCAAAATCGCTAAAAGTTGCCAAATCAACCGTTACAAATGTAATTAAAGTGTTTGGGGAACGTTTGTCGACAGCCAGGAAGTCTGGATCGGGGGGAAATCGAAAACCGGAAGCCGCTGAGACGACAAAGAGAGTTGCCGGTAGTTTCAAGCGAAACCCTAACCTATCTCTCCGAGATGCCGCAAATAAGCTGGGTGTATCGTCTACAACCGTGCATCGAGCCAAAAAACGAGCCGGACTATCGACTTACAAGAAGGTAGTGACTCCAAATCGCGATGATAAACAAAATACGACTGCCAAAGCGCGATCCCGGAGGCTGTACACGACGATGCTGACGAAGTTTGACTGCGTGGTAATGGCCGACGAAACCTACGTCAAAGCCGACTACAAGCAGCTTCCGGGACAGGAGTTTTATACGGCAAAAGGAAGGGGAAAGGTAGCAGATATTTTCAAGCTCACGAAACTGTCAAAGTTCGCAAATAAATATCTGGTTTGGCAAGCCATCTGTACCTGTGGCTTGAAAAGCAGCATTTTCATAGCTTCCGGGACTGTCAACCAAGAAATTTACGTGAAAGAGTGTTTGAATAAACGTCTGCTGCCTTTCCTGAAGAAACACGGTTGTTCCGTACTGTTTTGGCCGGATTTGGCATCTTGCTATTACGGTAAAAAGGCCATGGAGTGGTACGCCGCCAACAACGTGCAGGTGGTTCCCAAGGACAAGAACCCTCCCAACACGCCAGAGCTCCGCCCAATTGAGAAATACTGGGCTATTGTCAAGCGGAACCTAAAGAAGACCAAAAAAACTGCTAAGGACGAGCAGCAGTTCAAGGCAAACTGGCTTTCTGCGGCGAAGAAGGTGGACAAGGTGGCTGTACAAAATCTGATGGCAGGGGTCAAGCGTAAGGCCCGGCAATTCGGATTTGGAAAAGCGGAAGCCTAACTGAATATTTTTCCTGAATTTTTTTTTAATTGAAATTGGAAAAAAAATTTAATTTGATTTTTTAAATAAACGATTTCACCGATTTACCCGCGTTTTCCCTTGACCAAATTTTGACCGTATCACCCTTTAACCGCCGAGCGCGAACCACCGGGCATTGAACCTGACTTCTTCAGGCACACTCTTTCCAGGTGTCCTTTCAGTCCACAAAACCTGCATTCGGTCTGTTTATGCTTGCAAGAATTAGCAAGGATTCCGGAGTGCAGTCTCTAGGTACTCGCCAAAGTTGCACGTTACTGCAATCCGTCGAAGTGCAACCAAATATTTATCGACGGTCTCCTCCGGTGTAGCAGCATCCTTGTCACCTTGGTGACGGTATTTAAAACGGAAGTTTTCACTAATTTCGAGTGGTCGGGGATTGAAAAACCCTTCCAGGATGTCTGTCGATATGTTTTTGCACGGGGGACCTCCGGTGCGATTTTGTCACAAATAATGTCGTAGCTTTCAGACCCCATATGGTGGAGTAACAAACTCTTAAGCATTCCTTCATCGTTGATTGCGTAAATGGTGAATGTATTTTCCAGCCGTTCCACCCACCGCATCCACTTCAACTTACGCCTGTCGAAGGGATCAATAGCAAAAGTCGGAGGTGGAATTGCCAGCAGCAGCAAGCACAGCACGAGCACCATCAGCAGCAGGAACAGCAGCAGCAACCGCAGCAGCAACCGCAGCAGCAACATTTTGCTCCTGATTCGCCATCCACGTCGCCAGAACTGTTGTGACAACCGAGAGAAATGATGACACAACAGCTAAATGACGAATTCACTTTCTTAATTAATTTTACATAAGTAACTTTACTTTTCGTCCGCCGGTCCGGACATAGAATTCAGCGTCCGTCTTGTAACGGTTTTCACTTCTTCTGCTCAAGGTACACACACACAGATGCAACGGCTCATAATCAATATAGTAAATTAAGGGTGTGGCAATTGAAATACAATGGTATTGAATACTAAGGTGTAACAGTTGGTAGTTCCACTTCGGCGTTTACTTTGGACGTCGAAGTTTCCTTGTAAGTTTTGAGCACGCGTCATACGGTGTTTGTAGGAAAATTCAACACTTTAGCCAGCTTGGCGCAGACCACGATACATTTCCCAGGTGATTGTGCACGATCTTTTTTTACGCTTCTCTTGCATGGTGATTGTCTTTAAAACGAGAGCGTTTTATGAATTGAAAAAAAAAATACGCTGTTATTGTTATTGTCAACAAATAGACTTGCAAGCTGAATACGTCCAATAGGAGCACTGAAATGAGCAAAACAGTTTGTTCCATTACTAAGTGGACCATGCTTCCAACAATCAATGTGCAACTAGCGATTGGAAATTGGTTCACTGTTGTAGAACCCCTAGGTCCGAAGTATACCTTGCAGTCTGCACCTTGCAATAATTCTTGCGCTATTCGGTACCTTCCGGTACTAGTGCCTTGGTTGTTGTTTTGATTCACTATGTTATTTTGACACAACATTTGAGAATGTGTTGGTGTGAGCAACGTTGTTAGGGGCGAATCATTGATCTTGGGACCGAGCTTGGGACCGATGTTCTAGTACTGACTGAGCCAAGAAAAATATCGTATTTGTTCGGGACCTACTGGTCTTAGAGTTAGTCTATGATGCTTCATAGTCAGTCACCTGTGGATTACAACAAGATTCTGGTTTTCATTCATAAGTTTTTACCGAGTGTTTACGCTTTCGGTTTTACAGCCAGATTGAGGCGAATCTCAGCCTATTACCAGCGGGTGAATAGTCATGATGAAAACGAATATTTTCATTGGCTCAGGAAGTACTAGCACACCGGTCCCAAGCTCTGTCCCAACCACAATCAATATGCAACTAGCGATTCGAAATTGGTTCACTGTTGTAGAACCCCTTGGTTCGAAGTACACCTTGAAGCCAGCATCTAACTATACATATTTGCCCCTATGTTTTGATTTGCTGTGTTATTTTGACAGAATATTTGAGAGTGTGCTCGTGTGAGTTAATTATTAGGGACGTATTATCAACAATCAATATGCAACTAGCGATTTGAAATTGGTTCATTGTTGTACCTAGAACCCCTTGGTCCAAAGTACACCTTGAATCCAGCACCTAACTATACATATTTGCGCCTTTGTTTTGATTTGCTGTGTTATTTTGACAGAATATTTGAGAGTGTGTTCGTGTGAGTTCATTATGAGGGGCGTATTATCAAGCTTGGGACCGAGCTTGGGACCGATGTGCTAGTACTGGCTGAGCCAAGAAAAATATCGTATTTGTTCGGGACCTACTGGTCTTAGAGTTAGTCTATGGTATTATTAAGCTTGGGGCCGAGCTTGGGATCGATGTGCTAGTACTGACTGAGCCAAGAAAAAAAATCGTATTTGTTCGGGACCTACTGGTCTTAGAGTTAGTCTATGGTCCCAAGCTTAATGATTCGCCCCTAAGACCGTAACTCTCACCAATACACTCTCAAATATTCTGTCAAAATAACATAGCAAATCAAAACAAAAACAAAGATACTTGTACCAAAAGGTACTGAAAAGCGCAAGACTGCATGACAAGGTGTAGACTGCAAGGTGTACTTCGGAACTAGGGGTTCTACAACAGTGAACCAATTTCAAATCGCTAGTTGCACATTGATTGTTGCTATTACACTACCTAATCTCTACCCTTTTACTACTTATGAGGAAGTCGATGGCAACGAGAGGAGTAAGTATTTATTGTACCAACAATTCCTTCCCTGGGTTAGTCATTCTGCCACGTTCAGTTTGTGACGATCGTGTTTCGAGGTGTCGGAAAGTGTTTCTATGTTTTAACATATCAGTCAAAGCTACAATCGAAAATGTATGCTTATTGGCAATTATCCACATATTATCCACGCATTTTTATGCATCATCTGAACCACATCAGTATAAGCAAGAAAAAACAGTGGGAAACAAACAATCGGTTCGTGTGAGTGGTGCCAGAAATGAATTTATGTGGTGGCGAGGTGTTTGACGTATGTTGGAGTGTTTTTGAGGGTGTTATCAGCGGCTGGATAGTCATGCAGTACTAGCAGGAAGATAGCTCAAGAAGTACTAGCACATCGGTCCCAAGCTCGGTCTCAAGCTTAATGATTTGCCCCTAATAACGTAACTCACACCAACACACCCACAAGTATTCTGTCAAAATAACATATAGCGAATCAAAACAAAAACATAGATACTAGTAAAGAAACGTACCGAAAAGCGCAAGAGTGTATTGAAAGGTGCAGACTGCAAGGTGTACTTTGGACCTAGGGATTCTACAACGGTGAACCGATTTCAAATCGCTAGTTTCATATTGATTGTTGGTGTTATCACATAGTGACCTACACACATCGAAAATTTTACAGTATTCGGTAATTTTTTACTGAACTTTCAACAGCTGAACGTTCGGTAATCCAATTTACCGGATTTTGGTGAAATTTTACAGTATTCCGGTAACAAAATTACCGGAACTTGTCAAATTTTACCGAAATCCGTTAAATCGGATTACCGAACGTTCAGCTGTTGAAAGTTCGGAAAAAATACCGAATGCTGTAAAATTTTCTAAGTGTGTAGTGACTTACCCCCTAGTAGACGTCCCTATTCTATAACAATGTTCTCCGATTTTTGCTCACAATTAAAGGTATTATATTGTCTCCATAAGACAGTAGCATCTTTATACTTTTCAGATATGTTTCAACTTAAAGCGGTAATAATTTATCCAAAAATAATTTAACTACTTCAAACATATCCGTATGGATTTTGTATGAGTTGCTGATTAGTTTCAGTAAAAATACAGTAGACGTTCAGTAATTGGCATTTCAAGTTGCCGATTTGCTAATTGGCACGCGCCCCAACCAACAATCATTATGAAACTAGCGATTTGAAAATGGTTCACTGTTGTAGAACCCTTCGTTCCGAAGCATACAATGCAGCCTACACCTTGTAATACATTCTTGCGCTTTTCGGTACTAGAATCTTTGATTTTGTTTTGATTTGCTGAGTTTTGTTGACAGAATATTTCGATAAAGATTTTTCACTAGGGCCTAACTGGCAAACATAAACAATGGGTTTTTCTGCGAATATCTCGTCAATGACAACTCGCCTAATCAATCCACCAGGGTCATTTCGAAGAGGAAGAGCTCACCTATCCGATTAGAGGCTTACATGGGTAGCCTTTGTGCCACGATAAATTTACGGAAGAAGCCATTGTTTTCGTTTGTCAGTTAGGCCCTAATGATTTTTTTTTTGATTTTGGACCGCGGAAGTGTTTGTCGTGTGGGATGATTCACCCAAGCATCGTCTGTTTTTGCTTTGATACAATCGAAGAAATAATTTGGTGGATTAGTGTTGGTGTAATTTACTGTATTCTACTCTAAATAATTATGTTCGTGGTGGTGCCGCTGGGGTGTGGACGAAAATGAGCGGTGTATTTATTTTTGCCGGTAAAAAAAAGAAAGGAAGACAAGCAACGGTAGAGAAGTGTTGCGGTTCGTGAGAAAGATGGCTGAGGTCTTTACCATAGACTAACTCTAAGACCAGTAGGTCCCGAACAAATACGATATTTTTCTTGGCTCAGTCAGTACTAGCACATCGGTCCCAAGCTCGGTCCCAAGCTCAATGATTCGCCCCTAACAACGTAGCTCACACCAACACATTCTCAAATGTTGTGTCAAAATAACATACTGAATCAAAACAACAACCAAGATACTAGTACCGGAAGGTACCGAAAAGCTCTAGAATTATTGCAAGGTGCAGACTGCAAGGTATACTTCGGATCTACAACAGTGAACCAATTTCAAATCGCTAGTTGCACATTGATTGTTGTCTTTACTCTACAGTCAAAAAAAAATTTACATGGTAAGTCGATATTATGCTATATGAAATCGTGTTTATAAAAGAAATAAAATAAAGCAAATCATCATATGTGTTATCCTTTCGTTATTTGATTTCCAAATGAATGTTATGGATTATTATGCGAGACGTGCCAAACCAGCTGATATTGTTTTTATCATGCATTAAATTTTGACAGGAGACGGCGACTGTACATGGGAAAGAAACATTATGGTTGTAGTTTGTAAAATATCTAATTGGGGATCCGAATGGATTTTGTGTTTGTGAAAATCGAAAGTAATTTGCATGGATTAGAGAACTATGGACGATTTAATATCAACGATTATGAAAGTTTATTTTCATTCGATGGGATATGTTGAGCTGAATACAATTGTGTGTTCATATAGAAGAATTCAATGCATGGAATTAAAGAAAGATGTATTGCTTGTATGATGTGGTACCATGAGCAAACAAGTAAGGAAATAAGAATGGTTTTAATGTGAGATACGTAAAAAAATACAAGTGCATTAGAAGTGTGGAGGATTTTCTTTTTCAGTACCAGTAGCGTACATGATTTCTTATGGGAAGCTACCAGATGTCTACAGAAGTTTAAAAAGTGTATTACTAGCGTATATTATTAGTTGGGAAAATGTACCAGTAGCGTACTGGAGATGTACTAGTGCCGTATAAGCTTTGTTTTAAAATGTACCAGTAGCGTACAAAGAATGAGAGGACTTGAATAAATGTACCAGTAGCGTACATAGAATGAGAGGACTTTAATAAATGTACCAGTAGCGTACAAAAGAAGGCTTGGTAGTGTGACCAGTAGCGCACGGGAGTTGTAGAGGAAATGTACCAGTAGCGTGCAGAAGATGGGACGTTGAAAATGTGTACCAGTAGCGTACAATGGTAGGCCGAAAAAACAACAGTTTCATACATAAGAGGAGTAAAGTTTAAGAGATGTACCAGTAGCGTACAGAACTAGTTTGATAAATGTACCGGTAGCGAACAGGAATTATTGATGGAATGTACCAGCAGCGTACAAGGATAGTTCGAGATTATGCATCAGAAGCATAAGAAAATGAAGGGAAGAATTGCGCCGTTCGTATATTGTAACATGTTAACATCGCAGTTAGCAATGTCGTACCAACAATCAATGTTCAACTAGCAATTTAAAAAAAAAAAATGTTTTTGTTTTGATTCGCTATGTTCTTTCGACACAATATTTGAGGGTGTGTGTTGGTATGAGTTATGTTATTGGGGGCGAATCATCAAGCTTGGGACTAGCCGCTGGTCGTACGCTAAGTGCAACGTATTACGACTTCAAACAAATATCAATGTGATACTAAAGTTCATCCAAGTGTAATTGAAACTTACTTGTTTTTGAATTACAACAGGTTGCAATTAGCAAATTAATTATGAATTGAGTCTCACCAAAGGAGCAAAATGAAAAGTTTGTTCGGATAGTGTTAAATTAAAAAAAAAATGCGTATGTTATTTTTTTGTTGTTGAAGTAATATAAAGTTTGTAATTGTGATGCCTCCATCCGATCCGATATATTTTTGAATATGCAGTAAATACAAATTGATATATAACTCAATAATGTCCATCAATCAGTATATAGATAATTTACGAGGCGGGTTTGGGCGTTTTATTTACAGATGGAAGAAGCACGTCAAATTTCACATTTTCGATGTGAGTCGATCGAAAAACAGAAGTTATCTCAGGAATGGGATACTTGGAAAGGTTCCTTAGAGTGTTATTTCGAGGCGTATGGAATAAAGGATCAGAGAATGATGAAAGCTAAATTATTACATCTTGGTGGTGTTGAACTGCAGCGAGTATTTCGCCGTTTGGCTGGCTACGATACGATACCGCTAGTGGCCGTAGATCCGCGAGTGTACGATTTAGCTATCGAACTCTTGGATGGATATTTTCAAGCAGGACGTCAATACGTGATCGAAAGAAGAAAGTTACGACAGATCAAACAACAAGAAGGTGAAAAGTTTTCACATTTTGTTCTGAGGCTTCGTCAGCAAGCGAAAAGTTGTGGATTTGAGAAACAGTCGAGCGAAGTGAGCGAGATACTGAAGGAAATATACTTGATAGATGTGGTGGTTGAAAACTGTCGGTCAGATGATGGTCTTGCCGGGGCTCATTGGCGGCGTATCTGTACAACTTTTGATCGACTCCGGTGCAGATGCAAATTTGATTAAACCGGAAACTTAAGAAATGCTGAAAAGCCAACAAGTTCGCATCAAGAGTTCCGTTAAAGGCTGCTCCAAAGTGTTGAAAGGCTATGGTAGTGACAAACCGCTGACTATTATTGGCTCATTCAAAGCTGAGATTATTGTTGGAAAGATGAAGACAGATGCGGAATTTTGCGTTGTACAAGGTGGACAACGAGACATTCTGGGGATGGTACAGCAAAGCAGCTTGGTGTTCTAAAGGTGGGTCTACACGTGAATGGAATAGGAGTGGAGAAAAAACCATTCAGCAAGATTAGTGGAGTGCAAGCTGAGATCCACATGAAAGAACATGTCAAGCCAGTGTTTCAACCATTAAGGCGTGTACCTATTCCTATGGAGGAAGCGGTAAACAAGAAATTAGATGAACTCCTAGACCGTGACATAATCGAAGTAAAACAAGGCCCAACGACATGGGTATCACCTCTGGTAGTCGTGGGTAAGGCATCAGGGGAGCCACGAATCTGTTTAGATTTTCGGCGAGTAAACGAGTCAATTGTGCGTGAACGCTTCCCGATGCCTGTTGTGGAGGAGTACTTAGCTCGGCTTTGCCATGGAAAGGTGTGGAGCAAATTGGACATAAAAGAAGCATTTCATCAAGTCGAACTGGCTGAAGCATCCAGAGATATTACTGCATTTATAACCAACAGGGGTTTGTTTCGGTTTAAGAGGATGCCTTTCGGGTTAGTGAGCGCACCCGAGATTTTTCAGCGAATCATGGAAGAGTTACTGGTGGGTTGTGATGGAACCTACTGGTATCTTGATGATATCATCGTCAAAAGGGAAACTCGAGAGATCCACGATAAAAACCTGAAAAAGGTAAAGTAATCCGGGTTTTACCTGGCTATTTTTTTCCAATATCTGTTATTACTGTATGTACTTAAATTTTGAAATAAACTGCAAATAAAGATGTTATTCTAATACAACGTAAATTCTAATGATTATAGGTGTTGGATAAACTCAAAGCCAGAGGAGTAGAGCTAAACTGGGAATAATGTGTCTTCGGGGTTACAGAATTATAGTTCTTGGGTCACCGTATATCAGTGGAAGGAATCAGACCATCTCAAACAAAAGTTTCTGCAGTTTTATCGTTTCGTCCTCCAACATCCGAATCGGAAATTAGAAGTTTCTTGGGATTGGCGAGTTACTTGAACAAATTTATTCCCAACCTGGGTACAATTTCGCAACCGCTGCGAGAATTGACCGAAAAAGGGGCGAAGTTTGTCTGGGGATTGGCTCAAAGTAACTCGTTCAAAGAGATTAGAAATACATTGGCAGCAGCATCAACTCTAGGATTTTTCGATCCTTCAGATATAACAGCAGTAGTGGCTGATGCAAGCCCTACTGGATTAGGAGCTGCATTGATTCAAACTGATTCGCAAGGGCAATGTCGTATTATTTCTTACGCTTCCAAATCATTGACGGATACTGAGCGTAGATATTGTCAAACTGAGAAAGAAGCATTGGCCCTAGTTTGGAGTGTAGAAAGGTTTTGGATGTACCTGTATGGCAGGAAATTTGATTTGGCGACTGATTGCAAGGTTCTAGAATTTCACGTCCTGTTCTAAACCGTGTGCGCGCATTGAAAGATGGGTACTCCGCTTACAGTCTTTTGATTATCAGATCGTACATATCCCTGGAGATCGAAACATTGCTGATGCCCTTTCACGACTGTCAACGTTGAATGCTGTTCCGTTCGATTCCAATTAAGAGTTTTTTATTCGAGAAGTTGCTGTATTCGCTGCTACTGCTGCTGCTCTCAAGTGGGAAGAAATCGAAGAAGCGAGCAAACATGATGATGAACTGAGCAAAGTAGTTCGGATGATTCAAAACAACGACCACCGAAATTTACCATTAGCTTTCAAAGTGTTGGCGAATGAGCTTTGTGTGGTAAATGGTGTTTTGATGAGAGTGGATCGCATAATCATACCTAGCAAACTCCGGGAGAGAGTGTTATCTTTAGCTCACGAAGGCCATCCTGGTATGAGACTGATGAAAAGCCATCTGAGAACGAATGTATGGTGGCCGAATATGGATCAGCAAGTAGAAAAGTTTGTGAGACAATGCAAAGGATGCGCGCTGGTAGCGGCGCCAAGTGCTCCAGAACCAATGATTTGGAAAGAGCTTCCAAGCCAGCCTTGGATAGACATTGCAGCGGATTTTCTTGGTCCGTTGCCCGATGGTCAATATCTGATGGTAGTAATTGACATTTACAGTCGATACATGGAAGTTGTAGAAATGAGTTCCATAACCGCAGCTGACACAGTGGCTGAACTGGCCGTTATATTCAGCCGATATGGTCTTCCAGTTAGTTTGCGTGTAGACAACGGGCCTCAATTTAGTGAGAAATGCGAAGAATTTCGGCGTTTCTGCAGTTCCAATGGAATACAAATTGTCAACACCATTCCTCTGTGGCCTGCAATGAACGGAGAAGTGGAGCGGCAAAATAGGTCACTTCTTAAGAGATTAAGAATAGCACAAGAACTCGGAAAAGATTGGAGAGATGAAATGCGGCGTTATTTGTTAACGTATCATTCTACAAATCATACCACAACGGGAAAATCTCTGATGCTGAGCTGATGTTTGGCAGGAAAATTCGTAACAAACTGCCTCAAGTCCCACTTACGAAGGTGGAAGATGGAGAAGTTCGCGATAGAGACATGGTCATGTAGAAAAAGGGGAAGGTTTACGCAGATAACAAGAGGAAAGCTCATGATAGTGGTATTGATGTTGGTGATAGTGTATTGGTCAAGAGAACGAAAAAGGATAATAAATTAGATACAACGTTTGCTCCTGAGGAATATGCCGTGGTAAAGAAACATGGAAGTGATACAACAGTTAGATCACAGGCTACTGGCAAGGAACTCCGGAGGAACGTCGCTCACTTAAAAAAACTAGAATATTCTGATGACAAGGACAACGATGCCCAACAAAGCACAAAAAGAAAGACGGTGGAGCCGTCACGATACAAAGATTTTATCCCACATAAATTTGGTAATGTTTGAGGGGGGTTGTAGGGTCGCGCCCCTCGGCGCTCGCCATACCTGGTAATATTATAACCTTGCTACGAAAGAGAGTGTGAGAGTAGGGAACAACGATAAGGCAGATAGGCTAGATCGGTCGAAGAGAGCGGACACGATATCCAACGGTGTTAAATAGTATACTATAGTGAAAGTAATAAAGGCGATTAAATTCATTAAACGATTGTGCGTGTTTATTTATTGAGAGAGGACATCCCAACACCCAGTATTCCGTGTGATCACCTCATTCAACGTCCGAATCACATCTTCCGTTAGGGTGTCAATCATCAATATGCCTCCTCTGGCGAAACCAGCCAGCAATCTCGTTATCCTCGTTGAATGCCAGCGCCGAAACTGCTCCTTGTGAAACTCCGTTCTGACAGCACGACTTTAATGTTCAGGAACAGTCGAACGCCAAAATATGGCCATGCGATGTCCCTACGGCAATCATCTGCGAAACCGTGCAAGACGTAGCCAACCCAGCATCTACACACTCCACCGCGGATGTAACCTGTGCCGTAACTCCTTGCAAAACAACATGTCTCAGAATCGACTCCATTCGCACGTATTCGAAGTGTATTCGGCCATGGAAGGGGTTGGTGTTGACCCAAAATCTCCACCGCCGTTGCGCCCATTCAACGTCACACCGTCAACGACAGTCCTACCGAGGGCCGAAAGGCTTTCCAGATCACTATCAATTTCGCTTTGTAGGCTCTCCAGCGTTGGCAGCTGGTTCACAGCGAGAATGGAATACTCTTCATCGTCCAGCTGAAATCAACGGAAATAAACACCCATAATATTACTCCAACGACAAACACTCTTATCTGTAATTGCTGCAGCGCTACCCACCTCTTCAATATCCAACTGTAGTGACTCGGCCAGCAGGCTGTCGTTCGATGATCCATGATCAGATTCCAGCAGGGAGTGCAGCGATGGGGCTTTCAAGTTGTTCATGGCGGAAGATGTGTTTTTATTGACCGGATTGCCTATAGCCAGCATGCCATGTTCTCAATAAGTTAACAGAATTTAACTCCAGGATATACAAGCAATGATTATTGACTTGGATCGGATTCGTCACTACCCGTGAAAAGAAAACACGTATTTTGATTAAGTTTTCGAGATTATCGTTCTCCTCCCGTTTTTCAGCCTCTGACTTTTTGCTTTCGGTTCATTTTCTTCGCAAAAATGACATTTGTAGAGCAATATGCGTGAAAGGCTCAACATCATTTGTAAAAATGCATTTTCCGTCCAATAATATGGCATATATATTAAATTGTGCTTCCCACGCCACTCCAAATACCAGTACAAACGGCAAATCGGCTGCATGAGAAATAAAAAAATGTAAAAATAAGCATAAATTTTTCTTCCAAATGCAACCAACCTCTTCTCTCAATACACACCTCAGAACTAGAATCAAATTCTGCAGCACCTCCGATGCGAATACCTCGAAATCCGGCTGTTCCACGTACAGATACGCCTTTAAATCTCACTGACTTTCCTCTTTCTCATCGGTAAACCCGGAAACTAAAGTCTCCACTGCGGCCTTCATATTGGGACAATCCCTTGGGAAATTCCTTGAATGCAGCAGCACCATCAACGAGTAAGTATTATTTTGTTAGCTATGTTTTGTAATTGACAGATAAATCTGATTCTTTTTTTTTTCTTAGAATGTTGCCAGCACTATGCTCATAAAATAGAACATGGCAAAAAAGTGATCCAAAACATGCATCATTTGGATCAATTTCCTTGGAAGATGCAAAAATTTAAATCAGATTGTGGTATAAAAGCCAATATAGAACGCCGCGGTGCAAGAATTTAGAACACTTCAGATCTAAATATTTAGATCTATACCAGTTTCCCATCAGGATTGGAGGTGCCCTTACAATGAAAATTGTAGAACTGTCAAATCCACAAACACAAAGCAAGTCGTCGTTTGCAATTTTTCAATGTTGTTGTCCGCGTACGCATCTACGCGTTGGGTGAAAATTGCGAGAAAAATGGTTTGTACGTGTTCATTTCTTGTTACAAAAAAAAGTACGTTGGCTGTGTTTTCGATTTAGGTAGTTCAGGAAAGTGAGTAATTCTTTTGCTTCTAATATATCCAGGCAAAATGTGATAATGGAATCCGATATATATTAACGAGTCGTGGCTCGGAATGTTCGAAAAAAAAATGTTTTATTTAACTAAATTTAATACATTACACTGATCACTACTTTTAAATTAATCAATTATAAGTCAGCATTGACTTCTTATCTACTCGCGTACACGAACTGGAATGAATCTGTTTCTCCAAAGGTCCCTACTTATTATTTGCTAGTCGTTAGAATACTGCTGACGCTGCAATGGGTGTAAAGTTCGATCGGCGACCACGTCCGGTCTCGTTGCTGGGGCCATTCTGTCGGTCAGCACTTTTAGGGACGAGTGCAATCGAAATTCCGTAGCTGTTGCTGAGGGCGTTCTGGATCGTCAGCAATACTCGGTGCAGGTGCCAACGTAACTATATATGCTACAATTGCTGGTCGATCACAATTTTTTTTTTAATTAGTTCGTTTATTTGTTAGGCTCAGGCGTGTGTAACACTTTACGGAGCCGATATTCAATATTGTTATTTACAATGTATAATTTTTCAATTTTAGTAAAATGGGGTGCTAATTACTCGTGGCTAGCTCGAGGTTAATGGGTCACAATATCGTTTGGAAGGGGCTAGGCAGGTAACTTATTGAAGGTATTATTTGCTGCTCATGGTTGCGACATCTACCAAATCCTTGGTCCCTGTAGTCCCTTTCAGGAACCAAGCCGCAGATGGGTGACCACTGCTTGCTGGGCAGGTACAAATAGCACGGAAACAAAATGATAATATAACTGGGACACAATGGCAGGGAATTTACTAGATTGGAGGGGAGGGGGTTATGACATTACACTCTTAGATCAGACAAACAAAGGAATTCGTAAATCGCATGCATGTAGGGGAGATCACGCATTCCCAAAACATCTCTTACCTTGCGGAAGGGTTGTCTACCTCGTGCCACAAGGGTATCCAATAGGCGTGCTCTGGAGGCATCATTATCCGGGCAATGCCAAACTGCGTGAGCGATGTCATCATAACCGGTTCCGCACCTGCATATGTTGCTATCGACGAGGTTAATTCTGTAATGTGCGTCTAGCGAGTAGTGGTTGGACATAAGTCTTGACATCACACGAATGAAACCGTGACTTACATCCAGACCTTTGAACCACGATCTCGACGAAACATTTGGAAGAATGGAATGTAACCACCGCCCAAGAGAATTACTTGTCCAATCGTTTTGCCAACTTTGAAAAGAACTCTGACGTATTAATGGGAAAAATTCATCATGTGAAATTCTTCTTTCAAAAATCTCGCCTTCATTTGCGCCACCCTCCAACATTGTGAATGGTTCGTCCAGAGAACCGTTATTTCGGGTAGTATCCCGTAAATTCGGTTGTGTTGGGACAGAGTCTGGACAAACCATTTTAGCGAAGTCGAATATCCGCTGCATGGAGTATTCTTCACTCTCATTGTAGGATGAGCGGTTTCGCATATAACGAGCCTTTCTCCAAAGCGTTGTCATCGAGGTTTCTCTAGATAGTCCCTCTACAAACGAACGCCAGTAATTGCAATCAATGTGCAACTAGCGATTTGAAATTGGTTCACTGTTGTAGAACCCCTAGTTCCGAAGTACACCTTGCAGTCTGCACCTTGTCATGCACTCTTGCGCTTTTCAGTACCTTTTGGTACTAGTATCTTTGTTTTTGTTTTGATTCGCTACACTCCCGTTTCATTTTACTCAATTTTTGAGTACAATTGTATACTATCTCTTTTTCTCTCACGGAAATGTTACTCAATTTTCGTAAAAAGTGGATCTACTCATAAAAGTGGATCTACTCAAAAATTGAGTAAAATGAAACGGGCGTGTATGTTTTTTTGACATAATATTTGAGAGTGTATTGGTGTGAATTACGGTCTTAGGGGCGAATCATTAAGCTTGCACACAAAAAAGGAATATTGTTTTATTAAAAGTTTGGCACTTTACTTCTGAAAAGTGATTACTATTCATTGAATTAAAAGTAAAATCATCTACTGCGAGAGTTATTTGTTTGATTTGAAAGTATATTTTTTCGGCTCAGTGTGTAAATTTAAAAGTGTGTTCTTTTGCCAAGAAAATTGTAGAACTGTCAAATCCACCAATACAAAGCAAGTTGTCGTCCTCGTCGTCGTCGTCGTCGTTTAGAGTTTTTCGCTCGGTCAGTGTGTTGCAGCACAGAGAACAGACGTTCATCTTCGGTCTGCTACTTGTGTAAAACTTTAAACCGACATTTCAAATGTATGTCGTTATGCTCCTGGTAGGTGGCGCTGCAGTTGTGTGATAACTGTCAAGTCAATGTTCGTCAATAAAAAGCCAAGCACATAACCTGAACATTTTGTTTGTTTTTCTCTGCACTTGCTTCTTATACCGGCTGCCTCCCCTATACTTTTACACACGTTTTTCAAGAAAAGGTATATGGACATCCATGTCTGTTCTCTGTGGTTGCAGTACAAAAATATAGAGAAAGTTTCAAAGAAATTGCTCGTGAATATCAACCCAACTGGATGATGGCGGTAGAGATTTTCGATGACGATGCTTTCCTTGGGGCGGATAATAGTAACAATCGCTATCCGAAGGATGGGTACGTTACTACACGAATGTTAATATTTTAGTTGAATGAATCATAATTAATTTTTTATTTGCAGCGCTGCAATAAGTAACGACGAGCGGCAGCAGATGCCAGATGTTGCTTAGGTGATTTTCTTAGCATTTTTTCATGGATCTCTCGAGATGTAAAACGATGGTTAAAAGTTCATTTTGCAATAAACATAATTTACTCCCATTTTAAACAATACCATTCGATTTGACAGTTCTACAATTAATCTGAAAATTAACCTTTTTATTTTGAAACTTTTTTTTTTTATTTCAATCCAAAAAGTACATTTTTATTTCAATACCACGAAACTTTATGGATAAAAGTTCATTTTTAAATAAAAATAATTTCCTTTCCTTTTCAACGATGTCACGGTTTCGATTTGAAAGTTCTACAATTTGTTCTGAAAATTTCAACTTTTAAATGTACATAGCAGGAAAATTTTGAAATGACGGTTTGAAGGTTTTTGTTTTAAAAGCAAACCGCTTTCTACGAAAAAGAACCAATGCAACTTTTCAATTTTGGCAATAGTTTTTTTAATTTTAATAATAATTATTCTTTGTGTGTGGGACCGGTGAGCTAGTACCACAGAGAACAGACATCCAGGCTCGAACATTTTTTTCCCAATTTACTGTGTAAATTTTTAAAAGCAAACCGTTGGAAAATCAGCGCCGCCTAGTCTAGGTTTCACCAAACTTAAATTGACAGACTATCATATCTCAAGACGCGCAGGTGGCGCCATCAACATATGCTTCACCAAAACTAACGGAAACAAGCTGTAATTTTAAAATGGTAGCTACAGAAACTTATACCTGGGACAGACATACAACGTACAGCGTTGTACTCCTTTAGTCTAGTACGAGTTTTTTGGTACTGGATTAAAGTATTTGACAGTTCGTACAACGGTCAGCGTTGTATGTCTGTTATAAGTATTACACACGGAGGGCACTCCAGCTTGGATGTCTGTTCTCTGGGCTACTACCATAGACTAACTCTAAGACCAGTAGGTCCCGAACAAATACGATTTTTTTCTTGGCTCAGTCAGTACTAGCACATCGGTCCCAAGCTCGGTCCCAAGCTTAATAACACGCCCCTAATAATGAACTCACACGAACACACTCTCAAATATTCTGTCAAAATAACACAGCAAATCAAAACAAAGGCGCAAATATGTATAGTTAGGTGCTGGCTTCAAGGTGTACTTCGGACCAAGGGGTTCTACAACAGTGAACCAATTTCAAATCGCTAGTTGCATATTGATTGTTGCTACTACTTCCTGAGCCAAAAAAAATATTCGTTTTCTTCATGACTATCCCCCTGCTGATATTCCTTTTATTCAAAATGAATCAAAATTACCCATATGAAAAATGTGAAAATCTGAGTAAACTTTACTCAGTCTCACCCCCAGGTTCGTTAACACAAATCTGAGTAAATATGTGTATACTCATTTCTGAGTAAGTTCCTCTTTTGCCAGACTGAGTGATTTTTGACTCAAAAATGAGTATTCTTGGTGCAGTTGAAAACCGGAATATAGCAGTCGCGCCAATCGATCTTACTCCCGTTCCATAAGTCCGAACAGTGGCGCATCTAGTGCGCTGTATAGCGCATCAGATGCGCCATACAGTGCACTAGATGCGCCACTGTTCGGACCTATGGAACGGGGGTAGGATCGATTGGCGCGATAGCCATATTCTGGTTTTCAACTGCACCAGGAATAGCTAGAATTGCGTGTAAGTTGTAGTGTGAACGAGGTGAACGAGTATTAAATTGTACTTAAATCACGTACCTCTGGCGTTCTAAAATCCCGGAGTTATAACGATGACATCTGTCACATGTACGTCATTATTCATTGGTGTGTTTGGGGCGGATCGCTTCGTTAGTGGTTTCTTTCAGTGTTGGGTGGAAAAAATAATATTATTCTTATAAAAACAATAATTTTTACCATTTTTGGACAAAACACAATTCGTGAAGGCAAAGTTACTTTGACAGGACTTCTTTTTTTTCAATTTAATTGCGAGTTGAAAAAGCAGGACGAGTGAAGTCTCCTATATTTTGTAGTGAAGAAAATCGATAGCATCGTCGTCAACAGTTTCAATTGTGTATCTTTCCGAGAAAATGGCCAACGTTTGCGAGCCATTGACACTAGCCAAAGGTATGCTCGAAATACCTCAGCTCCGGCTAAAAATAACACGAACTTGGAAAATTAACCATGATTATTTTTTTATAGATGTGAAACGTTCAATAGAGCTTCTGGAAAAGCTGCAGATGAGCGGAGAGGTGCCAGCAACTAAGCTGGCTGCTTTGCAGAAGGTTCTCCAGAGTGATTTTTTGAACGCTGTGCGTGAAGTGTATGAGCACGTATATGAAACTGTGGATATCCAGGGTTCGTTAGATGTGCGGGCTTCTGCCACAGCCAAAGCAACTATTGCAGCCTTTGCGGCTAGCGAAGGACATGCTCATCCGCGAGTTGTTGAGTTACCGAAGACAGATGAAGGTATTCCTTATTCCATTCCATTTGCAAAGGATATGCATTTGATCATGGAGTTAGTATCAGAAAGATGTTACAAATTTATCTTTTCTATCAGGTCTTGGATTCAATGTTATGGGCGGGAAAGAACAAAATTCTCCAATCTATATTTCTCGCATTATTCCTGGGGGTGTTGCAGATCGCCATGGAGGACTAAAACGAGGCGATCAATTACTCTCCGTCAACGGGGTATCGGTTGAAGGCGAGAATCATGAAAAGGCTGTAGAACTGCTTAAGCAAGCCGTAGGATCTGTGAAATTAGTAGTTCGATATACTCCGAAAGTCCTGGAAGAAATGGAGCTACGTTTCGATAAACAAAGAGCTGCCAGAAGACGTCAGCAATACTAGAGTAGTGCACATATTTTGCCATATATAAAAACACGAATTAAAAGTTGGTCTACGGAACTACGATAAAATTGAAGATATACGATCTAGTTCTGACGCGAAACTTCTCATTTCATAAAAAAATACCAGATTTATTAAGTTATTGTTTCTGTATCGTTGCGTTCCCGAGTTTAAGTTTAATACATGCCAATCCTAGGTAATATTTATATTTAATATTACTTCATCCGTATCTCCTGTCCAACATGTGACGAATAAATGTAGATGTCGCGTTAATGGGTAGCACAGAGCATTGTATCTTGCTTTGAAAAAAGAAACATCCATTTGCCTCGTTGTTCTCAATGATCATATTTTTCAATTAAATGTTTTATTCCGTTTTCTTCATACTGACTACGACTCATGCAGGATTTGAGGAAGCTGAGCGATTGCGAATATTCCTTTCCTCCTTCCCAAGCATAGGTAATAGGCCTGAGAAAGTGTTGAAGAACATATAGATTGAAAAAAATCATGTTCAATCTTTAGAATAATTGATAATACTCACTCTTTCGGCACAGTAACATTGACAGTGAACTCATCGGGGGCCAACGCTCGAACTTCTCTTTGTAACCGTGATTGCATTCCACTAAAAAGGGCACTTCCTCCACAAACAACTATGTTACTGAAGAGATGTGGCTTAGTTTCATCCGAACAAGCATTAATAGCATCAACAATTGCTTCAGCTACACCCATCTGCTGTATTCCTATATCGGACGGGTGGAATAGTACTTCAGGTATTACAAATCGTTCGTTATTCAGTCGCAACGTTTGTAATTCATCATTTGCACTAGATGGATCAACGGTTCTTAAGTAACCTCTTCGGATTTGGGTATAGTCTGGTAACACGTAATCACGAGCGATGGTATTATCTGGATATTTTTTACGAGCAATTCGCATGTCTTCGTTGAAATCTTGTGAAACGAAGCAACTGTCTTCCTTGACCTGATTTATCACATACGATTCATCCATCACATTCAGCTGCCGGTAAGAAATGATTTCTTTCAAATGATTTGTGAGTAGCTTTCCTCCAACGTCTACTCGCCTGATTGCTTTCTTAAGTTTTGTTCCCTTAATAAAAGGGACAATGTGGGTAAAACTATAACCCATATCGACCACTACACAACACAGCGGTTTAACAGGTTGATTTCCATGCACATAATTAAATGCAATTAGATCAACGGAAGTCGTTTTACACACCGCGTCACAGTCGTACTCTTCATACAGAATCTCCAGCATGGCTTCCTGAATCGATTGAAAGTTGAACAGAGGCTCAGTTATCAACAGCGGAGTTTCTACGAAACTCACCGAGCAACACTCCTGGCTGAACATGTAATCCCACACAGTCTTCTGAATATCCCAGTTGACGAGGTATCCTCGCTGGAAGGACAATATGTAAAACAGCCCAGATACATCCCGACATTCTTCAATTTGATTACCAACGAATGGACGGCGCCGCTCAGATTTTGCCTTGGTAATGCAATTTAAAACGGTCCTGAGAAGAAAATAGCGCTTGACGGTTCAAGTATCTAATGCCAGTATTTTCTATGAACATGTACTTACTTAGGTTTCTTCCAATCGGACATTCCAGCCTTGGCATAGAACGCTCCATTATCCAGAATAAAAACATCACCATCAGACATTTTTCGGATAAGTGACAATGATGCTTTATAAACTGAGCAATATCTTTTATAGTTTAGAAAATAAAACGTTCGATTATAATGATTTATTGTAAAGATTTGCCTTCAGATTGATAACCGTAAGTTTCAAGTGTTCGCTTCACATAGCATTGATCGAGTCCGATATAAACATCAAAGCAGCCTGAACTGGTAGATTAGGATTCAAACCAAGCATAATACCTGTCGGAGCTTACCCCTATCAAACAAAACTTACACAGAGAAACCAAACTATCCAAAATTGAGTGATTTTCACTCAACTTGACAGCAAAGTAAAACCAGTCATAATTAAGTTATTTGCAAAGTATCCAATATTGAGTATTTCGAAAAGACTCAGTGCTGAGTGAAATGAACTGTTTGTGTAACAGTGAATCTACAGTAAAAATAATCCAAAATTGAGTTTTATTTTTTCTGGAAAATATTATTCGAGAATTTGATTTAGTGAACTTTCTTTAGCTAAATTCAATAAACGAAATCTAAAAATGCAAATCAAACAAAATGTATTTTATTTATTGGTACATTCTCGGGTACATTGAAACATTCCATTGGAAATTTGATCAAATCCACTAAAGGTTCATATTGAAACGAGTACTTTTCGTTTGTCATGAAACGATTTACTAGGGACATGGCATGCCGTTGACTCTAAAGAATTATAGAGGAAAGCCATGAAAGAAACTTCTGGACCTTCTTTTCAGGAAGTGACTCATCATATCGAAGTTCCGTGATCATCTCCATGAACTTTGCTGAAATACTGGGTTTTCACTAATAAAGTTCTCCATCCCTCCAAAGCCACTAGAACTAGAAAAAGCAATCGAATAAGTGAAATAATTACACTTACCAATAATTTTTTTGTAACGGGGTTTCCAAATCCAGAATTTTACTTAATTGATCCATATCCATATCCATAAACGCGTAAAATTTTAACCTGAAACACGAATTTGCTTCCGCCTCACAGCACCATTGTTCATTAAATGGCGATCAAAAATTTTCAGCCAAAGCAAAGTGGCAGCCCAACACTCCGATTTGGATTGTTTCATGGAAGGCGCCTCGCACGTATACTGAAAACATACTACTCTTAAAATACCTTGCTTTGCGTAAAATTGACTTTTTCAATTTAACTTTAAGATTGAGTTAAAACTACCTACCGGTGAGAACAAAATTATATCCAAAATAGTAGTCCTATCAGAGTACTTAGTTTTGAGTACTATCACACTTCATTTTGGATAGTTTGGTTTCTCCGTGTACATCGAATTCGTTTTTGAACCTGCGATACCCGAACTTATTGTCAGTGCAAACGTCAATCCGATACTAGTCACAAAAGAAAACATACACACTGGTGTTTAAAAAAAAAAAAGCTGACCCAATTTTGGTACCCGGTTGGTTGGGGAGGGAAAAAAAAAAAATTGCGTTTGGTTGTATTTTGGTTGTTGGTTTTTTTTCCAGCAATTTTGGGGGGGGGGGGGGGAAGTTATAAGGAAAGGAATTTGATATTAATTTTTTTTTTGGGGGGTGGGTGTTTTTGTTGTTGTTTTGCGGTATGTGGGTAAAAAAACCATTAAAAAATTTTTTTTTGGAATAGTCCTTGTTACCATGATCATAGTCAAAAATGCCATGAACGTAGTGAATTCGACCATTTTCATGGTTATTGTAACCATTATATGCGATAATCATCCAGACCATGATTTAATTGTCGGTACAACGATGAAATTTTTCTCAGAGTAGATGTTGGTCAGGTGCCTATCTGCCTATGACAAATATTTGGCTATTGGACAAACAGTGTAATACAAGCTTTACACTGTTTGTCCAATAGCCAAATATTTGGCATAGGCAGCTAGACAGCTGGCAGATATCATAGATGTTGGTCAGGTGCCTATCTGCCTATGACAAATATTTGGCTATTAAACAAATAGCCAAACAAGCTTAATAAACAAGTATGCACAGGAAAAAAAATGAGCTATACCATCAGATGATTTGATACACGCTAAATTAGTGTTCTTGACAATAAGATGATAGAAGTTATTGCTGATATATGGACTAATCCAGGTTGAAAAAAGAAGAAATAAATAAAACATATTAAAAGTATACTTATACAACGGATGACAGCTCCCGTGTAAAAGTATAGGACGAAACTTTTAGAATGCTTCTAGAAAATTCAAATGAAATTTTCATTTCATTTTCATTTTCATTTTCAAGTACAGAAGGGGGTCATAGGGCCAAGTCTCCAGCGATGAAAATCACTGTCCATACAGTACCAGGGTAGAAGTATAGATTTGGTATCACAGAATAATAACCACAGGGGTCAAGTGAATCCTGCTTAAGATACCGGATAGTAAGAGGCTGTTGAAAATAGGGGATAGTCAGAGTGAAGGAAATTCTCTTGAAAGATGGAAAAAGGAACCAGAGATTGATGACGTGTTAGATACATTATATAGAGGATAGTAGGAGGCAGAAAGTGAAGCAAGAGGGCGGCGTTTGATTGCTGAAACGAAAACGGAATAATAGTTTGGTGATTATTGTAATTGATAAGTTCAAGTATGAATTAGTTCTCATATGTTTCTTCTCCTATTGGTTGTGGTTGCACTGGTACCGCAAGTTCTTGTTATCCAACTTGCTCTTCGATCTCATCCACTGATTGTTGATTACAATTTTGAATGCATTTGCCACTTCTCAAGTGTCTGAAGAGATAAGGTTCAATGATACAGATCCAGCTTTCCTGTTGACTCCAGTACACAAAAAAAAGGAACAGATATAGTCATTAGAAAGTGATATTATCAAAACGAAATGGCTATTCAGTATGGTTCAACGGATGTGAAATGAAGGAACATCGGAATTAAGCATGTTTGGGGGGGAAACAACCAGATGATTAATTCAATTTCAAATGGATTTGTCAACCATGCTTTATTAAAAAATGTCAATAGAGCAACTCAATCAACTTACGCAACATCGACTCATTTTCTATGCTTATATTAAAAATGTTCCGTCATGTCTCATCTTCAAGTGATCTGCGTAAGCCACCCATTTTATTCAGGCCCTTTTGAACTAGAGGTTAAATAAAGAGCCCAGTATTTTAGAACTAGGATTCAAATAACAATGAAATGATGAATGTCATCACTTACTCCTACTTGACTTCCGCCTCGACCAACCTGGCGGAACGACACCCAATTCCTTACTGAATCAAAGGGCAGTTCAGATAATAATCATGCGTTATTTTACTTATTTATTTTTATCCCCATAAGATTGCAATGATCGGGGTTGGTTTTTGAAAATTTTCAAGTGATTATGCCGGAAGGATTAGTCTATGGTGACCAAATAAACATCGGGCTTTCGAAATCAGCTCACATAGTCTTCTTGGGACAAAGAACAAATTTTTGGGATTCAGTATCAGTCAGTATACGTGTTTTGTTGTCCAGGTATTTGTTAAAGTGCGTGTTTTTGTACTTGTCCGTGTCATTATATTGTTAATGAT
Source organism: Aedes koreicus (assembly GCA_024533555.2). Classification (NCBI taxonomy): domain Eukaryota; kingdom Metazoa; phylum Arthropoda; class Insecta; order Diptera; family Culicidae; genus Aedes; species Aedes koreicus. The sequence continues at coordinate 109,764 of JAHHFK020001032.1, forward strand.
ATTCTTGTCAGTGCAATTTTTGGTATCTGCGCAATTTCATATAGTACAGGTGTGACAATGTGACAGCTATCTCCCTTATTCTACGCTCCCAAATGGAAAAAAGTATTTGACATTAAACTCATCGGGAAAAGAAGCTGCTCTGTTGGACATGGATATTTGTGGACGGTCTTTTAATATATAGTTATATTTGTAGGTATGATGAATATGTAGTTTTGGAAATGTTAAATGATTTACTTACCCACACTGTTGTTATTATTATTAGCTTTTGATTTGTTGGGAACATACCGCCTAAGATGATACTTGCATGCATGCGCTTCGTCCACGTAGGTCTTTCTTGGGCGGCTACTCGGTCTTGTTCCAACCCGAGGCCGAGATGTCTGACTATCCAGGTTGCGTCGCCATTAGTGGAATTGCTTCCACTGTAACCATACCAGGCTCCAAGCCTAGCCTTCCTGATTTTGTATTGTTTCTTTTTTCGTTCTACAAGTATACAAAAATATTCGCTCCTCTGCCAAAAACAGCCAAACCAAACGTAGAATCTGTGGGATGATGATTTCCAGAAAATTGCAGACCCATAATAAAACTCAGTTATAATAAAAGTATTGGAATTAATAGACGATTCTTTGAAAAGCAGTAATATAATTGAAATTATGCAAATTCTATATTGTATGAAAATAAGGAATGATGTCGAATTAAAAGTTAATATGCTACTATTAGTGGGTTCAAATGCACTTCTGGTCCACATCACCCCTGGCAACACTGGTTTGCATCTTTCCCGTTTGGGTAAAGATCCAGATAAGCCCTGGAACCTGGTAGTTATCAAGCTACCTCAAGGTTTTGCCAATGCCCAGGGTTCTAGAAAATTCAAATGAAATGCTAATTAAAAGCGATTTATTGTATGATGTAAGAAAAATCCAAAACTACTCAATAAAGACATTTTCAGCAAAATAAAAATAAAATTAAAATAATGCCCCTATTGTGCAGTTTTGGATTTTTCTTACATCAAACAACAAACCGCTTTTAATTAAAATTTCATTTGAATTTTTTAGAAGCATTTTAAAATTTTCGTCCTATACTTTAACATGGGAGCTGTCAGATTTATCACCACTCGGTGTCTTCTTCTTTTTTCAAGTTGGATTCCTCTATAGAATATTCCAATGTAAATTGAAACATCGACAATAGAATAAGGGGGTTGTTATGCATCTTAACTGTAGAAAAAAAAAATTGTTTTCGCCGAATAAATTTGAGTCGATTACTATTCATTGTATTGTTTCACAATTGTTGAAAATTCTAGCATAGAGGTGAATAGTAGATCTATTTTAATGAAAATATGCATTTTTCATTTATCTGATACATGAACAATAAGATTCATGGTCGACAATAGATTTTAATGTTATTTTATATTATTGTATTGTAATTGTATTGTTATTTTTATCCGGGTGGATAGCGATAAAAGAGACAATTTGTAAAATATGTCACGTAGAAAGACAACGACTAGGAACGGTTTGCTCCATCTTGTGTAGTGTTTGTCAGTATTTTCGTAATTTCGAGTCACAGGTAATATGTGGAACCACTGATTTTTTTAGGTTTTCGATAAAAAAAAACCCGATTGATTGCTGATGTAATTTTTGGTCATCATTACCTTGAAATTTTGCCTACTGTTTACAATTTCAAGAATTGATTGCACTTATTCAACCCAAAATCAACATCATTAATGCGGAATCGCATTTATGTTATTTGGGAAATGGGTATGAAATACCCATTTTTCGAAATGTTTGTTTTTTGCGAAATGGGTATGAAATACCCATTTTTCGTGATTTGTTTTTAATTGTGATATTGAATAATGAGCATTAGAATAAACATAATAGATCGCAATAACTGAATGTGTATTTGTATTTTGACAACCCTTTAGCCTCATACCTTTTACCTATCAGGTATGTTAAGTTTCGTTCGGGAGTTTTCACACCGGCAAATATTCCGGCGACGTTCAAGTGGTCCATTGAAGCGGTCATCACATCGTTATCCTCCAGAGAGGATATCTGTGGAATACATCTGAAAGGATTTAAATGATTTTTACGTCAACTTGATGAAAGCTTGGATTTTACGCCCCGGAAGAGACACATACTCGGAAGTACGATTCTACTGATGAAATTGAATCATTTTATGTTATAATATTAAATTATTAACGTACCTCTTAGTTTTTGGAAGTTTTCGCTATCCAGTTTTACATTCAGTTCTTCCATATTCTTCGCGTTTTCTTAGAATGGATTCCGCGAAGTTTTTCTATTTTTCGAACCACGCACTTTCAAATACACAAAGCGAGCCAGGAAAATGCTAAGAAATTTTTTACCCATTAATGGGTAGAAAAATGCCCATCTTTTGATCTCTCATTAAAAATAAAAAATGGGTCTTTATCATGCATTATTTTGATTTTTAAAGTACCCATTTTTTGACAGTTTCATATACTATCGAAAAATAGTCCAAGAATAATCCATCAGAAACTTCATCAAACATGTGCATATATACATGATTTTTTAACAACATGCCATGAACAACGCGTTTGTTTACATTTTGTGACTTACGTCCTTTTGAAAAAGTACTCGAGAATTAGTAAACATCGATCGAATTTAAGCCGATGTTGCCTGTTTGTCATCTTACTACTAGTAACTCTCTTTAGTCACTTTTGAGTAGCTATACTTTTGACTGATTGAGTCATAGGTACTCAATTATGGGTTGTTTGGAAATAGCGTGTACTGAACATTGAGTACACGGTAATTCTGAGGAAGTCATTTTTTGACAAGGGGCAAGACAGCTTTCTCGTGAGTAACTTTTTTCTTCAAAATTACTTACACGCTAAGATCAGTTTAACTTTCGGAACGAATCCGGATCCAAATGTTTTTGTCAGTTCTTTCATCTTCTACTCCGCAATTCCAACTTTCGTGATGGACCTCAATCTGTTGAATCGCAAGATAGAATGATAACGAACCTACTCGATCCAATGTAGCTTACGAACTGCCAATGTTTATTTTTTCATCCAAATATGGGTAATATGCATTTACGCATATTTAGGTAATATCACTTAACTCAAATTGTAAGTGAAGTTGACCCACTTTTCTGAGTACAACTTACCCATATTATGAGTATTGCATCAGTTACCTATATATGGGTGAAACAATTACCTTTTTATGGGTAATTGAGTCTTAGCGTGTAGGATTCATCAAATTTGCACACTGTGCACAGGCTGTGTTCCATTTGGCGAATTTTTACTTAAACTTGACAGATGAGATTTTTTCCCTTCAAATTTCAATCTGTCAAAAATAAGTCTGCTCCGGAGGAGACTTATTTTTGACAGATGGTTTTTTTTCAGCTTTTGTTGTTTTTTTACGATTTGGATTTTTTACGCGCGGGCAATTGCCGATCTTGTTCCATCGTTATTAGCCTGATTCGTCGATTTTATCACCGCAATTTCATCGTAGATAAAGATGCAGGGAAATTCTAAAAGCAGAAAAAGTAAGTTAATGTAGCAGTAATGGTAAACTTGTCATTTACACTATTTTCACATTGTAGTGTCCGACGACGAAGTGAGGCGCTTGATTGCCGCCCGGGTGGAGTGCAATAGTTTCTTCACGACGAAATTTTACGACAGAAACGCAGCGTGGACGTAAGTATTTTTTAAATTATGATTCCAGTTTGGAAAACTATTTCCATAAAATAATGGGCAAACCACTGAAAGGTAGCCGGAAGTTTTACCGTCGTGCTTGCCAACCGGAATAAACCCCATCCGGCAATCACTTTACGCCTAATATATATGGTAAACCTAACGACGGACATAGTGAGCTGTATAGTGCATCAGATCCGCTATACAGCGCACTATGTCCGACGTTAGGTTTATCGTATAGATTAGGAGTCAATCTAACTGTCGGGTATGGTTTATTCCGAGTTTCAAGCGTGACGATAATACATTCATATATTCGGAGTCGGAACGGTATTGTAGTCTGGGTCAATACTGGCGAAAAAATTTCGCTGCTAGCATCTCAGGTTCTTTGTAAGTGTTGCAATCCTCTGATTCTGATCCGGCTAAGCAGTTCAAAATGGTTTATCTTTAATTACAACAGAAGCCAGTTTTTGATTGCAAATTACCTTCCTCGTTTATAGCCAAAGTGGCAACTCACATTCATGTTGTAATTTTCTTACAGTACAATCAGGGAAAAAGCAGATCTAGCAACATTTACGGTTCAACAGATTAAAGCGAAATGGTCCAACTTGACAACAAAATACAAGGTATGTGTATGTGAAACACTTTCAAAACAATAAAAAGCCTAATGTATTCCTTTTACAGTTACTTGTTACACCTCCCACTGGCGGAGCTACGGAGAATGGAGAACAGACTCCAGGAGACTGGGAGTTCTTTGACCAGCTTCACGACTTCATGTCAACGCAACATACAATCAACCCTCCATTGGTTGTGAATAGTTGCGGGATTGTCAAACAAAACTCTCACAACACACCTAATGGGGACGGAAGCACTCATCACGATGAGCTTAATCATTCCGGGCCATCATGGTCTAGTCCGGATGCATTTGTTTCTAGTCCTGAGTCAGGATCAACAATAACCAGCCCGGAAGCAGTACCTTCAAGCTCCCTTGTGGAGCCAACTGAAAGAGGAAACAGACGACGAAAACGGTACTCTCAGCAGGATATGTTTGAGTTCTTTGTTCGAGAGTCGGAACGAAAAAAGAAAGAAGGGAAGAAGTTCCTTGCAATGATCAAATGTATTGCTCAATCCCAAAACATTGCTGTGCCGAACTTTGATTCAACTTCATCTTCGGAATCAGATATTAACATGGATGCTTGATGCTTTTTTTTCTTCCTTTATTTGATTCATCTCCTAGGATGCATGATGGTATTTTAAAACTGAAATACTAATAAAACATTTTAACCCAGCAGATGTTCTCCACAGTTATTAATTGAGAGGTTTTGATGCCAATACCCATGTATGAATCTGGATAGACAAGCCAATTTTGCATCTCCACACTCTTTTGAGCACGGGACTTAAATTCTAAAAAAATAAACCAGATGTTCTAGCACAGGCAAACAGACATAACACATTGAACACTTCTCCCTGTTAAACATCGTCTCTAAAATTATATTGCGTTGCCTGTTGATCACACTGTGATGAGTAGCATACTGAGTAAATGGCAATAGTGAGCACTTTGTTGTTTACTCCATGCAAGGGTTAGGGTGTCAGAGAGTTAGACTGCGCATAAATCAGAAAATGACCAATAAACATGAGGCATTTTCTGATTTATGGGCAGTAAAGTCGTTCGCTACGATAAGGAGATTGTAGTTAGGGGGCTTATTACGGTTCTCACTTCACAGTGAAATCGAACTACAGTGAAAAAACCTACGTTTAAATCAAATGAACATCACCGTGTGTATTATGCGAGTCACGGTAAGGTGAGAACCGTAATAGGCCCCTAGGACTTTCTGATTTTAAACGCTATAAATCATGTTTGGATCGCTCGATACTTTTAAAAACAGAAATATTAGGTCCATTTGAGTTTTAAAAGTACCAACGAGGTCCAAAAGAGCGATCCATCTTGCTTTTGTTGAGGTTGCGGTGACTCCGTGCAAATCAAGTGGAGAGTCATCTCATACGAGGTGATAAGAGGATTACCCGAATAGTATATGCAATGTACTCAATAAATCACGGTCTTTAGTAGTAATGTGTTTTGTTACCTAGACAAATTACTATATAAATTCTAAAAGCTTCTCTCTTATATTAGTATTCTCATGGGTTAAGAAAAACAAATTTTAAAACAGTAGTCTATTTCACAGTTTAAATGTGAGTAAACGTTATTTTAAGCTTAAAAACTAAGGTGATTAATTAATTTGGCTCATCATTTGTTCCAGAAGAGCTTGACGGAAAGCAATTCCTTCTCCAGTATCTCTTCCAGGTCGTTCACCATTCCTGTTATGTTCTGTCCTATCCTCAACTTGCTCCGTGTCTTCCATTATTGGTTCCGCATCCATCACATCCTTTTCGTCGATACATATATTATGGAGGACACAACAAGCCACAATAACTTTCACGGAATTAACAATTCGAAGCTCCAAATCCTTATTAAAGATGCTCCTCCATCTTGTTTTCAACTGTCCAAACGCACATTCAACGACAGTTCTGGCCTTGCTGTGTACATTGTTGAATTTCTTTTCCATCGTGGTCAGGCGTCGACTTGCAGTCTCCTTAAATGGAGTAATAATAGCTATTGGATACACACTACATGGATATCCACTATCTCCGAGAAGATAATATCCAGGCGGAGGGTACAATCTTCGATAGTACAGAGGACTATTGTACATCACCCTGGTATCATGAACCGAGCCTGGAAATCCAACACAGATGTCAACAAATTTAAACTTGCTATCGCATACCGCCTGGCACTGGATTGAATAATTGAGCTTCCGGTTAATGTACTGGTCATGGAGAGCAGGAGGACACCTAATGCGTACATGTGACCCATCAATCGCACCAACCGCTCGTTCGAAGATGCACGTGTTGGCTCGATTACAAAATCGTGACCCAATTTCAAATAATTCGTGTTCAGTTGGGTACTTTATCACCTGCAGCATTAAAACGTCGACGCAAAAATCCAACATTTTTGAGCAGATTCGCTTAACCGTTGTACGTGGTATATCGAATGCCACTCCGGCGACGCGGTAGCTGGTCCCAGCGGCTAACCAGAACAAAAACACGGACAGCTCAATTTGCACTTCCCATCCAGAACGCTTGTGAGGAATCAAGCTGACGATTTTCCGAAACACTTCAGCAGATACGCGTAGATGCTTTTTGATAATTTTAGGATCTTGTTGCAGAATATTCGTCATCAAGGCTGAATGCAGACTTGCAGCATACTTATATCGACCGGGTACCTGAAAATCATGAAAAGAGCAAATTAATAATCAAACTCAACATGCCAGTACGTTAAATCTTGGGTGTTATTGATGCAGAGATTTGATGCAGTTTTTTACTAAAAGATCACAAAATTACCCACTGTACGTAATTTGGACTTGATTTGGTGACATCCATTTACTTTTGCTGGAAGTGTTAAATTTAAAGTGATTTATTAAAGGGGGCAAATTGCGTTAGCTAGCCTAGATTGCATAAAGTTCTCTGATGAACTTCCCTAAAGTTGTCTGACGAACTTCCCTTATAACTTCAGGGTTGTTTCTTTGAGAACTTTAGGGAAGTACCTAAGAGAACTTATGGTAAGATCGTCAGAGAACTTATGGTAAGATTGTCAGAGAACTTCAGGGAAGTTCGTCAGAGAACTTCAGGAAAGTTCTTGAGAGAACTTCAGCGAAGGTTGTCAGAAAACGCAGCGAGACGTACAAATCGTCATCGGCGACATGAACGCTCAGGTAGGACGGGAGGGAATGTACAGACCGGAGATCGGGCCGAACAGCCAACGCGTCAATTGAATTGTTTATTTACAAAAGCAAATTCTCCCTAATCGTGAAGTACTTCGAATGTGCTGCAATACTTACCGTGTTTGAAGAAAACAAACTAATTTTCAAAAACTCGAAGTCATCTTCACATTGCTTATAAAGGTAAAAATATATCATTAGGAGGACAATAACCAATAGCTCGGTATCTGGTATCATCATGGCAACAACGCAACTAACTGATTGATCTAGAAATAAACACCCGGACACTGCCTCTATGCAAGGGCAAGCCTACAAAAAAATATAAATAAATTCCTGTTGCATCGGTTTGAAATGTTGAACAACCTACCCAATACTATGAAAGAGCACGGAATCAAAACTCCCGGACATGGAACAACAACACTAACGTAGAACCAAATCACCACGGGACAAAACAATCAATGAGTCAGGCCGATACAAAATACCGGACGGTATGAACTGTCGGGTGATGAGGAAATCCTGGCCTGAAACAAAAAAGTTTCAATAACTATCTGTTACTTCAGTGTAAGGTATTCGGAAACTTACCTTACATCGGAAGGAGCACTGGACGACACAATCGAATGCACCGGATACAAATTAACCGGTGGTACAGAAACAGTTAAATGACTGGTTATAAATGCGGATAAAAACTATCAAACACGGAACAAGATCAGCACGGTGATGAAACTATCGACGAGTCTTGCAAGTCAATTTGCAAGCAGTTCGAATTATCAGATGAAATAAAGAATAAACGCCGAACGATTGACGATGACTATAAATAAAAACACCCGGCCAAAACGGAGAACGGACACGGTGACGCGGTATAAATAAGCAAACTACAACTAACAACAAACCTTCCGATAAAGCCGACCACGCATCACTTCAATTGGACCAGGAAAAACTTACTTTTGACACTTGATTGTTTCGACGGAGGGGAAAAAATCTCATCTGTCAAGTTTAAGTAAAAATTCGCCAAATGGAACACAGAATGATTTTCTTCTCCCCCCAAGATAGAGGGGGGGGGAAATGAAAAAAAAATTGGGGAAAAAAGAAAAAAAAAATTTGGGGAAAAATTGAAAAAAAAACATGGGCGGGAGAAGGAGTTTAAAATTTATAATATATAAGATAAATGGGGGGGGGAAGGGGGGGGGGGGGGGGGGTTGGCAAGATAGGTCTCAGTATTTGGAAGAGGAATTGGGCCCTAAAATAGATTGTTTAGTATTGTTTCATTGTTTTTTTTTTGTAGGAAAACCTCGAGGAAAACGAAAAACAGATGAAATCACCTCCAAAAAGAGAACAAGGTAGTTCGACCAACCGAAAATATAGAAAACTCCAGTTTGGCGATTGGTCGATCCGGTTTGGTTTCATTTTGGAGGTGATCCCGTGATCCGTTTGGCAGTCATTTAATGCCACATATTCCTATTGTACGGATTGATTTACCCAACCAATTCAACGTTGTTTTCGACTGTTGGAAGCATTGCTGATGCAGTGACACATCTTCGATTTGAGGGAACATACTTAGAGAGGGTGCGACTAATTCATTTTCACGGGGTGGTCGGCTTCAGGTGAGGGCTGGATGGGAGCTGGCAATGAGCTATGCTAGGGCTGGGGGACCGACACAAGTTCCAATCAAGCTAAAAACAACACAACCTACACAAATTATTATTAATTACATATTAATTTAATGACTAGCGGGTGAGGATTACCACAACGTTGATACGGTAAACCTTCACGACAGAACTTTCTTGTTTTGATTAAGCAATTTCACTGTTAAAACCAAGCTTTACAAGAGATAGGAATGTTGAATAGCACAATATGAATCCAGTAAATAAGAGATGCTCATAATTGCTCAGAGTTACTCAGGATTTCTCAGTGTCTTGTCTCTACACGCAAAAAAACCGCAGTAGGAACTACCATTTCGAGGGTTAAATTAACGGTTAAACACCAATAATTTTCACCTGACTATAAATGTGTTTACCATGCCTGCGATTAGATCAACCATGTTGCAGTTGATATCAATATGAGGTCTGTCAAATATACCACAAATGTTGACGGTTTTACTATAAACGTAGAAAATTTGACTGAAATTTCATGGTAGTTTTGAAGATAGGCATAGTCGGGTAAAATGGTAGTTTCTACTACAAGATTTTTTTCTGTGTAGTCTTCATTTCATACACAGAGACAAATTTGATAGTCAATTTTACCATTATTGGGGGTTAGGATGACTATTGCAGTGTAGTGATTTTGAACCGACTATGATCATGGTCAAAACGACCATTAAAAATAGTTTATCCAACATTTGCCATAATGTCGGAAACGCAAAAAATACGTAGTTATACCAATACAAAAGAGGAATCAATTCAACTAAAATTTTGGTTTGAATATGGACCAATAAAACTGATGAACTAATTCAACAAAACCTTTGAGTTGAAATAAAACATCATGCTTTATAGAATTGAACATCGTGTTTTATTGCTCAAAACAAAATGTTTTCTCAAACCAACTAAACGCATTTGTTGAAATAATAAACAATGATGATCTATTTCAACAAAATCTTTGAGTGGAAATAAAACATCATGTTTTATAGAATTGAACATCGTGTTTTATTGTTCAAAACTAAATGTTTTCTTAAATCAACTAAACGCATTTGTTGAAATAATAAACTTTAATGAACTAATATAATAAAACCATTTTATTGAAATAAAACTTCATGCTTTATAAAACTGAAAGTGGTGTTTTATTGTTTTTAAACAATTACCGCACCATATTCCCCCAGCAAAACGGCGATTTGGAACACAAGAATCGGACTTTACAGGAGTTGGCATCGTGCATGTGATGGATGCTGGAGGAGAAGCAGTCATAATGGCAGCTTATTTTCAAAATAGTCTTCCGTCGGAAGTTGTGCTGTTTTTACAGTTATCTGCAAAGAGAATAACTCGTTGATAATCTGTTTTACAAATTATATTATTAGCAATATGGCTGCTATGAAATGTGCGCTCATACAACTATGATCATACAAGTATTAATTAAGCATTTTTGTTTAAAACGAAGTTTAAAATAAATGTGATTGTAATAAATCAAATACAATTTAAACGAGCATCACACAGCGGTGATTACTTCAAATAATTTGATTGGTTTGATTTGAATTATATTTTTAATTGATTTAGAAAATTTTTATGAATTGAAACAAATAGAAACTTTGTATTGAATAGCAGCAAAATGTTTTGTAGATTCAAAACAGAGTGATTTCTTCGGGTGAAAAAATATTTTGTTAAAACAATGAATTAATCATTTGAGTTTGAAAATAAATGTGATTGTTTTAAATCACACAGCAGTGATCACTTTATACATTTTTTTTTTGGTTTGATTTGAATGAAATTTTGAATCGATTTGGAACTTTCTTATGAATTGAAACAAAAAGAAACCTTGCATTGAATAAATAGAAAATAAGAAGAATGATTAGTAATTTCCCTTTAATTCCAACTACCTTTATTGCTTATCTTGACAGATACGCGTATTTCGTCTACAATGTGCAGACTTCTTCAGTGTCGTGTACTAATACTCGACTGAAAGAAAACCTTCGCCACCTACCGTATTTATCTTATTTTCTAAATACAAACACTTGTACCTACAGCTAACATTTTGTACCTAACCTATTCTGAGTCCAAAACAAATATTATGCTTGATATATACCTAACCTGATTATTCCGTAGCAGCGGGTGCTCCACTGCGTCGGCTTTGATGTCATTTTGGTATTAAGTTAAAGAGTCATGTGTACCCGTTACCTTGGTCTTTGTTTAGTAGATTTGTGTTCTGTTGTTTGTTGATTTCTAAGCTTTCTGCGACGTCTAATTTCCAGGGTGTAGAGGTAGTCCGTAAGATTGTGATGTCATTCGTAGTTATGTCGTGATTTTCCGTAAAGATATGTTCTGCAACTGTCGATTTGAAGTTATGTGAAATTCCGTTGTCATTCTTAATTTTAAATCCGACCAAAATGTAAAGATGTAAACATCAGATGTTTTTACAATTGTGAATAAATTTATTGACATGCAATGGATTTTAACCTGGGTTTAATCACATTTCATGAGGTGTGCTAATAGAATAAGGTAATTCAAATTTAAATCACATTTAATTTTTTTCAAATACAGAATCTTTTTGAAACAAAAAACAAAACAGTTGCTGCCAACAATTTATTTCTTTGAAACTTAAAAAAATAATGTTTCGGCTATAATTTTATATTTATTATTTATACTATTATTATATTTATTTTTTTTTATTTTTTTATACCTGAAGAATTTTATTTTTATTTTAAATATTGTACTTGTCAATTTAACCAGATTGTGTTTTGTTTCGAAATAATGCAAATGATTTTGATTTGGTTTCATTTTTATTCAACATAAGAATGAATTGACAAACAGTCCAGCTGCGGATAAGTTGAGCTTGTCCAATGATTCTGTTGACGATAACGATGGATATCCCTTTAATTTTGAATGAAAGAGCATTAATCTAAAACACATAGATTTTTCTAGATTCATACCTATCGTTCTCCCCAAGAATTTAATCCGTACATGCATTTCTTTTTCGTTCCGTTCGACAACCTTAAATATTTCAATGGTGTACTGATTTTCTGCATATAGAAAATAGACATTAAAATTCGCATTTCATTACAAATTTTCAATTTCTTACCAGGAAAGCAACTCACAGATTGCTAGGAAAGTCCAAAACCAAGCCATAAATCGACAAGCGCGACGTTAACTTCCTCGACCTCTTCAAATAATATTTCCTCCGGCGAGTCCGCTTTGCTTTTTTAATTAAAGCGTAGAAATTGAGGCTACGAAACTCGCGCATTCGGAAATATTGAAAACTTACACATAGAATGACAACTGTAAAATAGTAATTGTTAGGGAGTTGTTGGTTTTTAAATCTGTATTTTTTTTGTTTTTAAATTGATTGAAATTATTTTTTAGCACAAAAATATAGCTTGTTGAAACTAAATTTTTATTCTTAGCATTTGGTTTTGAAACAACAATCAGAATTGTTGAAGCAACAAAAATAAAGTATTGAATTTAAAAATAAAAATATTTGAAGTTACAAAACAGTTCAATAATTTTATTTTTTAAATCAAAGAGGTCAATTTTCTCTGCGTGTAGTATCACAATGATAGTACAGAAGAGGAGTTCCCCGTTACAATAGAAGTGGTAGTTTACTTGAATGAGCTAGCATTTTCAAGAAATTTGTGGAAGAAACCATTGTTCACGTTTGCGACATTGGCCCCTATGAAAACTCCATGTCGAATTCCAAATAACTATGCATCTGTCAAAATTTCAAATGGGTCGTATTCATAGTTAAATTTTATCTATTTGAGGGGAAATAACCAACGAACTGTCAAATTTTAACCAAAAGTTTAAAAATTTCGCCAAATGGTTCACAGCCTAAAGAAGGAAAATCCTTTGGAGTAAAACAAACAATAACAAACCATCATTCCTCTGCGTGTACTAGAGAGCGAAAGGTGATTAAACGTCAAAAAGCTTTATTGATTACAGTTTTCCTGAAGTGTAAACCCAACCGCGGGATTTACTCCGGAAAGTAAAATTCATCTCTACACACTTCTTCTTCGGTTGGAACATATCATTCCGATTTGTTTACGCGCGGATTTTGCATGTTTGAATTCGAACAGAAAAAAAAAAATTAAAACGTCAGAAAGAGAACCGAGTTCTGATACACTTTTTTTTCGATATTGATGTTCTTGAAAATTTTGATAGTTTTCACAGTCAGGATACATTTTATGAACAACTAACCCAGGAAGAAATGTTAGACATAAGAAATATACCGCTCCTGCAAAAAAAAAAAAAAAAACGCGTATCCAAAACGACAAAACGGAAAAAGGAGATTGACATTAAACTTGCTCTTTGCGAAAAAAATTCGAAAAATCCTTCCATGTACCAAAAACTAAGCAACGAGTATTCCAACAAGATAGCTGAGGATGCTATCTGCCAACAAATTAGTTGTATTATTTCATCGTCCTTACTTAATCTGCCTGTGTCCAGAAGTACCGGAAGTTCAGGATGCTTTAAGGGTATCGACTAAGTAAAAAGATACATCGTTAAAGTAAACTTAAACTAAATAATTCGTAAATTTCTACAATTTATTTGATAAATCATTTGATAAATCCGGTGCACCAGCTGATATGTTTTAGCTTTACCAACCGGATGGGTCTCAGCAATTCGATATTCATCATGAACGATGGCTATGAGCTTCTTTCTGCCGTCCTGTGCCCGGAATGCCAACACGGTCTCCGTTAGAGATCGTTCGTCAACGATAGCTCTTAAAAAACCTGCAGAGCTCAAGGATTGCAGATTCCATGCATGGCTTGAATGAAGTATGACAACGTACTTGTTTAGCAAAAGTAAGTTTTAAGGCAATTGTAAACCAATCTTAGTCATGAAATCTTTGCTGGTTTGTTAGCTTCCAATACATAACCTGTTGGTCTGTGCTTACAATTCAAAACTTGCTACGAAAAAATATAGTTGACAACTACACACAATGGCAGAAGTACCTAATATTGAGTTCAATTCGCCCAGGTCGACACTATTGAAGCGATTTTCATTCCTCGTGTCGTTCACTCGCATGTAAACGGAATTACTGACAATCGGGTTATGTTCGATAATGCGGGTATCTCTGATGGGAACTATACAAATAATTAATTATGTCACAGCTCTTTTACATACAGTTCTATTATGTAGTAGCCTAAGTACCGGATGGAATAAACCATTATTTTCATAGCTATACGTACGTATCAAATAACCCACATTATTCAAGATATTCCATGTTCAGACAACTCAGTGAGTTGTACACTCATTGTTTATTTCTAACCTTTCGATACGCGTGCACAATTTGCAGAAAAAACAACCAAGCGAGGTTTTCTCACGTGTGTTGTGTTTTTAACACCAGCGCGTTGCCCGAAATGTTAAGATGACTCAGAAAAAGTCTTTATTTGGCCACCATATTTAAGGATAGACTTTCCATCCCACACGACTTAAAAACTACTGCGATTCCGTGATGGAGATTGTTTACATATTAGCTGCACTGCACACAGTTTTCAAGCCCTGTACTTTGAAAAAAATCAAGCAATACATCAAATCAGTATAATATGGCATCTAATTAAGGAATTTAGCATAACATCCCGTTCACACTACAACTTATAATACGTAATATAGACTATCTTGATAGTAGCATCTATACATCTAGTTTTCATTGGAAATAATTTGCATTTGATATCAAGATACTCTATATCACGTAATGTAGGTTGTACTCAAGCAACACCAAACCATCATAATTAGTTACAGCAACTTGATTGTGATGTAATTGAGTCAAGTGTGTGTGCTACTAGGGTAATTCTTATGACAGACATACAACGCTGACCGTTGTACGAACTGTCAAATACTTTAATCCAGTTCCAAAAAACACGTACTAGACTAAAGGAGTACAACCATAGACTAACTCTAAGACCAGTAGGTCCCGAACAAATACGATATTTTTCTTGGCTCAGTCAGTACTAGCACATCGGTCCCAAGCTCGGTCCCAAGCTCAATGATTCGCCCCTAACAACGTAGCTCACACCAACACATTTTCAAATGTTGTGTCAAAATAACATACTGAATCAAAACAACAACCAAGATACTAGTACCGGAAGGTACCGAAAAGCGCAAGAATTATTGCAAGGTGCAGACTGCAAGGTATACTTCGGACCTAGGGGTTCTACAACAGTGAACCAATTTCAAATCGCTAGTTGCACATTGATTGTTGGTACAACGCTGTACGTGGTATGTCTGTCCCAGGCATAATGTGAACTGGGTTTAATGTTACACGCTAAAATTACTGTCTCTAACTATCTTTTAGAAAGGATAAAAGATACAAAAAGAGACAGTTATTACACGGCCATTTATTTTAACTCAGTTTTGAGTCGTTTTTGACTCATTGGAAAAAGGGGGGCACTAAATGGGGAAATGAAAGGGGGAAAAAAGTTTAAAAATAAAAACATTTATTGGGGTGGGGTCATGTTTTTGTTGTCGGTTTATTATTTTTTAATTAGGGTTGTTGGGAAAGGGAAAGGGTGGGGGGGGGGGGGGGGGGGGGTGTGTGTGTTTTTTTTTTTTTTTTTTTTTTAAAAGGGGGGGAGGAGAAGAAAATAAATTAGTGTTGTGTTTATATTTTTTTTTTTTTTTGTGGGGGAGGAGTGGGTATAAAGGGCGATGCGGTCAAAATTTGGTCAATATCAACTTGATGTATTTCTTTCAATTTTGCATTTAAAAAACCTGAACACCCCTCATTTTGAAGGTGTGTGTGTAGAATGTTGCTCCTATTTTGATTTTGGAATTCACTCTTCAGTTGTCAAAATGCCGTCCAAGCAAGAAGAGCAGCGTATCAAAATTTTGCTCGCGCATCGCGAAAATCCGAGCTACTCGCACGCAAAGTTGGCAAAATCGCTAAAAGTTGCCAAATCAACCGTTACAAATGTAATTAAAGTGTTTGGGGAACGTTTGTCGACAGCCAGGAAGTCTGGATCGGGGGGAAATCGAAAACCGGAAGCCGCTGAGACGACAAAGAGAGTTGTCGGTAGTTTCAAGCGAAACCCTAACCTATCTCTCCGAGATGCCGCAAATAAGCTGGGTGTATCGTCTACAACCGTGCATCGAGCCAAAAAACGAGCCGGACTATCGACTTACAAGAAGGTAGTGACTCCAAATCGCGATGATAAACAAAATACCACGGCCAAAGCGCGATCCCGGAGGCTGTACACGACGATGCTGACGAAGTTTGACTGCGTGGTAATGGACGACGAAACCTACGTCAAAGCCGACTACAAGCAGCTTCCGGGACAGGAGTTTTATACGGCAAAGGGAAGGGGAAAGGTAGCAGATATTTTCAAGCACACGAAACTGTCAAAGTTCTCAAAGAAATATCTGGTTTGGCAAGCCATCTGTACCTGTGGCTTGAAAAGCAGCATTTTCATAGCTTCCGGGACTGTCAACCAAGAAATTTACGTGAAAGAGTGTTTGAATAAACGTCTGCTGCCTTTCCTGAAGAAACACGGTTGTTCCGTACTGTTTTGGCCGGATTTGGCATCTTGCCATTACGGTAAAAAGGCCATGGAGTGGTACGCCGCCAACAACGTGCAGGTGGTTCCCAAGGACAAGAACCCTCCCAACACGCCAGAGCTCCGCCCAATTGAGAAATACTGGGCTATTGTCAAGCGGAACCTAAAGAAGACCAAAAAAACTGCTAAGGACGAGCAGCAGTTCAAGGCAAACTGGCTTTCTGCGGCGAAGAAGGTGGACAAGGTGGCTGTACAAAATCTGATGGCAGGGGTCAAGCGTAAGGCCCGGCAATTCGGATTTGGAAAAGCGGAAGCCTAACTGAATATTTTTCCTGAATTTTATACTAATTGAACTTGAAAAAGAAATTTAATTTGATTTTTTAAATAAACGATTTCACCGATTTACACGCGTTTTCCCTTGACCAAATTTTGACCGTATCACCCTTTACATTTAGAAGAGGGGCTTAGTTATATCCGGTTATGATTACCTGTCAAACGCTGAAGTTACTGAAAAAGACGTGTTCAAGCAATGCTATAGCGCAGAGAAAATAAATGAAGAGGCCTGCGAAGACGTCAACTGGCTTTGGAAAACTTTCAAAGAAGATAAGATTAGATTAGATGTCTTTATTAAAGAGACTTTCAGCCGGTGGCAGAAGATAAACTTTACTTGGCATCTATGGTAAAAGTAAAAATAACCGCATTGGCTCTAATTGTGGACAGTTTTTTCCGACAAAAGTGAATGCAAATCGTCACCACAAAAGCATCCACAAGGCAGATATTTCGTCTAAGTTTGTGGGGTCGACGTGAACGGAGCTACGGAAGTTCTTTGGATAGAAACACGTTTCGTCGAAATCATTCCACGTATATTAAATTTTTTTTTGATAAAGTCTACGTAGACATTAAGGGGGGGGGGGGGGATTTGCAAAAGTCTACTAAAGTCTACGAGGGGGGAGGGGGGTTTAAAAATTTCAAATTTCGGTCTACGTGGTTTATGAACAGTCCCTTATCGTCTTGTTCATACCCACCGAGCTGGCACGCTGCCTCTCGGTGGTAATAAATTAACATCGACAAAGTAAAAAAAAAACAAAAAAAACAATGTTTCGTCCAGGGTTTGACCAGGCCCTACGTTGTGATTTAATTTTCTGAGAACGACGATGACGAACGAAAGAAAACGGACTACTTTGTCGATGATAATTTATTACCACCGAGCGGCAGCGTGCCAGCTCGGTGGGTACAAGACGATAACACAACTATCTGCATCTGAGATAGAGTCGCATATCCTACACAGAAAAAAATCTTGTAGTAAAAACTACCATTTTACCCGACTATGCCTATCTTTAAAACTACTATGAAATTTCAGTCAAATTTACTACGTCTATGGTAAAACTTTCATCATTTGTGGTATATTTGACAGACTTCATATTTATATCAACCACACCATGGTCGATCTAATCTCAGGCATGGTAAAATCAAACGCATTTATAGTCAGGTGAAAATTGTTGGTGTTTGCGCTTAATTTAACCCTCAAAATGGTAGTTTCTACTGCGGTTTTTATTGGCGTGTATGTATTGTCAAAACTGCTTCACCGAGTTATAAGGATAATTTTTAGTGAAATAAAATTAATATTGTTGTTAAATTTGGCACATTTCTAGGGGAAAAAAATACGAAACATGATTCAGACATTGAAACATTTAAGGCTTTCTCATACCTGCAAAAAAGAACTGATACATCATTGCAATTGACTGAGTTTTGTAGGTTTTATTTTGTAGTTTCCTTCATGACCTCTTTGCCGTGGAATTAAATACAATAGTAAGTAGTAATAATAATGATAACAATATATCCGTCAGATAATAACACAGGTGTACTCTTTCTTATTATAATTTTCAGATAACCTAACCGAATGAATTTGTCTAAATTGATTTTTATTCATTCCTGATATTGAGTGTACCCAGTTAATAGAAGTAATAGAACATTCGAAATTTGTTTTGCAAAAGGTACGAGCGAAGAGTTTCCTTAATGTGATACAAGGAATTATGGTCATTCTTTTGTTTCCCGCTAGATTGCTTGGTCTGCACAATGGAACTGGAATCATATTTTAGCTGTCTTGATTTGTTTTTGACAGAGTGACGATCTGCCATTTCATTCTTATTTTTCAATACAGGTCCGATGTGTATTCCACTTTTCGATAAGGACTATTCCAACGTTTAAATAATTATTGCTACACAGAATATATGCTATTGTATTATGTACTAGATTGATTTCGTGCTGTTCCAATAGTTACGTAAATATGATTATTTGCGATTTGCGTTCACTAATCTTGTTTTTTTTTTTTTGTTCAATCCAATTCGCTGACGATGGGATATAACTTCAAGCGGTTCAACAGTTTCAACGATGTCTAGTTATAGGTTAATAGAGGCATTAACTCAAAATTTTCTATGGTTGAGTAATATTTTTCGTCCAGATGGAATTGCTATTCGTTTTTTATTGTGTCACCATGAAAATAAACTTCATTTTTTAGCGTCTTATGTGCTTCTGGAATGATTGAAGTGACTAATGAAATAGTTATGACAAATAATATAGGAACTAAATGGCAAACTGGGAATTATTAATCAGATTCACAGTGCTATTCGATGTAATAGTTGTGCATAGTCAAGTATTGTTCCAATATCGATCAATTTTTATGGATTAAGCTGAAACTTATCCATCCCGACATGGATGCACAAAATTATGTAGTTTGTTAGAATTTTTTTTTTTAATGTTCACCAATCGGGAAATGTTTACGTAATAATTATTAAATATCAAAACATATCTGAAACTCAAGTTACTTAAGCTATAATAGTGTAAAATTTGAAGGCAGTTTATAAAATTTATATTTGTTATTGTAAATTCATCATGTTAATTGTTGTAGTGGGAAGATATCATCGCAATGCATCATATGAAGACACATTTGAAAGTTTGTCATTCTGTATTAAATTCAACTTGCACTTCTATTACATCAAACAATTTGATTTATGTAGGAATGGCGCGATTGATAAATAATGTTCAGTGGAAAGCAATTTTTGAAAGTTAATTCTCCCATTAACTCAAATTTTTTTAGAAATATGTACTTTTGTTTTGCAAAGGTTTTTGAAGATCAGATCCATAGCGTTTAGCGAGTTTGCTCGTGGGATTCAATGGATCTGCAAAAGGTTTCATTCACGTTGTACATGTACGCATTATTTTTTTTCCTGTTTTTCGTGGATCTGTTATATAAAGGTATGTTTAACTAACGAAATATCAATAGACTAATTAGTTATAGGCAATAGTGTTTTTTTTTTCAACAGCTTAGAATAGTCTATGCATTAATTTTAAAATACCAAGCTATTATTCATGTTTGTTATGTTGTTCAGTATTATTGTTAATGATCGTTTCAATAATATATTTTCTTCTCTGCCAAAAAAAAATTGCATTTAAGGGTTGAAATAGGGAACGTATGAAATTATCATAGATAAGCTACCAATATTTTGTTTACTAAACGAAAGATGACATGATGAGATTTCCAAATGTTGTAATTTTAAATACATGTTGCGTTTCGGCCATTATACTTAGGTGGAATATATCCTGATGGAAGATTCGGGTTGAAATCGTTTCAAATTAAAAAGGTCATATCAAGAGCCACACATAAAACGGCTTATAAGCTTTTGGTAAAATAAACCTTTTTATGCTTTTTTCTCGTTATCAGAAAGACGTTCACGCAGAAAAACAACATGATTGCCGATGAAAAAGTTTCCATTGTCTACAAATATTTTTATTCTGCGAGGAGCAATCTTCGACTAACAATAAACAAAATAGGCTTTTTGTACAAAAAGCTTGCAGGCCATTTTTCAATGTTGCTCTGTATATGTATCACATTGGCGTCGCCATATGCAAACAGGACACGCATGCACACATAAATGGTGGACCGTAAAAAAATATCTAATCAAAAGAATTGCAACATCATATAATGGTAAAATACATCCACTGGTCCTACTTTTTTATAAACATTTATTGGCTTTATCTCTAACGATGTATTTTGAAGAATCTTCAACATCCAGTATGGTAAAAAGTTTGTCGCGAACATTTATTGTGATTGTTTTATGCAGCTTACAGGTATCATTCTGATGGTGGGCAGTGTGTCGGTTAAGACTAATCATTGTGAGGTCTAGAACGATGGTAACTGATAACATGTGTGGTCATTATTCAAAATTGGACAATTATTCACACTAACTTTTCCGTTATTTTTTTTTCCATCATGACCCTATTATGGAATGTGATGAGATGGGAAAAAATATAATTGTTTATGCAATAGGCGGAATATAAGCTTTATATGATGTTTTGAAGTATACTCTGTACTTCTGCACATCTAGTTGACATTAAGTATTTTCAAAACTTTGTATTTGATTCTCGAAAAGGGTAAATGATTCGTTGACAGATATCATTTAATTTGCAATGACAATTGTGCAAGGTCCAGCTCATCCAGCTGGTTGCTTGCTGGGCTAGCAAACGTCAACGTCATAATTACCAAAACATTCCATTCTGCGAACTGAGATTGTGGCTTCACAAAAAACCACTGTTTTGTGTAAAAAGGTCAACATTGTGATGAAATACAAACATACTCAACCAAATTACCTTACAACAATCATAAGTTGCACCTTATAAAATAAAGTGATCAAACTTATGTCGGTCATGTCTAATGGCTGGCCCACAATTGATACGTTGCGGATGCGTTTGCGTGAATTTGACAGTTTTCCTATAGATTTTCTGTCAAATTTACATCAACGGAACGCAAACGTATCTATTCTGGGCAAGCCTTAACTCTGACTTGCATTTACCGAACGAAAACAGATCCAGAGTCGAGTCAATATGATGTTTTTAGTGCAAAACATAAACATAAACAAACATAAACATTTTATTTTGTCAGTTCATGTTTGTGTGTTTTGGTGAATCCATGTCGGACTTGAAAAAAGGTGAGAGCAAACCTCATCGATGTTGGGTCGGAGCCAGAACCGACCCGATTGAATAAAAAAAAACGGTTTGACAGCTGTTAGGGCGGACCTAGGGCAAACCCAGTTCCGCACTGGCAATAACCGAAAACGACATTAATTTTCATTAAGTATATGACATTCGGTCATGACGTTAGTCACTGTGCCACGTTGGGTTTGTTTTTCATGGTGTCGGAAGGTGTTTCGAGGTGTCGGAAGGTGTTTGAGTTTTTCAAAATATCTGTCAAAGTTAAAATCGAAAATTTATGCTTATTGGCAACCTTGGGCCTATTTGACGTTTAAAAAAACGACATTAATTTCCACGCACACTTATGCATCATCGAAATCGGAAAACAAACGAAAAATTCCTAGACCAGACCGGGAATCGAACCCAGCCACCTCCAGCATGGTGTTGCTTTGTAGCTGCGCCTTTGCTGACTGAGCTAAGGAAGGTTCGTTTTCCACCTACTATATCGAAAACAATGCGATTGGTTGAGCGGATTGGAGATCATGAAACCATTGTAACATCCACAGAACTGTAGCAACGTGTACAAAATACGGGTTTGTCGAAGTTTTCGTATATGGATGAAATGAGAAACCGATGTGTGGTGTCATTTTTGTTCACCGTCTACGGTCGGTGGCGCCGTCACAGTGAGAGTGAGTAAACTGAGAAATGTGCAGATTTTAGAGTCTGGCATATGTAATGAATGTTGATTATTGGAAGTAGTACGATATTATTCGATTGAATTTTATTACGACATGACGACCGGTGTCCTATGATACGCATTGTGCGGCGGGTCGACGGAAGGAAATATCAATACACTTAGGAAATTATGCGTACGATTTTCATACGATCGGAACTATGAGCCACAAAGCAAGGATCCAAAACTCAATCCATACGAAATCGTATGAATTGATTATTGTTGCATTGGTCGAGAAAAACATGCCTCTTATACACTTTCAATTGACATCATTTATCAAGCGTGTATAGTCTTGTGAGATTGTGGCTCCTGGCCCTTAGGGCATCTTCAACGGCGGTCCAAATTGTGGATGCGAATTATTTTTTTTAGACTAAACGCAAAATTATTGCTTGTGTTGTACATTTTGTTTTATACCGGATCTATTTTGCATCATTTTAAATCTGGTATATGTTTTGATCTATTCTTGCAGCAATTTGGAACATGAAAAATACCGTTCCAAAACAGTACACGCTACTTGACAATGCTAATTAATGAGTAATATTTCAGCTTTTAGTAAACAAAAACTCAACTTTATCAGGTTTATTCAGAGGTATATTTATGAGCCAAAAAGTGGCCGTGTTAGGTGCGGCTGATACTGGCGCCGGACAGAAAGTGGTGTTGCTCGCCTCGGATGCTGATAACTACCTTATGTTGCTCACGGTGCTAATGAATTGTCTTTTCGTTACATTCTTGAATAAAGAATGGTTGTCTTAGTTTTTTTTACAGCCACTGAATTTTCCGGAAAACGCTGACTAGTTTTGAATGAGGAGGCTCGCAGAGTTGTGACTGTTGTGAATTTACGACTAATTTGGTGGCAAATTCCGATTCCGAATAATATTTCGATTGCTTGGCTATGAAAAGTAATGAACTCTTAAAAGTGAACAATCGGTTTATTGTTGGATTGGTCATGATTAGCAATCGCCAATTACTAATACAGATTTTTTTTTAGAGAAACCTGTTGTAAAGAAACTTTCGGCAGGTTTACTGTGGATCAGGATATTCACGCTTATGTTCTGAGGGAGAGGATACATTTTACTATGGCAGTTTTGATACGCTTTCTGGGAGAAACCGATGATATCTTGACGATAGATTCAATTCGTATTTCTCGGAGAAAAAACTCGAGAAATCTTTGATTTTTTCAGGAATCCGTTTTATATATTATATTATTCAATTGCATATTCTACAGCTTTCAGACAATTCTATGCACTTTTCGGCAGTTACATGAATTGATCAGAACTTATATAAGCCTTTAGAAACTGAACGAACTATTAAAACATTATTTTCTGAATTACTATGAACTTCGGAATACCTTATGAAGATTGGGTGGAAATATAATGAACTTGACAGAAGTTGATTCAGCTTCTCGGAAGTTGAATAAAATTATTGGAAGTTTCATGAATCATGAATTTTTGAAAACGTGGTTGAACTTCCAAAAAAAATGCAGATCATCTGTCGAATAAAAACAACTCTCTAGAAATGTCCGGAATTCTGAGAAGCAGATTTATCCAGCATATCAAAAATATTTAAAAAATTAACGAGTCATTGAAAACAATCTGGGTGGTTGGTCGATTTGCGAAACTTTTTATAAGTTGGTGGAATTTCTGTGAAATTAAAAGCATATTCGAGATGTTGTTAAACCTTACAAGAACTTTCTAAAATCTCCAAGATTTTGAAACGGCGAAAACTCTAAGAAATTGATTAAACATTAAAAAAGTAGTTGACTTTTTTATTCTTGTTTTGTTTCGATACGAAAAAATTATCAAATAGTAAGAAGTTTAAGTTCTTCTTAAAACATCAGTATCCTGAGTATCTGGGATGTTTCTACTGGAAAATTTCTTGACCTTCTGGGATGATCCCTGAACTTCTATGAAGCTCATTAAATTTATCGAAATTTTTTTGGGATGTTTCCTAAAATTTCAAGAATGCTCAAAAATCTTTAGAAGATTCCTGAATTTCTGGGACGTTTGCTGAAATTCTGGAAAGTTCCCAGATCTTTGGAAAGTTCTCTAAAACTCTTGGAAGATCTCAGAACTTCTGAGAAATTTCCTGAATTTCTGGGAAGTGCCCGTTGTTCTTTGAAGTTCTTTGAGCTAATGGGAAGTTCTATAAGCTTCTCGGAAGTTCTCTGAATTTTTGGGACGTTCTCTGAACGTCTGAGATGTTCGCTGAGCTTCTCTGGAAAAATTTCTTGATCTTTGGGGAAGTTCCCTGATCTGTGTTTTGATGTTTTGGAAAGTTTTCTGAATTTCTGCGAAGTACCCTGAACTTCAATGAGGTTCCTTGAATTCCTACAAGTTTCCAGAAGTTTCATGACCTGGGAAGTTTCATGACCTTCTGAGAAGTTTTTTGATCCTCCAGAAAGATCCGCAAACTTTTGAAAAGCTTAATGAATTTCTGGAATGTTCTTTGAATGTTCTCTAATTTTTTGGCAAGTTCCCTGACCTTTTGGAAAGTTTCCGGAAATTCTGGAAAGTTCCCTGAACATTTTGGGTACTTTTATGAACTTCTGAGAAATAGCAAGAAAATTCTGATATGTTTTCTGAACTTCAGGGGAGCTCTCTGAATTTCTGGAGAGTTGCACGAACTTCTGTGATGAACCCTTAACTTCAGGGAAGCTCCCAGGAATCATGTGAAGCTCCCTGAATTTCTGGGAAATACTCTGAATTTCAGCAACGTTGTCTGAACTTCTGTGAAGAACTTTTAACTCCAGGGAAGTTCCTTGATTTTCTGGAAAGTTCTCTGATTATCTGGGATGATCCCTAAACTTCGGGGAGAATCGCAAAACTGGTAATTTTTCTGAATTTCTTAGAAGTATACTGAATATCTGGTAAGTTCCCTGAGTTTCTGGGAAGTTCACTGAATTTATGCTATTTTTTAAGTTTTGGGAAGCATTTTCGTTTATCAGTTTCTTCACCTCTTCCGGTGTTAAGAGACGCAAATACTGCGGGCCGTACGTTCAGGATAGCTTTTCAAAAAATCCTAAGCGTCAGCAGGCTCTTTGACTCCCCAATCCTCAAATTTTTGTCCAGAGATCGAACCGAACGCAAACATCCGTAAGGCTGCAGTGCACTTTTGTATCGGGCTCAGGTCGATTTTTCCAGCTGCATCTTCCTTGGCATGCGGAAACGACGCAGAAAGTGCTTGTCGTCGTAAGTTCGCATGTCGCTAAAGTAGTCCTGGAACAATTTCTGATGACCGAAACGGAAATCACGGTCGACGCTGGGGCGTATTCCAGGACGTGATCCTCTCCGTTTTGACTCTTGTTTTTCCGCTGCCAAATTACAAATCAGCGTTATCTTATATCGTTTAAATGAAATGCATGTATTCACACACTCACTTTCAGCCAAACGAAAGACGAGTATTTCTCGTTGTCTGCTAACGACGCACTACGGGCAGTAAAAAATATTTGGTTAAACCAATCCATGGCAAAAAATTTGCGATCTCTGAAAAAACCTCTGATCTCTGATGTTGAATGATTGACATGATGACGGGTGTTGGCGAGTTTAACAAAAAAAAAAATAAAAAATACAACACCGATGCGGGGAACGCAAAGTTGGTCTATTTTAGCTGGTTCTATTCAAGTTTTGCAGATGCAAATCAAGTATAAAGTTGTTCCAAAAATAGACCACCGCTAGAGATGTCCTTAGTTTATAACCCAGGTATCGTTCTAGACCCCGTCCTGAATGATATTTGAAGGTTTGCCCAAATGATCACGATCTATACTGAGTTAGTTTCAAGAAATTATTCAGATGTGCTTTAAAACATGCCACATTGCCACATGCATCTATAAATGTGGCATTTTCTTGATTCATCGTGGGATATAAGTCATCAGTAACAGCTTAAGCAGTAAGAAGGCAAACTAATCTGTATACTATCGTGCTGATAATCAGCGTTGCAACTGCAATAGTAAATCCCCACATGCGAAAAAGGAAGGGTAGTGCGCTTGATACGATAAAAGCTGTGTCTGACGATAAACTTCAGTGATTGTCCATTATGAACCAATCGATTATACTCACGACCTCGGGCCTTTTTCACATCAGTGTACAACTATTGCGAATCAATTAATTTATGCTAATGAATTATTTAAAACGATTTACAACTAAATCTTAACTTCCCTCATATTTTGGCTTAGTTGTTCTTTGTTTTCTGCACATTGTACAATAAAGCGCTACCGATACGTGTTACCTTGGCTAATGAGCATTATGCGTTAGATTCCTTGAGGTTTTGCAAGCGTGCCAACTGGTGCGGTTCAAGCTCTTCCGGTATGCTGGCCCTTCCTCCAACTACCTGTTTTGGTATTTCGACTTGATTGTTTCCAAAAGCGTCGTCGAAGTTGACAGCGAAGTTGGCTTCAAAGTTGGCCTCAAAGGCGGTGGATTCGAAAGGTGCCTCCGGTTCTTCCAACGGTGCTGGCATTGGGTCGTCTTCTAGCGTTAATTCTTGGGACGGTGGCGAAAACACCTTGGGCTGTTCCTTAGGAGGAGACGCAGGCTTTGCTGGTTTTGGTGGCGATGGTGGTTTTATAGGCTTCGGTGGAGTTGGTGGCTTTGTTGGGTGTTGCTGCTTCTGCTCTAACTGCGGTTTTGGTTGCGGCTGAGGTGTCTCTTTGGGAGGAGATTCTGCCATTGATTTTTCTTTTGTACTAACCTCTTGAGTTTCTTGCTCTTGTTTTTCAATTATCTCGTCCGCTTGATCTTCAGTCTGCTCTTCATTCTGCTCTTCATTTTGCTCCTCTGATGGGGGAGAGAACTGTTTGTTCGCATCTTCGTGCATCGGAGTCGCGGCTGTAACGATGATCTGCGCAAAATTAAGTTCGTTTGAATTGCTGCTAGCAGAAGCTTGAGCCGCTGTGGCTGTATCTTTGCGAGATTCTTCCTCCTCGGCCTGCGAATAAGGGATTTACATGTTAGAATTATTTTCACAGCAGTAGTTTCGTAGCGAGATGTTTTATAAGTTAATCTGCAAATGAATAATGAAAATGCTAAATATGCACAAAACAGCAACGTTTAACTAGATGGATACTAGAATACTTACAACTTGTCTTGTCACGTCAATATTTAATAGCAGTATGATAATTTATTGTAGGTGCACTCTAGTTGTTGAATGAAAACTTTTGTTCATTAGAATCCTCGTTCTCAATAATGTCCCAGTCAGGTTTAAATAGTCAAATGCATAATGCGCCACATAACTGTCTAAGGCAGCTTTTCTTAATCTACTAGTCGCGTCCCACCATCTTCATAAAGATTACAGGTATCGAGGTTTTTTGCCCTGAATGATATTCCTCATAAATACATTCGTAAGATAGTCAATTATAGTCAAATCAATATTTTTCAAATCTTTATTTTTTGAACAAAATAATATTTTTAAAGAATTTCACTCAAAAATTTAACAAAACTGCTTCAGGCAAATTTTTAGAAAACTGCTTCAGGATTCACCATGTCACGATACACGGTACAATCTGGAACGAATGAAGCAACCCGCAATCTCAGCTGAGTACGTTTGCGCCTAGAAGCAGCGTTGCCGGATGAGGGATAGCTGATCGAAGCCCCTTCTTGTGAACTGATGGAGTATACTCCAGTAAATAAACTTAACAATTTCGTAAAATATAACTTATGAACGACGACTGTGAATTTCGTAAGCGTAAATTATGAATATTTTTTTTGTCTCACACGAATTTGTTTTTGTACCCCTTGGGGGCTATTCATAAACCACGTAGACTTTTCTGGGGGGAGGTGGGGGTTTGGCCAAAGTCTACGCTCCATACCAAATTGAAAAAAAAATGTATGGAAAAAAGTCTACGAGGGGGGAGGGCGGTCTAAGATTTTCAAAAATGAGTCCACGTGGTTTATAAACAGGCGTCCACGTGGTTTATAAATTGTGGCAAAAATTCATTTTGCAAAATTATGAATATCGAGAGGTTGCTTTGATGAGTGTACTGTTTAAGCAGCCATATCAACAAAATGTTTTGACATGCTAGCAGATGTCACATCACCGCCATATCAGTGGGTACCTCGGCTTAGGTGAGAAGAATAAAGCGCGAGCGATGACTCTGCAGCAAAACTAACAGAAAGGAAGACAGTAAACTAAACTTTTCCTGAATAAGAAGCGTCGCCTAGAGGAGTTGAAGAAATAGAAAGAAACACGAAAATTCGACGACAAACTCAACGAATACCACAAACGCTTCATGTGACACAGACGAGCCAACTCCCATGATAAATGATTATGCTACCAGACAAATTTAAGAACAATAAGGCAGCTAGGAAGGATGGTATCGGACCGGAACTATTCTAAATGCTTTCTCATAAAGTGCTCTCCCACTAGCAAACAGATTTGTAAGAAGTAATGAAGCCTGTTTTGGGGATTGGCGTTTGACAACAGACCAAAAATTTACAGAGTCCGGCAATTGAAATGCTACAAAACATTTTGGGCTATTGCAATGTTGCTCATAAAACTACATTGGGCCTTCCCTCGTCGCTTTGTTTAGCCTGAGTCTTAACCATAAGCTGGCGTGCAGCTTGTTGTCGTAATTGTATTTGAACCTGAAAAAGTATCCTAGAAGAAAAACGTAGTGTGGTTATTGGTTTGTTCAAAGCAGTTAAAAGACAGAAGAATATTGTTCTGACGCTAGCTAGTTTGAGCGTATGAAGAAATTTTGTAAACCGTACATTCAAAAAGAACCTGGAGATCGGCTCTACTAAAAAACGGTATGGTGAAAAAGGTGAAGAAGCGTTTGCAAAGAAATCCGCGTCGGAGTGCCGGTCAACTTGCGAAAGATCTTCATCTATCATATAGCAGTATCCGACGAATCCTAAAAATAGAGGATTAAAACCAAGCCATACAACATCCAAACACTACAGTATCTTACAATGAAGCAAACAGAGGAGCGAGGTATAGAAGCTAAGGCATTGCTGCAAAGGGCCGCGGAAGCAAAGTTGGAAAATGTCGTATCTACGGACGAAAAGCTCTTTACTATTCAACATGAGAAACGATAGGGTTTGGTTGACAGAAAAATACCAAAGAAGCCAGAAGACAAGACAATGACAAGAAAACGGGGTTTCCTGCCTACTGCGTCAGAAGGTGTTGTGAAATGTTTAGGCTTTAATTGGCGGAGTACGGTTTTTCAATTAATGCAACCAGTGCATTCTCAGAAGAACAGTGGGTGGCTGATCAGTACACTATGCGTGTAGTAGAAAATTTATGAAAACTAAGTGAATTTATCGAAAACTAAGCATCTGTTGCTAAGAGAAACTCAGCGTAATAGAGCTCGAATAGGCCGACGAAGATGAGTTTAACGTTGGGGATGAACCTTGGAAGGTGAAAAATTCGGAGCCGCATTATTGCAGGATGTCATGCTTACTTTTAACTCCACATGGGTCTGGTAAACGACATCCCTGTACTAAGTTTAACATCTACACTGAAAAAATATTAAATATTATTTTCATTGTGATAAATTATTAATATCTATGTCTGATCGATTAAAAATTCATTAGAAGCAAAATTTTAATTATAAATTTAAGAAATCTAATGTAGCGATCATACACATAGCATGTATTTGACTTTGTTAAAGAAAGTATAAGGCTTGCCTTATGACTTATAGTTATAAGGTTTGACATATAATTTTGATATTGAATATTTTTTCCATACAGCATGGCGCTCGGGATTGGATCATCCGTTGTCCGTCAAGTAAGATTTATTTTTCAGATGTTTACCCTTTATTTAATTTCAGTAGACGCGATATGCAATGAGGCATTATGAAGGTGATGCTTCTGCCACCAACCTTTACCGGTGCTAGTATTGCTGGCCTAGATAATCCGAAAGCCTCTTATCACAACTATATATTATGATATTAATATTTAAATTTAAATTTTCATTGGGTTTTTTTTTGTTTCAGTATAAAAAAGTAACACAAAATACAGTCATAACAAGCATGCAAATGTATTTATCTACTGCTTCGTATCCATATACCAAATCAAAATAAAATCTTTGTGTTGCTTGATAAAAAGTATGTTCCAATGAAAATAAAATGTATAAGTTTATGTTATGAAGTTAATATGATACGATTAATGAGTTAATGATTCTTAGATGTTGTGCAAAAATAGCTTTGGGAAGAATCTATGTGATTTGATTAATATAACGAATACATATTTTTCAAAACCGGTAGTTATCTACGGGCATAAGGCGTGGATAATGCTAGAAGAGGACTTACAAACACTTGCGAGTTTTTGAAGGGCATGTGCTAAGGGCGAGGAAATAAACAATGAACGGGCGCAACTCTACCATGATAAATCCCGCAAAAATTAAGCTAGATTTTGAAATTGTGGAACACCCGAGAAGCTGGAAACACGCAACCCTTAATCGAATGTCTTGGCGAAACATTTTGACGCAAGTGTGATCTCAATGGGACGTTGGACCAGCATAAGTAAGTTAGACCAGTGCACGTGTGAATTTTAACTCCTATCAAAAATTTGACAGAAGAGCGGGGCATGATTCATCATTCGTGTAGATCTGGTGTATATTTTAAATAATTTATTGACATAGTTTGAGCCTGATTTAGTTCAGAGAAGACTAATTATTTCTTTGTCTTTTTTAATGAATCTTTTAATTTTTAATCTATGAACAATCCAGAGCGAATGACACTTGTTTTCCAAGTATGTAAGTATGTTGAAATCATTGCTGAAAGCTATGTTGGAAATTTAGGATTTTTATCTTCGAAAACTTAAGTCTCAATAACCCAATTCTAGGACAAGTTTGAATAAATGGAGTCAAATTTGAAGGCCTCATTTTCCAACATTCAGTACTAACGTCAAACACCCGAGGGAAAAAGTGTAACCCCATAAGCATCATCGCAGCAGGGAAGGTCATCGCTCCATCCACTGCCGGTCAGCAAGCGGTGCTTTGTTTGCGAACAACAGCAGAAGGTGCCATACCGGCCATAAGGGCCATAAGGGCAAGTAGCACAGTCACAGTCTCCTTTATTGTTGCCTCATCTGTTAGTGTTTTTTTGTGTATCTCTCTCCCATATAGTGAATCGTTCTGCATAGGGTGGTTCAAAACAATATCGTTCTGCATAGGGTGGTTAAAAAAATCATCTGATTTTTATTTTGTTTTATTTAATTTTTTTTTTTTTTTTGTCCCTGAATTTCTCTTTTCATGGATGATTCTAAGGGGGGCGACTTGCCTCCCAAAGATGTTTTTAGGGCGCGCTGTTATCAGCCGTCTTCTGCCTCTCCTTGGGTTGTCTACTTTCGGCAGAAAGTGAAAGCCCTAGACTTTTTGGGCATTAAAAGAAATTTGACGCGTCGTTATCCGGGGACCGAATTTCATCAGGTCAACCGAAACAAACTGCGTGTTACTGCACCTACGTATAAAAATGCAAATGAAATTGCTAGTGACGAAGGTTAAAATGTCGAGTACTACGTCTACATCCCATCTCGCGATGTGGAGATAGATGGTGTGGTTTCTGCAGCGAGCCTGACGTGTGAAGACGTTATGGAAGGTAAGGGGCGACTTCCAGATTCTGCTTCGTCTACCATTGAGATTCTGGAATGCAAACAATTGCATGCAGGATCAATGGTAGATGGAAAAAAGACGTATTCACCGTCGGACTCGCTACAAGTGACCTTCGCCGGATCAATTCTCCCAAAATTTGTTGAAATTGATAAAGTTTTTTTCCCAGTGCGCCTTTTTGTACCAAGGGTATTTAATTGTACCAAGTGCAAACAGTTGGGTCATACGGCTACT
This sequence comes from Aedes koreicus, assembly GCA_024533555.2. Taxonomy (NCBI): domain Eukaryota; kingdom Metazoa; phylum Arthropoda; class Insecta; order Diptera; family Culicidae; genus Aedes; species Aedes koreicus. The sequence goes on from JAHHFK020001032.1 coordinate 141,806, forward strand.
TTTTGCGACAACAAGCCCCGTTGTGGCAAATGCGGCCAAAGGCATCTAGAGGATGCTTGCCAACAGGAAGCAACAAAGTGTGCTTACTGTGGCAAAGAGCCTCTCCACGATTTGCAGAACTGCCCCGTGTACAAGAAGCGCACTGGTAACGTGAGACGTTCCATACAAGAACGCTCCAAGCAGACGTATGCAGAAATGTTAAAGTCGCAAAACGGAGCGTCTGCATCGTCTGTATCAGCCGCTCAAAATGAAAATCCTTTTTTGATTTTGTCTTCCGATGAACTGGACTCTGACGTAGCCGATGAGAGTGGATTTCCGGAGGTACACGCCCCCGGTAAAAGAAAGCCTACTAGTTCTCCGGGTGTGCGCCGGAAACAAATAAAACCTACTCTCAAAAAATTGGAGGTAGCGGGGGTCAATTTAAAAAACCGAATAAACCGGTAATAGCTGATGCATCCGTTCCTAGCTGTAGCTATACCAACCCGCCGCTACCTAATAACAGTAACCGTAAGAGGTTGACAAAACCAAAAACTACGTCTTCTCGCAATTCTAAGAATATCCCGTCCAAGCGAGGTAAGATTAATTTTAGGGACATTGTGGATAACATTTTAAATGCTCTTGGCCTTTCGGATGCTTCACCGCTCCGAGGAATTATTGACCTGCTTATTCCTATAGTTGGAAACTACTTCAAGCAATTGACTGTATCATGGCCCCTTATTGGTGAATTCATATCTTTCGATGAATAATTCGTCGAGTGAGGATCAAGATATGATCACCGTATTACAATGGAACTGTCGTAGTCTAATACCTAAATTAGACTCGTTCAAGTATTTGATTCACAATTCTGATTGTGATATATTTGCTCTCTGTGAAACATGGCTTTCTTCTGAAGATGAATTAAACTTCCACGATTTTAACATTATTCGCCTGGACCGAGATGATTCATATGGTGGCGTACTTTCTGGGGATCAAAAAGTGCTACCCCTTCTATAAAATCTCACTCCCAATAATTGGGGGGGGGGGGGGGGGGGGGGGGGGGGGGGGGGGGGGGGGGGGGGGGGGGGGGGGGAAAAAAAAAAATCTCAGGCATTGAAATCGTCGCTTGCCAAATATAAATGTAAAGAATAAAGATCTTTGCATAACTTCCGTCTATGTCCCTTCGAGGGCATCAATAAACCGCCGTCAACTTTGGAGTTCAACTACATTACTTCCATCTCCAGTTCTTATTCTAGGCGATCTGAACTCCCACGGTACTGCTTGGGGCGAACAATACGATGACAACAGAGCGGGTATTTTCTATGACTTATGCGACGATTTCAACTTGACCATCTTGAACACTGGGGAAGCGACACGAATAGCAAAACCTCCTGCCAGGGAGAGTCGACTTGACATATCTTTGTGTTCTAATTCACTATCATTAGATTGTCTGTGGAAGGTAATCAATGATCCCCATGGTAGTGATCACTTACCAATTATTATCTCAATCACAAATAGTTTTCACAAAACAGACCAGTCAATCCATGTTCCTTATGACCTCACGAGGCATATTGATTGGCAACATTTTGCATCGGCGGTAACCCTTGGTATTGATTCTACCGATCCTCTTCCACCATTGGATGAGTATCGTTTCCTTTCCGAACTGATGTACAAAAGTGCATTAGAAGCTCAGAAACGACGTGTTCCAAGTGCATCCCTCAAAAGAAGACCCGCCACCCCTGGATGGGATGACGAATGCACTAAGTTGTATCTTGAGAAATCCGATGCGTTTAAAGATTATCGTAGACATGAAACATGTGAGCTTTTTGATAAGTACCTCAAGCTTGAAAAAAAGCTTAAAAACTTACTCAAAGCAAAGAAACGCAATTACTGGCGTTCGTTTGTAGAGGGACTATCTAGAGAAACCTCGATGACAACGCTTTGGAGAAAGGCTCGTTACATGCGAAACCGCTCATCCTCCAATGAGAGTGAAGAATACTCCATGCAGTGGATATTCGACTTCGCTAAAAAGGTTTGTCCAGACTCTGTCCCAACACAACCGAATTTACGGGATACTACCCGAAATAACGGTTCTCTGGACGAACCATTCACAATGTTGGAATTTTCAATGGCACTTCTTTCATCGAATAACTCTGCTCCGGGAAGCGATATGATTAAATTCAACCTTCTAAAAAATCTTCCTGATATCGCTAAAAGACGATTACTTAACCTGTATAACACTCTCATGGAATTAAACATAGTTCCACACGCATGGAGGCAGGTTAAAGTAATAGCTATTCAGCGTCTGATTACAATTCATACCGTCCGATCTCTATGCTATCATGTTTAAGGGATTTGTTAGAAAATATGATTCTATCAAGGACCGTTGGGTCGTCTCAAGCTGTTGGGAAGAGACATTACCCAATCTTTGACCTTCAAATACCTTGGAGTCATGTTTGATTCAAAATGCACTTGGAGTAATCACATTGCGTATTTGAAACAGAAATGTCAACAAAGGATCAATTTTCTAAGATCAATTTCCGGGACATGGTGGGGTGCTCACCCGGAAGACCTCATTAAACTCTATAAAACAACTATTCTTTCAGTTCTCGAATATGGCTCTTTTTGTTTCCTCTCGGCAAGAAACAGCCACCTCATCAAATTGGAACGCATTCAATATCGTTGTCTACGTATTGCCCTTGGCTGTATGCATTCAACGCATAATATGAGCCTGGAGGTTCTGGCAGGAGTAAAACCCTTACAGAACCGCTTCTGGGAGCTCTCATCTAGAATACTGATCAAGTGTGGAATCAGTAACAACCTTGTGATTGAAAACTTCGAAGAAATGCTCGAATTGAGTACCCAGTCTAGATTCTTACGAATCTATATTAACTATATGTCATCCGATATTAGTCTTCCATGCTATAATTCTCCTAGTGTACGCTTCCCTTATCACAGTTCCTCCATTGATTATGATCTCTCCATGAAACAGGCTATTCAAGGAGTTCCAGATCAACTTCGACCTATTTTAATTCCCCATATTTTTATTGAAAAGTACCAACATGTCAATTGCAATAGAAGAATTTTCACTGATGGGTCGCGCATTGATGGATCCACTGGTTTCGGTGTTTACAATGAATACTCATCTGCCTTCCGGAAACTTCAGGAACCTTGTTCCGTATATGTTGCTGAGCTGGCAGCAATCAATTTCGCATTGGGGATAATTTCCGACATGCCCATAGACCATTATTTCATCTTCTCGGATAGTCTCAGTTCTATTGAGGCCCTCCAGTCGATGAAAACAGTTAAGCACTCATCTTACTTTCTTTCAAAAATAAGGGAGCAGATGTGTGCGTTGGTCGAAAGATCATTTAGAATTACCTTTGCATGGGTCCCCTCACATTGCTCAATTCCAGGCAATGAGAAGGCGGACTCTCTAGCAAAGGTGGGCGCACAAGAAGGCGAGATTTTTGAAAGAAGAATTTCACATGATGAATTTTTCCCATTAGTACGTCAGAGTTCTCTTCAAAGTTGGCAAAACGATTGGACAAGTAATTCTCTTGGGCGGTGGTTACATTCCATTATTCCAAATGTTTCGTCGAGATCGTGGTTCAAAGGTCTGGATGTAAGTCGCGGTTTCATTCGTGTGATGTCAAGACTTATGTCCAACCACTACTCGCTAGACGCACATCTCTACAGAATAAACCTCGTCGATAGCAAATGTATGTAGGTGCGGAATCGGTTATGATGACATCGTTCACACAGTTTGGCATTGCCCGGGTAATGATGCCTCCAGAGCACGACTATTGGATACCCTTGTGGCCCGAGGTAGACAACCCTTCCGCGAAGTAAGAGATGTTTTGGGAATGCGTGATCTTCCCTACATGCAAGCGATTTACGAATTCCTTTGTTTGTCTGATCTAAGAGTGTAATGTCATCACCCCCTCCCTTTCACTCTAGTAAATTCCCTGCCATTGTGTCCCAGTTATATTATCCTTTTGTTTCCGTGCTACTTGTACCTGCCCAGCAAGCTGTGGTCACCCATCTGCAGCTTAGTTCCTGTAAGGGACTACAGAGACCGAGGATTTGGAAGATGTCGCAACCATGAGCAGCAACAAATACCTGAAATAAGTTACCTGCCTAGCCCCTTCCAAACAATAATGTGACCCATTAACCTCGAGCTAGCCACGAGTAATTGGCACCCCTCTTTACTAAAATCGAAATAGAAAAATTGTTAATTAAAATATTGAATATCGGCTCCGCAAAGTGTTACACACGCCTGAGCCTAATAAATAAACGAAATGATTAAAAAATTTTTCCGAGGATCTCGCATTAAACTATTGGAATGGCCACAACAGTCCTCGGACTTAAATCCTGTTGAAAATATGTGGTCTATATTGGATTCAAAACAAACCTAACCAAAAGGGTCTACTCTTTTTTTTCTCTCTATTCGGGACATAAACCACCGCGACCAGTAATTTGATCTATTGTAGTGTATCCCGTATCCTTTGTTTGGTGCATGTCATCACTCCATCACTATTGAGAAATGATCAAGTATTTGGTGTTGGTCTACTCTTTGAATCTCTTCAAGCGACATGGGAATCAGTCGACCAGCGTTACTAGCAAAACCTCGTAGAAACATGCTACGTCGTCTAAAAGCGGTTATTAGTGCCAAGGGAGGTCGGGTCCTCCCTTAACTCAGTCGGTTAAGGCGCGACTACAAAGCAACACCATGCTGGAGGTGGCTGGGTTCGATTCCCGGTCTGGTCTAGGAATTTTTCGTTTAGGAAAATTTCTCGACTCCCTGGGCATAGGGTATGATTGTACTTGCCATACAATCATACTAATGCAAAAATGGTACCTGGCATCGAAAGCTCTTAATTAATAACTGTGGAAATGCATTTAGAACACTAAGCTGACTTCATTCATAAACCAATCACCTTTACGTTTTTCATTCTACTATTTGTAGAGTATGCTAGCCAGCACTGTTGTGTTTCGATCTGTACTAAAGAATCCCTCGGAAGTTTTATAATGGCGCTGTAATGAATTAAAGAGAGCGAGCTCGGAGAGAATCTCTCAAATTTAGATTCGCCCTAATGAAAAAAAAAACCCTAGAATTGCGAACGCAATAAGCTTGAAACGCTACACTGAAAATTAATTTTGGTTTATGTTACGAATTCGAAGGTAGAACTAACGAATCTATTCGTTGTTTTCTGCAACGAAACTGATTAGTACACTCAGCGAAATAAACTTTCGATATTCATAAGATTGCATTATGATTATTTGCTACAAAAAATCGTAATGAATTTCATCAATTTACCTTATGAAATATAATTATGTTGAGAAAATAAAAATATGGTGCAACCTGGATTTGAACCTTGAATGTTCAGGTTATGGGTCCAGTGACTTGACCACTAGTATATATCAACACTTGTAAATAGGAAAGCTTAAAGACGAACAAAAACAACGTCGTGTAAAACAAAATCCATTCATAAGTCAACCTTATGAAATTTAGAGCATCGTTCATAAGTTGAACCTTATGAAATTCTTAAGATTATTTGGCTGAGTGTACTTTTTATGAAGTTGCCTTCGTAATTAATAGCACACGCGCAACTGTCAAAAGTACGAAGCATTTGTTGACACAGGGAGAACATTCGTGAATTGGAAACAATACAAAGAGCTACGAATATTTTGTTACAAATCAAAAAGAAGCGACTTGCATGAATGACTGACTGATCTACTGTATCGACTCGAAATGTAATTGAAAAAAAGCACGAGCACGTGGAGTTGTCTAGCGTTTTTTTTTTTAAATATTTTTAACATGGGATTTGATCCAGTATTTTTGGGAAGAGCTGTTACTGCATCCGTAGTTGATTTCACTGAGCCATGGTGCCTCGTGAGAAAATACTTGAATAATGAGTATGAAGTTATAACTCTCGACAGCACTTTAATTTTTATTTTATGATGAACAAATTATTCCCGTCTTAGCAGCAATTCCATCATGCATGAGTACTATAGAAGGGATGCAGCGATTGGCTGGTCTTCGCGAAATTCCTTTCGTGCATTATACAAAAAGGTGTAAGTATAGCATTTCACCAGATAAAAAGTAATATGAATGTTTCTTACAATATACGAGACATTTGTTCTATGTACAAAATCCATGTTTACGAAAAGAGTGAAAGCTAATTTATGAAAATAAATTTTCAGTGTAAGAAAGAAAGGAGGTCATACAAAGTACTGAGTGGAAGTAAATAATAATCTACTGAGTAAAAATAAGTAGTATTTAATTTTGTGCAGTTTTTCCTTGCAAAGAAGCATAAATAACAGAATTAATTAATTAGGTACATTTTCGAATGTGAAATGTGAATTTTGCAATCAAATTTCGCTTTTCCATTCCTCTCGTAAATACCTTCATTTTGATTGAAAGAACTGGAAATGCAGCTGTGATAATAACGTGCGCTTTGATGAGGAAAAATGAAAAATACGGGTGTGCACTTTTTTTTGCAGTATTGTAAGTCGAGCTGCAAAACGAGGAGCTTGAGTCTAAATAAGATAGTCGCCAATTTTTCGACAAAGGTTAAATTGAAGTCTCCCCTCTTTGGTTGTTATCGGGCAATCAGATGAGCGTTAATTTGTTGATCATGCCTTTGTTGCATAGTTTCAGGTCATGAGCATGATAAATCGCGTGCCTGGCGTAGTTATGATGTTTCGTTTAGTCATGACTAAAAAATCGGTGAGATGTTTGCGTTACGGTAGCAGCTTCGTTCATTTTCTTAGTTATTGCGAAACAAGCTGTAAATTAGCATTTTCATCACCCAGTTTGCAATGTAGCTTTGAAAGCAAGCTATATATACATTACCTCTGGTTCCTCACATATTACAACTACGCGGCATTAAAAACAACGTTTATTTAGTGAATAATCCAAGAAACGAACTTATATATTTCGGTTATATCATACCTGGAGGAGGCTGCGACGGTGGTGGTGCCGAAAACTGCGATCCATATTTGTCATGTTGATCATCGTTGAGCTCAAATTCAAACCGATCGACTATCGGCTCAGAGCTTCGGTTGTCGAAGGCTGTAACCACACAAGTTCAATAAGAGATCAAATATGTAAGAAGTGTTTTTTTTTCAGATACATACTTGGACTCTGACCTTCCGGAGGGGTTGCCTCCTGGAGAACCATGGGAGGAGGCGCGGGCGCTGCAATTGAAGGAGGCGCAGATGGTGGAGGAGAGTCATCTTCCGCTTCGGTTAACGGTTCACCATTTTCGTCGCATTCCTCCACCACTAGGGACGGGAAGTTTCCAATTTTACCATTCAGTTCGCCCTCCCACCATCCATCGTCAACACCATGGGGGCTCTTGGTGATTAGTTTCATTATCTGTGAAGATATTAAGTATTATTATATGGTTGGTCGACAACGATTGATGAGCATTTATTGTAAGGGAAAATGTAGATGAATCAAATAAATAATGACGTATAATATCTATCTATAATATTAGTCTTAATTTTTTAGATTAAAACCTCAAGAAACCGTAATTGTAAACCGTAAAAGTGATTAAGTGAAGTGTTAATTTAACTTTTCCTAGTTTTCCAATTCCTAGAAACAGGTTTGACAGCAACTTTTCACTTCAGGACGAAAGATTCTAATGTTAAATAGGTGATGCAGTCAAGCCTGCTTCTTGTTAAGGTAAGACGGTTTAAAACGCCCAGAGGGGCAATTCGCCCCTATAGAGTTTAGCATGTATTTAAAAGTAGAAATGATAAGCAATCCATGTAATTAATGGAAGGATTCTACTATGAGTATAAGTGCTGTCTGGTGTCGAAATCCAGCAACAAACAATCAACCTTCAAGAGACTCAGGTGACGTAGGACTGCATAGCAATGTGTAATCTAGATCGCTTGAAGGTTCAAAGGGTGGCCGAAATTGGTTTCGTTCAAAATCTAATGATACGTTCGTGAATTTCATATTCTCGATTGCACTACCATACACTAATCGTCGTAGTCATTTGGGACATTTTTACTCCAAGAGACCAAGAGGCTTCATTCATCACTAATTGCATACGGTGTCTAGGCCTACATGTGTAAAACGCTGCCAAATGTGCTAATGTAAAAAAAAACGGCTTCGGCACACGAACGATATTTTTCTCGACCGACCAAACCGAAGCTTAGTCCCCAGCACTCCAAAAGACGGGTCAACTTTCTTTTCCATTTATTTTAGTGGCCCTGAAAGGGCTTTCGGCTCACGGACACGGCATGTTTGGTTAACTCTCGCGGCATCAGCGGTAGAATGACAGTTTGAATTTCTCTCGACGTCAGTGTTGATTTAAGTCAGTCGGGAAGCTTCGCCTTCAATCCGCATTATGAAGCTGTGCATTATGCTTATCACTTTGAAGGACACGCCAGTATCGGGATGAATCTGCTTCAGCACCCGGTAGATTTGCGTGGTGGAGCAAGAATACATCGTAAGAGCACATCCGCTGTCTATCAAGGATTAATTGAGTTCTTAGCGTTTCATTTGTTTCAATTTTTTCGTGACGGTCGCCATTTGTAAATTTCTATTTGACATGCTACTCTTGCCATACGCTTGCTTTATGTTTGCGCATTGGAATAATATAGAAACCGTTTAAGTTTCCGAGCCATGTTTCAAATTGTACACAAGGTTTAAAGTATGCAACGAAGGGAAAGCTAAAAATGTTTTAGTTACCGCTGGCTTTAAATTGACAAGAATTAAAAACGATATGTTAGATAAATATCAATCGAACAAACTCTTTAAATGGGAAAATCTAATTGGTCTTTCTAAAAAGGACGGATTTTCAATGATCCATATTTAGTCGGTCTTCTTTGAAACTATATGGCCCATTCACATCTTTGCTAATGTTGTGCCACGGCCCATTCACATCTTTGCTAATGTTGTTATTAGCCAGCAATACAGGTGTCACATTAGCAAGCTATTCAGAAACCACGTAGACTTTTTTTTTGGGGGAGGGGGGTCTGAGAATTTAAAAAATGAGTCTAGGTGGTTTATGAACCGGCCCTAATTGAAATCAATTATCTGTTAATGCTGAAAACCGATGATATGAACCCGGCTGGCTATTAAAGGGTGTTTCGATCAAAATTTGGTCGACTTAAACTTGACGCATTTCCTTTCATCGTGCATTAAAAAATGTTGCACACCCCTCATTTTGAAGATGTGTGCGTGTAGCATCATGTCTCTATTTTGATTTTAAGATTGGCACTTCAGTTATCAAAATGTCGTCGAAGGAAGAGAAGCAACGCATCCAAATTTTGCACGTGCATGGCGAAACTCCAAACTACTCTCACGCCAAGTTGGCGAAATTGTTGAATGTGGCTAAATCAACTGTTACCAACGTATTAAGACTGTTCGGTAAACGTTTGTCGACAGCCAGGAAAGCTGGATCGGGGGGAAATCGAAAGCCGGAGGCCACAGCGACGACAAAAAGAGTTGCCCGCAGTTTCGAGCGGAACCCCAACCTCTCCGTCCGAGATGTCGCAAATAAGCTGGGAGTGGTGCCTTCAACGAGCTGAACTGTCGACTTACAAGAAAGTGGTGACTTCAAATCGCGACGATAAACAAATCACGTCGGCCAAAGCACGATCGCGAAAGTTGTACGCGACGATGCTGCCGAAGTTTGATTGCGTGGTACAGGACGATGAAACTTACGTCAAGGCTGACTTTAAACAGCTTCCTGAACAGGAATTTTATACGGCAACCAGACAGCGTGGTACAGGACGATGAAACTTACGTCAAGGCAGACTTTAAACAGCTTCCTGGAATTTTATACGGACAGGGAAAGGTGGCAGATATTTTCAAGCACATTAAACTGTCAAAGTTCGCGAAGAAATATCTGGTGTGGAGGCCATCTGTACCTGTGGCTTGAAGAGCAACGTTTATATTGCGACCCGAACCGGCAACCAGGAAATTTATCTGAGCGAGTGCCTACAAAAACGTCTACTGCCTTTCCTGAAGCGACATAATTGTTCCGTTCTATTTTGGCCGGATTTGGCATCTTGCCATTACGGAAAAAAGCCATGGAGTGGTATGCTGCCAACAACGTTCAAGTGGTACCCAAGGACAAGAACCCTCCCAACACGCCAGAGCTTCGCCCAATCGAACAATATTGGGCCATTGTCAAGCGGAACCTTAAGAAGACTCAAAAAGCTGTTATGAGCGGGAAACAGTTCAAGGCAAACTGGCGTTCTGCGGCGAATAAAGTGGACAAGGTGACTGTACAAAATTTCATGGCAGGTGTTAAACGAAAGACCTGGCAATTCGCATTCGGTAAAAAGGAAGCTTAGCTGAATATTTTTCCTGTATTCTGTATTAACTGAACTTGAAAAAGAAAAAGAATTTGGCTTAGTAATAAAAACTTTGATCGACTCACACACATTACTGTTTAACCAAATTTTGATCGGAACACCCTTTAATACCGTTCATACTACACATCGTACGTCGTATCGAAAAAGATGGTTGCCAACTGAATCACACCGGCTGGCTTGGTCAGCCGACTGCGTAGCAACAGCCAGATGAGTCATCGGCTATCTTACCAACGGTTGCCACAGCCAGCTGCCAATACAACACTGGCCCATAGCCGCTCTGAACAGCAAAACTTCCCCCAGCGTGTCACTCACTTTTAAATTCAATCGTTTATTCGTTATTGTTTTTATTAGTACGTGGTGGATGGGGGGGGGGGGGGGGTCAACTTAATCAATTAGATAGGTATCTGTGAGGCGGGTGTGCCGTAGGAGGAAATTTTGCGATGGTTAATACGAGTCGTGTTATCAGGCCAGGGGAGGGTGGATCCTTCCAATTTCCTCAAGACAGGCTGTCTGTTGTGGAACCATGAGAGGTTCCAACCTTCAAGAATCCTCTCCTTGATCCATCTCACAGCGTCTTGGGATGGAATAAAAACATCCTTTGTGTTCAGCTCGCGACCACTACCAGCCAACCGGTCCGCCGGTCCGCCGCCCCGTTGCCACGGATGCCAAAGACCAGCAGAAGACGATTCCATTGGCTGAAGTCAGTTGCTCGGTCAGCTGAAGCCAGGGATGCTTCAAAGATGAGGAATTCGTTTCCTGTAGACAGCTTGCCGTGTCAGTGAAGATAACGGAGTGACAGCCAAGCTGGGGTGGAATGAGGAGACATGTAATGGTAAGGAACAATTGATACGGGGGATTGTGGAGTCGAAGGTGATTCCATAACCGACTTTATCGTTGGGAACAGAGCCGTCTGTATATATGGGGAGAGTTTGCTCATTAATTCTTCCGGTCCGCTTCTAACCATCGTGCTATGAAGTACCTGGTGATCACTCTTCCACCGATTACATGTCGATCTGCCAAACGTTGGTAAACCGACTGCTTAGAATTATCTCAAATTGTAATATTCCACCCACTATATCACAAAATATTGCGGATTGGTGATAACGAAGTCTCCCCCGGTTAGTATCATATAATTGAACATAGGAGTCAATAGAATCAATATCATTTACTAGTGCTATGATGGGCCACCAACCAGAGGGGCGGCCCAACTTGTATTATATCTATTTGCAGGATATCCACAGAAAAGGGGGCATACCGCCGCTCAGAAAAAAGTACTCTAGTGAAACTATTTACTGTTTACTGTGATTAGGTCATGCCGGTCTATTCGGGGTGCGGTGCAACTGGCGTTCGATGTTCTGTTGCTTGCTGAAGCAGTCCCATGCTTTTGGTGGATAGTGCTAGTTACATACTTTCAGCGAATAGTTAACCAAAACGAACCCTGCTGCTTACCTTTTCCCAACTGTCCAACATCCCAGTGATTTCTCGTGGAAGTGCAGAGGATTTCACAGCTTCCTTCAAAGCGAGTATCACGTCAACACGTTCTTTCCCATTCCCTACTTGACCAGCATTCGGGCACGGTCGGCGCCGGTATTGCTTCATAATGGGTCACCACTTTTTACACATTGAGGATGTATGTTAGTGCCGAACATCATCTGTTGGTTCTTTGTGTAAATACAACTGATCTGGTAATAATGGTGCCTCAAGCATTATATTAGCATTATATCAGCATCTTGAATGCTATCTGTTGTAAAGTTGCATTTCAGATGCTATTTAAATGCTTGTAGCTTGTAATAAGCATTTCGAATGCAAAATAGCATTAATGGAGCATTATCATAGCATTGCAGTAAAGCTGCCGTATAGTGGGCCAAAAGTGGCATTTATGTTGCATTTAGGGCGACTTAATTGCTTGATAGGCTGCCGTAAAGACGCTTTGGAACTACTTATTGGTTACCTGGGCAGGGTCTTGTTTTCGATCTGGTAAATTCAGCTATTGGAGGAATGTCGTGGTTGGTTAGGGAATGGAATAAGGTGGCAGCTTTTTTCACAAGAGGGACTTGATCTCGACCGTTAATACTGAGCCAACGAATAGCTTTAGTCGCCATACAGTTCGCTAGTTGATGTTCGAGCAGCAGTTGACAACATTCAGCCATGATAGCAGAGATGGAACTGGTGATGAAAACTCCTGGGGCGCAGCGAAAAGCTGTGTTGTACATTGACCGGAGTTTATTGATTACCGGATCACCACCTCTGCTAAATAGGCCAGCGTCATAAAACATTTAGGGTAGAAGCCAGCTATTTATCACGCGAATGATGATAACTATTTGTTAATTTTTTTTACGACCTAGTGATTTGAAGCTACACACTTAGAAATTATGAATTTTAGACGAGACGTTATTCATGTTTGTAAAAAGTTGGGGAACGTAAAGAAAGATTTCGTGTAAAATTAAGTCTCCTGAAACTGACACATACGCGATTCGACAAAGGATGTGTTTGATTGAATTCATGTACTCATCTCTTTCAACTCGTTGTTATGTGCTAAAGGACGCTTGCATGTGTCGGTCCCATGGGACAAAAATTTACATGACATTTTGGAAATGGCAAGTGACGATGGTTATGTCGTCGGCGTATACTACGATGAAAACATTGGGAGGGATATTTTTGAATAAAGATTGCATGCAAATAAGAAAAAGAGTGGGAGCTATTACTGAGCCTCAAGGGATACAATTTTCCTGACATTTCAACTTGGATAGATTACCGCCAATGTTGACCCTAAAGGGACTTAAGTATGGGATATCGCAACGCACGGTCGTAAGCTTTTGACAGATCTAGAGATACAACGTCACCATGACTCTCTCCACGTGAGAGTCAATGATATCCTCAAGCTCAGTGAAGTAATCGTCGGTTGGTTTGTGTGGGCGGAAAGCAAACTGTCGACTGTCGAGCAAACCCTAAGATTCCGTGAGACCCATGAGTCGTCGGTTGACCATCTTCTCAACAACCTTACCTATACAGCTCAGAAGAGTGATGGGTCGGAAACTGTCGGCACTATTTCTATCTTTGTCGGGTTTGGGTAAGGGAATGATCAGACCTTCCTTCCATGGTTCAGGTATTTTGCCATTTTCCATATGTTGTTGAACAAAGATAGAAGTGTGCTTTGTGCAGAACCCACTCAAACTCATCAAATGAAAAATCAAGATTATACTCAAGGTCCGAGACAGTATCAAAGCAGAGAAGGCTTTTTGCTTCTTGAGAGGATGAAAGAAAATGATCAGGATAATTGGAGGAAGATGAGGATTTGGAGAAGTGGTCAGCGAGGTGTTCGTAGATAATGGAAAGGTCATCTATGATTTTATTACTGACACGGAACCTGATTGATTGTTTTCTTTTGCTCCCATGAAATCTATGGACTTTCTCCCATTTAACCCCGTTTAACTGCTGCCCTCGCAGCGTTTCTAGCGACTTTTCTGCATGAGTGGCGGAGTCTTTTCGATCACCAATTGCCATCCTTTGAAGAACATGGAGTTTTTTTTTTACGGCGGAACGAACCTCAGGGTTCCAGCTGGGAACGAATGAAACATTACGCGTAGGTGTATTCTTCATATAAATAATTCGCTGCTGCATATGAGACCTCCCTTACTTGCATTTGAAGTCTGTGATAGGAAAATACTGGGCGTTTATTAAATTTACTCTGCAAAATGAAATCATAAGACATCACCTGATATTTGCCTTATTTTCAATAGTTCAATGTTTTGAATCAACAGTTTAAAAAAAATAGTAAATGTCCTGATGGATTGGTGCAAACATTTTAGAAATCGAAATAACTGAGTTATTAACGTTCAAAACCTAATCATTCTTCGTGACGCTCCAACACAGTACAATCCAAAGTACAGTACAATTTAGGAGATGTACCGATAACTATCCGAATGATGAAGGTGTACATGCAGACCTTCTCGATACGATTTTCGGTGGCTGCTGCGAATAAGGACAAAAGATAGATGGATTTACAGACTTTGAACAATTCTGTCGACCTCAGTGTTCTAGCCTGGAAATGGTTGCTTTGGGAACTTCCTGCATATGTTTGGACATGCATCATCATCGGCCTATCCCCAATCTACAAGTGTGGAGGGGATGCTGGAGTATGTACCCTTCGATTGCCCAAGGTTCTATGCGGTGCTTGGGGAAATGCCCGTTCTTAGGCTGGATAATTTGATCAAACAGGTGTGTTGAGAGGAGAGTATATGGTTTGTCGTAAATAGAATCATGACACAAACACTCTTGGTGATATAGCGGAAGCGAAGTAGAAGGTGCTGACATGAGGAGAAGTACATACATGATCATCATCTCCTCCTGAAGTAATACCTAACAGCGGTCCGAGGGACGGGGGTAAAGACACGGATAACAGAATTTAAGTGCTCGGGTATGCTTACTCAATTCCACACACTTGAGTTATCTTGTCATAACCTGCGAGCAGATTTTTCCTTTGATAGCTTACCAATATAATGTAAATATTTTGAATCAATTAGTAGATAAAATCAATCAGCTTCCTAAAGGGAGCATTATACCCTCGGTTCCCCTGCCTATGTAACTTTTTGAAAGACAAAGATGACATGTGCAAGATACGATTCCGATATTTTTTCGGTAACATACCTGTCCTTCTTCGAATGTGAGTTCATCTTCTGCTGTAGCATCATAATCATACAATGCGATGCAGTGCATTTGATGAACCTTCCTCGGTGCTGAGATAACGGAGATTTGATCTGGTGACTGCCCAGAATCCTGCATCTGATCTTGATCTTCATTATCTACCGTGTAATCGACGGAGGAGAAAGAAATTTGCGTCGACAACTGAGCTGTAGAGTGGGTGTCTACCGGTGTGTCTCTTTCCACGTCCAAATAGTTATGCGGCACGAAACCTTCCTCACCACGATAATTTCGAGCCCGAAGCCAACCGTCACCATCACCTTCTCCGACCACTTCCAACTGTTCACTCTCGACGATGGTTAGCTCATCTGGATTTTGTGCTGTATATGAGTACAGTGCAGTACACTTGAAGGTCTGTGCAATTGATTGTTGAGGAGGAAGACTGGCTTCAGCCACGGCACTTTCCTCACCGCCCCAATCAGTATGAATCGGATCGTCCCATTCATGAGAAATTTGTTCGATCTTTTGGCGTTCTTGCTCAACTTCGAAATCTGAAAATAAGAATTATATAAAATAGGTTTATAGGTTTTTCATGATTGGCAATATCAACTCACCATCATCTTCATCGCTATCCGGAGCAAACTCTTCAACTAGTGGTTCTGGCTGTTTAGAAGCCGGTGAAGACTCTGACATTGGCTGATCTTGCTCAGCGTTATCACTATCGTAGAACGAATCAGAGCTTGGGTTTTCCTGGAAAATGAAAAAGACAAACTGTGAATTCAACTCTTCACATTGGCTGAATCTACGTACCCCTTGTCCAGAGGCATCAGTACGCATGGATAATGAACTTGCCGACCGTGGCATCTCTTGTACACTGAGAGTTTCTGCTTCCTGTAGCCATTCATCCACGTTGATTCCACCTATTCTTAGGCACTCCAGCCGAGACTCGGCCTTGCACTTGGCGGTTTCGGCCTTACGAATGTTCTCGCGGAACTCATCGATTTTTGTTTCCAGGTCTGGTCCATTCTGATCGTTAGGATCCGTGCGATGACCTGCTTCACGCAAAGCCGTGCAAATGGCAAGTTTGCGGGCATTTTCTCTGATAACGTTATTTTCACGGGCCACACGTCCAGCCCAACGTTTGCCTTCTTTATTTAAAGTTTCTGTGGCAGACTCATGATCCGCAGTTATCTTTCTAACAGGATCATTATCGCATGGTTCGAACTCGTATTGAATATGTTGTTTCAGCACAGGATAGTACAGGTAACAACACTGTAGATTGTACTCGCGCGTCAACTGTTGAGCCTGATCTCGAATCTTTCCAAATGAATTTTGTGTTGCCGAGCAAGTTAGTAATTCGGTACGACCAATAAGTGCCAAATAGTCGGCTACCCGTTCATAGACATAGTTTTCCATAGTAGCCATTGTTGTTTGTAAATCAATGGTGAAGTAGTGATTCTGATGTGCATTGGCCGAAGCCAGGCTAAGAATATAGTCGTTCCTGGCTCCGGTTGATTTTTCCTCAAGCTGCTCCTTGCGTGACGTAACACGAGCACTGTTCTTCTGTAATGACGTTATTGACTGGAAAAATGAACCCTTTTTCTTTTTCAACTTTTCCTCGATGTCTCTCGCCTTATCACGGACATCGTGAGCGCAATGCTCTTCGTCAAAGTAACACTTTTTCGTCTTATCGACATCTTGTACGGACAGCTGAAGCTCTTTCTGAACTACTCCGAGATGTTCGACAGACTTCTTGCTGGTGTTAAGCTTTGAGTTTCGTAACAGTTTGGCTTCGTCAGCAATCTGCTGTTGAAAAACTTCGACGGCAGCTAGGCGTGCACGTGCCAGCTTCTCATTCTCCTCCAGTACCGTTTGCCAAACGCTCCACATGTTCCTGGATAGGAAAAAAGTTTGTTGATTTTTTAGGTATTTATTTGTGTGGAAGTGGAACAACGCGGTTGATAATTTTGAACAAAGAAACATGCTAACACAGCTGCGGTTAACGGCACGAGGCGTCACACGTTGTTCATTCGTAATATGAGTAGCACGAGGTGACGGTTCGATTCCTGCTCCAGCCAGTGGAACTTTTCGTAACTCGAAAGTTTCCTTACAGGTCCAATGGGAGTTGTGTGATGTCCTGACACAGGACAACTTTGTTCTCTGATGTTAAGTATTCGGTCTGTAAAAGTCTGTACAAGTCTGTACAGTCTGTCAATTTTAAATATGTAGCTAGATTGGAGTAATACTTCAACAGTGGACTCATTCCCGTCAGTTTTTCGGTATTACTCAACCGTATTCAATCCAAACAACTTTTTTTTTGTAAATTATTAACTCAGGTGCGGACCACATTAGCTTCAGGTGCATGTTTAATATATCAAGATGTGTCATTCGAACACAGCTGAGGAATTGCGAAAAATTGACGGAAATTTGTCCGCTTCCAAAGTACCACCTTATACGGATGTTGTAGTTTGAACATTTGCTATTATAACGTATTAGTTAATACGTTTATTCTTGATAATGCTACACGTTTATTTAATCTGAATAAGTTTCATACATTTCGTCAAAAAAATTTTATGTATGATTGAAAAAACACAAATCAGAACCACAAATAAGGTTGAAAACAAAGCTCCTGAAAAATTCCTAACATTTTGTCAAAATATATAATTTAACATAGCCAAAAGCGTGTTTTGTAATTCGAAAACTTTGGGTTTTTTAAATAATAAAATACTGAAGCAATGTATACTTAATTAGATTAACGAAATAAGAATTTCGTAAGACATGAATATACCCTGCTGGTGTAAAGTGTCAATAATAAAAAAAAAGTACTGAAAGTTCCTGTAACTTTAAACCTACACTTCCTTAGAAACGGGGAAAATTTATGCACTTTTTGTTGTTCAAAAACCATATACGAGAAAAATTGGAGGAAAAAAGATGGTAATTTATTTACGTAGCAATTTTTTATAAACTTCCACACACATATGTAAAACGACTCTATCGAATATTTTTTTTATATTTTTAATCTACATCAGGTACTTTCTTTTTTTTTAAAAACACTATTTTAAAAAAACTTTTTGAGCGTATTAGCAGAACTATTGTGTTTGGGAAACTAGGAGAATTTAAAATTAACACTTCATATCATCACTTTAACAAAAATAAAAATAAAATATTGAAGCACTTTTTCAAAATTATCACTAGTAAACGCGAGCAAATTCCTTTAAATTCCACTATAGGAAGCTTCTCTTTTGACAGACAGATATTTTTGTTAAAGTGATCATATGAAGTGTTAATTTTAAATTCTCCTAGTTTCCCAAATACATCAGGTATCCTAAACCGATAGTAGATAAGTCGTTGGCACGTATATTTTAAATCACAATATATAAACAAATGCTTAAATATTACACTAGTGCATGGGATGTGGATTGGGGTCTTAATGAGAATCTGTAAGGCGAATTATATTTTTCAATTACCAACAATTTCACAGCTTTGCAATTAAAAAAATTCCAAAGTACAATTAATAAATCTTCATTCGTTAACGAAGCTACACACTGCTTTACAAATCAGGCACAAAATCTGAGTGCTTTCATATTCCCAAAAAAAAAAACTCGTCACGCTACATGCACGTAAAAAATCCTTTGGAAAATACGGTAAGAATTAAGTATTTAGGGAATACCTCGTAGTATTCTCGTGACTATTTCTTGGAATTTTGTTCCATGTGAAAGTCATGTTAAGTGACAATACATTTCTTTTGTTATTTTGTATTTCTATAACAACACATGTTTATAAAATCTCAGGGGAGAAACACAAAAATTAAGTCTTTTTCTGAGCATTTTTATGCATTTTTATTCGGGTGACTTATTTACCTTCAATTCTTGTAGGGTGATCAAATATAAATAGCCACTCGCATATTTTTTTCTCAAATCGCAAAATCAAATCAAACTTTTTTGTTAGTCGAGCTGGGGTACCCACCCTTTACCAATCCTTCATGGGAAAGCTTGGTAGAAAAGAGCTACATTCAATTTGAACCAAAAGTTATCAAGTATATATATATATATATTCATTTTTTAAACTGCCGTATACGATACTATCAAAACATTCTCTTCGTATCATTCTCTAGTAAACAAACTTCCACTTTCAAAGCCTCATGTTGATCTAAATCTTATCATCAAATACCTAGATTAACGTTTAAACACCCCTACCTGATGATCTGCTAAATGTTTGCTGCGAGTAGCATCGATCTAATCCGGCAGTTCGTACGGACATTTTTTCGACAATGAAGAAATTACCTATTAGAGACAAACAGGCGTAACTTTCTAGATGCACTTTCACATTTATTTATTATAAGCTTTCGATGCCAGGTATCATTTTGGCATAAGTTTTATTAAGTGGAAAATACTATCATACCCAGGGAGTCAATACATTTTTGATTTCAGTTTCTACCACTGGGTGGCATTGTAAATGTCCAAGTATCGTCAACTCTGAGATTCGCGTAGGAAAGTTTATGCCAAATAACATTGTTGAAGACTTCAATATGAGCAAGTTCCAAGAAGTTATTAGCAGTTTTTAAACTGATGTCTGCCTGACAAGGATCTTCCCTCAATCATAGTCGATAATTAAGAACACAAACGGGTTTGTGCTTTTTTGGGTTTCCTAAAATTTATCACCGCAATAGAATAGTGTTAAAACCTGACACCTTGGTCTTTCTTCATACATTTTTATGTTTTTCCCCATACAAACTTCAACCCGCTTTGAAAATGGGTACATGCTGAACGATTACGCTCAAATTTGACCCATAGGCTCAGAGTGACATGGGAAACAAGTGGTTTTGTGTGAATGCGGTTTTTCTTGAGATGTGTGAGAATAGGCGCTAGGTTTATAGTGAAATAGTATTTAATTTATGTACATTCACTATTCCAACAACATAGAGTTTTCGTCATGTCATTTAAAATTACACCGTATTTTCGACGTGGTTGCATCTACTTTAATGCGATTTTTTTTTGTTATACACGGTCATCGATTGATCTGGTGGCCTAAATTATTTATACTTTTTATTCTAGACTTAATGATTTTCTTGTTTTTTTCTTTCTTTAATACTGTATTTGCAAATAGTAGCACTCTAGAATCTAGATATTCCTACTAAAAGAATAGACTGACTTTTAGTTTTGTCATTACTTTTTCAATAGATCATTTGCATTATTTTAATGGCAAGGAGTTAATTTTAGATGATATTGCTGCCTTTTGTACGACGATCTCATATGGTGAAAATTTAGTAGTTTACAGAAAGTAACATGATTAAAGCAAAATAGTTTTCATTTGGTAATGTAATCACATGCTAGTACTACCCTTTGGTTTTTCGATTTTTTATTCCTCATTGAGAAATATTCACAAGTTTCAATCTGTGATTCGGAATTTGAAAGCCTCTATTTCACAATTGATAATCTAAATAGCAAATAAAAACACAGTCATCATCTTTCGCTCGTTTTAACACTAGCTGGCGCAATAGCATTGAAAATTTCGAGCCCATTTTAAGTCATTTATCTTCGAAGATGCCGCTTCATTTGAAATCATCGGTGAGTGGAACTCATATGGTGCGAAGTGTATTGTTTAGTAGGGACATAATCATAAAAAAATTTAATTTACCATTTCTCCTCAGCTCCGTCCATTTTAATTTCCGGTATACAAGCTTGCTTCTTGTTAAGGTACGCCGACGAAATTTTGAGCAGAGCCTCGCTGTAAGATTTTTCGATTGCCGAGCGTTTGAGCGTGAACTGACGAATGTCCTCGAGTAGCTCACATTCATTTTGATTTTTTAACGCAAGTTTTGCCAACTGCTCCGAATGAAGATTCTTCAGAAATTTGGTATAGTTGCCCTAAAAGTAATAAAAGAAAGCATAATCCGCAATTAATACGCCACAAATGTTTGGATAAATTCCACTCCTATCAAACGTCCCTCAGTCTGGCTGTTCTTATTCGTGGTTCTCACACAAAAAAGGAGCTTACTTTTCGTGGTGGGGGCTGCATTTTGAACCCACTTCGTAGCTAACTTCTAATATACTTGTACAATTTTTCCAGTTGTGGTCTGAAGGATATTCTTGAATTTTCGGACACGAATAATGTTAACAGCGGATTTAATCGGAATGTCTGCGTGATAGCTGCTCTCAGGAAGCGCTAGATTGGATCCCGTGCTTCAATTTTTACCCAGATCAATAATAGATGAAATTTTTCATGCCCTTTACGCGACTCGTTTGAAATGCAACCTATACCACACTAGAGCTGAGAAAAGCACACTTCTATCCGACGCGAACCGACATGTGTTCTACAATTCGACACAGATTATCCGACCCTTAATTAACGTTATTCAAAAAGGTGCTGAAAATTCACATTTTTCCACCCGAAATGCCTTATTTCAACGCAGCGAAAAATTCCTTAACGTAGAACACCCTAATCGACCGAGTGTTACACACATATCGATTCTCCAATTTTACCAAAGTGAATGAAAATCATTAAGTTTTCCTCAACCATTTGCTCTCGCCTATTTTCTCTTCTATCGATGTCTCTCATTCACAAAGTTGAGAATAGCAAAGCTCCCAGTACCGATTGCATGCTGCTGTACTATAGCATCTACATAAATGATATGGATGATTGCAGGATTTCTATATGTATGTATATACTGTTTATCAACGCTAATGATGTTCTCCGTCGGTCTCTCCCGATAAAGTCAAACACGAATCATCATGAGGACACCAAGAAGGCGACATATTCAAGAGAAAAAGAGAGTAGAATGCATTTGTGTAGGTGCGAATTTCTCTTATCCGATTGTGGGTGGTGGGTGTCAGGTTTCGAATGGAACGTCATTTCACGTATATAGCAGGATATTCTTTTGACGTCATGAAACATGCTTGTCTTTATTCTGATGTTTGCTGTCAGTTTTCATCTCACACCTACTGATAGCATGGCGCCACTGGTTGTGTTTGTTTTGGGGGGTTTGGTTAAAAACAATATATTTTTTTATCGTTTTTTTTCACTCTCTTTCACTTGTGTTTTGTTTTTTTTTTTTTTTGTCTAGTGATCCTCATAGTAAGAGATATGCGAAAGCAGCCATTTTTGAGCCAATCGTGCAGCGAGAGCTGTCAAATCTGAGCCAATCGTGCAAATTTTGCACTGCGGCAAGTGTTATCAGCCTCTGTGAATAAAATAAACACCGTTGCCAAATCGTTGAATCGAATTTCCGCATATCTCTTGCTATGAGGATCACTAGTTAAACCTGATGCCGGAAGTAGTGCGCTGTATGGCGCATCAGATGCGCCATACAGCGCTCTATTTCTGACATTACACATAAATAATTCTTGTAGTAAAAACTACCATTTTACCCGACTATGCCTATCTTTAAAACTACCATGAAATTTCAGTCAAATTTACTACGTTTATGGTAAAACCTTCAACATTTGTGGTATATTTGACAGACTTCATATTGATATCAACCGCACCATGGTCGATCTAATCGCAGGCATTATAAAATCAAACGCATTTATAGTCAGGTGAAAATTGTTGGTGTGTGCGCTTAATTTAACCCTCGAAATGGTAGTTTCTACTGCGGTTTTTTTTTTGCGTGTAGGTATAACGTACAGAACGAGAGTAAAATCGATTGTCGCTAGTCGATAAATTCGGTTTTCAACATAAACCATATTATACCACTATTTGTAGACAATTTGTATACAATGACCACCTGGTAGGAATCTATGGAAGCCTGACAGCTGTTTAATTGTCTATGACAAATATTGGTCATTGTATAAATAGTGTGCTACAAGTTTCAACAGCATGTAACAGTTGAACGCTTAATTTATTGATACTAATGTGACGTTAGAGTTCATAACGCTACATCAAAATCAAACCGACAAAGATTATTCATTGGGGCCTAACTGACAAACGTAAACGATGGCTTCTTCCGTAAATTTCTCCTGGCACAAAGGCTACCCATGTAAGCCTCCAATTCTATGAGATAGGTGTACTCTTCCACTTCGAAATGACCGTAGTGGAGTGATTAGCAGGGATGCCAGATATACAGAAATGTCTGTATTTATACAGATATTTGATCTTGCAGACAGATATCATACAGATTACAGACATTATACAGACATTTGGAAAATTTTACAGACATATACAGATATTGATTTCGGCGAACTTCAAGATTTAAAAAAACAGGCGATAGGGAAAGTCTCATACGTCACAGTAAGCAAATGAATGACAGTCTAAAGTTGGACCAGTTTGTAGGTGTAAAAATATCCAGTGAGGGATGTAGAAGTAAGTATAAACCTGGCTGTTTTCTAAGGCTGTTTTCACTTATTGGACCGATGCCGAAGACGTAGCACTGAAACGAACTAAAAATACGGCCATCATAACGAATGTCCTTGGCGAATCGCATCATCAAGAATTGGTGGCAAATTGGTGGTAAAAATAAGTGGCGGTCCAATCCAAGGACTTTCTATTGAAATGGCAAAGCCCCGTCAATTCGAGATTCTTTTTATTACGTACTCGAGCTAGGTGAAACGGTGGCTCATGTTCGAGGAAAAGTTAGGAGTCTTGGCTATGATTAAATATTTTGATTAAACGAGAGTAAAATATCATATAAAACACAAATAAAAATATGATTTGCCAAATAAAATTATTAAAACTAAATAAACATGACTTTTTTGTTACTTTGGAAGTGTGCTTATACTTTATGGAACAGTCTATAGTCAAAAATATATTTTTAATGTAAGATATATTATCACATTTCATGTTATTGTTATCAAATAGTTTAATCTAATTTTCACCATATAACCTCTACATTAAAATATACTGTTAATGTTTGCCATATTGTTATTGTTTGGACTCGGTCTGGATTATATACCAACTTTTTGGCATAGAGTACTACAAAATTATTGTTCGTGAAAATTGCCGTTTTTTTAGGGTAACTGAACTCAACCGCCTATTTAGCATATTGTTATTTGACATTTTACAGCGAGTGGATAGTCATGAAGAAAACGATTTTTTTTTTTGGCTCAGGAAGCTTAATGATTCGCCCCTAAGACTGTAACCTACACCAATACACTCTCAAATATTCTATCAAAATAACATAGCGAATCAAAACAAAAACGAAGATACTTGTACCAAAAGGTACTAAAAAGCGTAAGATTGCATGGCAAGGTGGAGACTGCAAGGTGTACTTCGGAACTAGGGGTTCTACAACAGTGAACCAATTTCAAATCGCTAGTTGCACATTGATTGTTGCTTTTATCATCTGACATATTTTTAAAACTATATAGGAGATTGTTAGTTTATAGTTTTGAACTATAAGTGTGAATGTCGTAACAATAACGGAAACGGTCGTCAACAATAAAGGAAATTGTCCATGAGTGGTCTGTGCGGGCTGCATTAGGCCGCAATTAACCACAGCTTACCGAAAATCAACCGGTTAAATCAACTTTTTCAATTTGAAGAGTCAATGGTGTACAAGCTGAAAACAGAAACTAGAAACTGATATTTGCGACATTGGCTTGTTTCTTGAAACCACCCAAGTAACCACGAGGCTATAATAGCTTGCATATATAGAGCATATGCATTACGTCTAGTGCATCATTGAAGTCGGATTAAAGCTGAAAAGGGCCCCACTAAGTTCGAACTAATGCTATATCTTTTGTAATGCCATAAGACATTGCTAAAGTAGCATTATTGCATTGGTAATGCATCATTGCATTCTTAAAGCTAATCTAACACTTCATTACTTGACAACTGTTGAATTGATGCGATCCCGCATTAATGATGTTGATTTTGGGTTGTATAAGTGCAATAATATAATGCTTGTGGTTACTTGAGCAGGATATTTGAAAGAATTGACGAACCCTGGCGTTGTGACCCTGATCCCCAATAACTTCTGCGAGTTGAAAAAACTGTACGAAGGTGTGCCTTGATCAACGAACGCGGGCCTTGAGCAACAAATATACTAAAAGTGACAAGTTAAGCATGTCGCACTTGCATAAATTTCTACTAGACATGATGAATTTCTACATACCTATACTATAATCAAATAAAACAAAAAGAATTGACCTTACCGACGAAACCTTCAACAATTTAAGGTTAGAACGCAGTGATAGCGGAGGTATCACGGAGTGGTAACGGTAGAGGAAGAGCCCAATCTGACTAAACCTGCTTGTCACATAAAACATTGATTAAATCCAAGTTGATTCCAATTGGACGTATCGACGTCATTTGCGACAACTGTCAAACTTGATGTTTCCGTTCCGTTTCCGTTCACATTGCGTTTGGGCCTTTAGCGTTAATAGATCATTGCACGGAATGTATTAACCTCACTTTTTGACAGTTCAGGGAGCTTGTTTACAAGGTGTTAGAATTTGAAACGCTCAAACGAAATTTTTCATTGACTTTTTACGGATTCTGTACAATTATATTTAGGAAATGATGTAAACATAAGCACTGGTGTCTGTTTTCTGACAACTTTACACCATCGTAATAAATTCTGAGCACAACATCTCAACCAGATCTCACCGAAAACATTCTAAGTCCACGTAAACAAGCTCCCTGAACTGTCAAAACTGCCTTGATGACACCATCGTGCAATGATCTATTGATCCTGACAAATCAGAGCAAAAGCTCATGCAACAATTTTTCAACTTATCAAACGATTTGAGAACATTATTTAGAATCCATCAGTTCAACCAGTCGACGACAAGTTCCGGAAATTGAGATTTTCAGTGGTGGCTTTTCCAGAAAATCTGCATTGCGAAGAATTTTGGAAAAATTGCTTATCCTTACGTCGTTATAGTGGCGACTGAGCCTTTCCGTGTCTACGACAGTTCATTCCAGCAATATTGGACGACCGCATGTCGAGCGAATTATTTCAATTTATAATATCAATAAAACCAATGCTCGCCATGAAAGGCATTTTGTCGGACAAAGAGTGCGTTAGATCACAGAAAAAGAAAAACGAAGTGGCTGAAATTTCATCTAATGTGAAATGACTGTTCACAAGCGACATGTACAACCAAATTTAAGTTCCTCGAGCCTTTGGAATTAATGAATTTTGTAGTAGTGAAGTGAAGGTGAGTTGTTTCTTTAAATTTATGAATGACAATAATAAACGATTTACCTAGAATTTTTCAAAACATTGAAACTAAAAGATCGAAATATTTTGCTTTCTCAGATTTAGTGATTGAAAAACGACGGTGATTTAATCATATGCATGGAAGTGAAAGGAAAGTATGCGATGTTTACAAAACATAATCTCACCTCTACTCGTTTATCAGCATCGATAAATAGCGATTTTCAACATTTTTTTTCCATTGAAGCACCTTAAAACCAAAATTAAAACCCTTATACAGACAAATACAGACATTTCCATGAGACTGGTACAGACTTTTGAAAAAAGTATCTGGCATCCCTGGTGCTTAGGTAAGTTTTCAATTACGAGAAATTCGTGGAAAAAGCCATTGTTTACGTTTGTCAGTTAGGCCCTAATGAAAAATCTTTGTCATGAGAGTTAATCGTTAGCTGAAAATCAAACGTTACATGTGGACCGAAAGTTACATGCGAATCAAACGGCTTCATGATGTAAAATTTAAGCAACAAAAAACATACAGTGTCATTAGACTTAGATGTTACAATTAGACTTAGGGCCAATTTCTTCACCTCCGCTTAACTCCTAAGCGGTGCTTACCCATACGCTTAAACACGGTTTAAGCTCTAAGCGGAGGTGAAGAAATTGGCCCTTAGATGTTACAATTAGAATTAAACTTCAAAATGATGTTAAATGTTGTACAGATAAAGCATTACAATCAGTGGTTAAATGTACTGTATTTTAATATTATTTCCAAAAAATTTTACATTTTTCATTACGACCAAATTGACATTCTTGTACCATTTTCTACAGGCGACGAAAAATTTCTTCTGCCACCAACCGATGGTTTAAAAAACTTTGCGACATAGATTTACGTCGTTCAGAATATGCAGAAATATAATGTTTATTATATAGAATCAGATTATAACAATGGATACTAGCAATATGTCACAACTAAACTATTTAAAACTGTCGGCAGAAACAGGGTGACATTTTTTTCTTTCTGTTTTCTAGCCTCCGCTTTCGCTTTAAACTGTACACAGAAAAAAATCTTGTAGTAAAAACTACTACTTTACCCGACTATGCCTATCTTTAAAACTACCATGAAATTTCAGTCAAATTTACTACGTTTATGGTAAAATCAACAATCAATATGCAACTAGTGATTTGAAATTGGTTCACTGTTGTAGAACCCCTTGGTTCGAAGTACACCTTGAAGCCAGCACCTAACTATACATATTTGCGCCTTTATTTTGATTTTCTGTGTTATTTTGACAGAATATTTGAGAGTGTGTTAGTGTGAGTTCATTATTAGGGGTGCATTATTAAGCTTGGGACCGAGCTTGGGACCGATGTGCTAGTACTGACTGAGCCAAGAAAAAAATCGTATTTGTTCGGGACCTACTGGTCTTAGCGTTAGTCTATGGTAAAACCTTCAACATTTATGGTATATTTGACAGACCTCATATTGATATCAACCGCACCATGGTTGATCTAATCGCAGGCATGGTAAAATCAAACGCATTTATAGTCAGGTGAAAATTGTTGATGTTTGCGCTTAATTTAACCCTCGAAATGGTAGTTTCTACCGTGGTTTTTTTTTGCGTGTATATATTTACATAAACTGTTGTTGGTGTGTGGGCCTCAAATTGCGCAGCACACGCTATTTCTAAACAACCCAAAATTGAGTACGATTCGCTCAAATCGGTCAAAAGTATGGTTACTCAAAGGTGAGTAAAGATAGTTAGGAGTAACGCATTGACAATTAGTAACCATCTATCGGATTCAAGCTGATGTTAACTGTTTGTCATCTTACCACTACGAACTATCTTCACTCACTTTTGAGAAGCCATACTTTTGACTGATTTGAACGTACTTAATTTTGGGTTGTTTGAAAATAGCCTGCAGACGACTGTTTTGCAAAAAAAAAATACGTTTAAAACATCTGATCCCAATATATTCATTATGAAACAAATCGAACGTTACATCAGAATCAGCAAACATTAACATCAAGCTTTACATAAGAATCATTCTGTAGGATGCTGTATGTTTAATACAGCAGAAGAACATACGATGATATGTGAATTCATATTTAACATTAGAATGAAAGTTCTGTGCGATGTAAAATAGTAAAATGCTTCAAAATGCTATTTTGAGAAAATTTACACTAATATCAAACCAATAAGTTCAGTAACAGCTTACAACTTTTGTTTAAATTTTCAAAGACATACTTTATACACCACTTCTCGACTATTTTGCATGTGTCTTTCTCGTTTCGTCTGTTGTTTCGTTTGTGAAAATTCTTTTAACTGTCGAGACAAGATTTGGATGGCATATTTTAACTTCAAGACGGTGATCAATTTGAAGAAACAATCAAAATTCTTGTTAACTAACTCTTCTTCTAGTTCCTGATATAAACGGCATCGAATAGTACTGGGCCATAAAATGCTTTTTTAGATGGCACCACCGAACGCGCACTGTCTCGCATGGTATGCCAACATTGTTATCGGCCTCACGAATAGATTGTGTTTTATTATTTTCATAATTTAGTTCATCTTTAATAACCTACTTTGCTATTTTCTTTTACAAACAATTGCAAACTTTTCCACTTGCAATCAAGAATATTTTACCTCAAAAATGTTTGATCGGCAAATTGGCTTTTGAAATGACCCATTCTATCACTTTCAAAACGTTTCTCGTTCCATTAATGGTAAACCAACAAAATTTTGTATTTATTGTAAAATCTGTATGAAATATGTAAATAAATAAGTATTCTTTTACAAAAATATGCCCAACTCAGCACGTTTGTCGGATTTTATGTTTTGCATAAGTAAAGGTCAAACTTTAGTGTATGAATTATTAACAAAATGTGCATTGCTGTTGTGACAGCTTCATAATTAAATAATTACGATATTAATTACATTAAGTACGTTTGTTGTACTTTCAATTCAAAGCACTAGTTCGAGGTATCGTGGTATTGCGTGCGCATCGTATGATCTACGGAATTGTCATATGGGGGCACTCATTCCATACAGCCTCATTTGCACTGTATTTATGAGTACGATCTACTTAATTCTGTAGATGACCTGAACGTTTCCCGTATCATTATTCTCAATGGGGTTTAGAACCGAGATTTGCACGTTAACTAAAGTTTTTGATCATCAATATAATTCCATTATATGCTTTCAAAACATCACACATCAATATATATTTTATAAAATCCGATGATAATGATTAAGACGACCACTGAAAACCCCGAATACAAACAACGGGACGATGATGAGAAAAATGTTTGCGTTTTCGTCGCAGAGGAACTGCCGGCCCATCTTCGATCTTCCTAATGAACCGAAAAAATGTAACCACTATACGTTTATTTATGATAAAAATGAACCAGTAAGTAGTTACGTATTGCATTTATTTGACAAAAGAAGCTGATAGTACATAACAATACGACCGCAGACAGACGTTAAGGCAAGATTAAAATTAATCGATGTGTAAATTTTCAAATTAAAATACCAAAAATTCGTTAGCAATCTTTATTAATTGGTATAGATAAACAAAACGATGAAATTAAAATAGTTTTCGTTTGTTTGCTTCTATAAAAAATCAAGCCATGATTTGGAATACCGTGACTAATGACAAGCTAAATTAAATATTTCCATCATATCATAGATTCCATAATATGATAGATTCCGCACCTACATGTATTGCTACCGACGAGGATAATTCTGTAGAGATGTGCGTTTAGCGATTAGTGGTTGGACATAAGTCTTGACATCACACGAATGAAGCGCCGACTTACATCCAGACCTTTGAACTACGATCTCGAAGAAACATTTGGAATAATGGAATGTAATCACCGGCCAAAGGAATGACTTGTCAAATCGTTTTGCCAACTTTGTAGAGAACCCTTACGTACTAGTGGAAACAATTCATCGCGAGAAATTCTTCTATAATAAATCTCGCCTTCTTGTGCGCCACCCCTTGCTAGAGAGTCCGCCTTGCCATTGCCTTGAATTGAGCAATGTGAGGGGACCCATACAAAGGTAATCCTAAATGATCTTTCAATCAACGCACACATCTGCTCCCTTATTGTTGAAAGAAAGTATGATGAGCGCCTCACTATTTTCATCGACCTGAGGGCCTCGATAGAACTAAGACTATCCGAGAATATGAAATAATGGTCTATAGATCATTGCATGATGGCGTCATTAATGCAGTTTTGACAGTACAGGGAGCTTGTTTACGTGGACTTAGAATATTTTCGGTAAGATCGGTTTGAGATGTTGTGCTCAGAATTTATTGCGATTGAAGTAAAATTGCTGGAAAACAGACACCAGTGCTTATTTTTACATCATTTCCTGAATCTAATCGTACAGAATCTGAATAAAGCCTATGAAAAATTTAGTTTGAGCAGTTCAAATTCTAACACCTTGTTGTTGTTGTTGTTGGGATTTGAGTTTGATGGCTCGAGGTACTGTGCCTCATAAACGCCAGTGACTAGTTGTGACGTATAGACGTCACACTTTTATTTTAGCCATTTGGGTGAATTTGATGATATTTTTTAGCTTAGTGGTGTAGTGGTAAGCGTGACTGCTACTTGGCACCCCAGTGGGTCTGGGTTCAATCCCAGTCGACGTCGGTGGTTTTTCTGAGGCGAAAAAATCTGGTCACGTCTTCCTTCGGGAGGGAAGTAAAGCCGTTGGTCCCGGCTCATATTCATGAGTCGTTAGGTAGGGTCCAGGTGGTGGAGTCGTCTCCTTGGCGTCGGTGATTGTCACCAAGTGAGGAAATAGGCCGACGTAAAATAAAGAAAAAAGAGTATTTTGTTCAGTGTTCTTACCTCCTACCCGTCAAAATCTGTATTCCAGAACCACGGCCTGGTTGGAAATTCGTTGAATAATTCATGGAATTTTTTGTCTTTATTTTGGTTTTTAGCGATGTCGTTGTACCATTCGTTAGTAGCCTTTTGCAACTGTTTCTTGTAGCAGAGTACTACATCATTCCACAGGAGTTATCCCATCCGTATACAGACCAGCTTTGGCAAGAGCGTCCGCCGCTTCGTTGCTCTCTACTCCAACATGACTTGGAATCCATTGCAGGACTGTTTTGGTGTCTTGTAGTTGCTTACAGATGTAGCCGGTTAGGCTGTCCCATAATTTCAACTGCTGTTGATTCTCTAGAGACAAGCTGATTGTGAATCGGTAAATATTACTGTATTTTCTCTATCTAAATCTGCGATATCTTCTAGGCCTGTCCGTATAGCCAATAGCTGGTTCTGGAGGCGTCTGTGTTTACCTTTCTCCAAAGGTAATATTCCTTGTTGATTTGTCGCATTGCTTGTGGTGACATTTTTTTTAATCGGCATTCCTTCAATTTGGGGCCGGATGGTTACGTCGTATCTGGATTCGAATGATACCAGTTCGTAGATCCTTCCCATCTCTTCTGCATTCTCCAAAAAAACTTTTTCAATGAAGGTGTACCTCTTTTGTTCTATTGTAGGGTTTCTGTCCAGTATCTGTAGCTGTTTGTATACTGCATCTTGTTTCCTATAGTGCATTGAGATTCGTTTTTTCGTCCAGTATATTACCTTTGCAGTTCAAGCGGTTCTTCATTAGCGAGGGCCGCTAGCGTATTTATGGGCGTTGTCTTGGAGCATCCTGTTGCTATTCGTTGACATTGTCGTTGGGTTACATCCAGATCGTTACGGTAGGTCTTCGATGTGTTGGCGTAGATGGAGCTTCCGTAGGATGGAAAGTTACCGTATAAAGCCTTATGAAAAAGAACCATTACCTTTGGCGTCGCGCCTTTCTTTATACTACCGATAATTTTCAACATATTTTGGCGATCCTAAATTTTTTGCTTTAATTCTCTGAGATGGATACCATAAGGGAAGGTCCATTAATTATGTCACGCAGTAGGGGGGAGGGGGGTTCGAGAAAACGTGAAGATCCATACAAAAAAATTTGAAGGTCCATACAAAAAACGTGACATGGGGGGGGGGGGGGGTTACAAAAAGTCAATTTTTGCGTGACGTAATTAATTGACGTTCCCTAACCAAGATTATGATCCACTGTTAGGCCCAGATATTTGTAGTTTCTGACACATTCAATAGGAACACCTTTAACCTTAATGTCGATGTTCGTCTCTTTCTGCGTAAAGACGATTGCTTTAGTTTTGTTGCTATTTAGTGTAAGTTTCAGGCGATCGCTGTATTCTACAAAGCTGTCGATTGCGCGTGGCGCCTTTTCTTCCACTTCCTTCACGTTTTTCCGCTGATTATCTTCGCAAAGTCGTCTGCAAATTGCGTTGTGGCGATGTTCTCTCCCTCGTGATCAGTTTCGTGAAGTTCTGTCGTATATATGTTAAAGAGGGATGGTGATAGCATGTCTCCTTGCGGCAGTCCTTTGGAGGTGATGGTCGAGACTGTTCCTTGATCAGTTTTCATGATCAATTTCCGGTTTTTCAAAAAAAAAATTCCTATCCATATCATGATTTCCTCGGCGTACTTCATCCTCTTCAAAGTAGCGATAAGGATTTCGAAGTGGACGTTGTTGAATGCATTAAAAAAATCGAAGAATATAGCAAGGCATACGTTGTTATTCTTTTTTTTTTCGCTATTATGTGGTTTGTGAAATATTCTAGGCATTCTTCCGTAGATTTTCCTACCCGAAAACCGAACGATAGGTCTGGTAGAAGTTGATATTTTTGTGCATGCTGTTGGACAAGTTCGAGTACAGCAGTGTCTGCTGACTTGGCGATTGTTGAGAGACAAGCTATGGGCCTGTAGGAGGACGCTTCCGTAGCATCTCTGCCAGGTTTCACTATCGGCACTATTTTTATTTCCTTCAATGTTTCCGGTAGCGTTCCAAAGAGGTAGCAACAAGTACTTGTTTATCTCTTGGACTATTACTTCCTTCGTTTGCAGGTTTAGGTTTTTCAGGATATTGTAAGTTAGATGGTCAGTAAAGGGCGCGGAACGGGTTTTCTTTTTATGGATGATTTTTTTTCCACTTCTCTAAGCTAAGCAAGTCTTTGCCTGGTCGGTTGGTGGGACCCGCTGGTTGGGTTGTCGTTGGTTCTGTTGGCCCAAAATGTTCTTCTAGGAACTGCATTAATTTTTCTTTCGACGTGAGTACGATGCCCAAGTAACATTGCCAAAACCATACTGCTTTATTAAGTTTTATTAAGGTTTTATCAAAGCCTCTAGAAATCAATTTGGTTTTATTATGACACCAAGAGCTGCCAATAGGTTTCATATTTTAGTCAGGTTTATGGAAACCTACACAGCTTGTTTAAAACGATCTTAAAACCTCGTTTTTTTTTTCAAATTCCTATTAAAGGTTTTATTTTGACTTTATGAACTTATAAAATGCGGTTTTGAAATGCCATTTTAGGACTCTTATTATGGTCAGTTGAAAAAGCATTTTAAAACCATTTTGCACCCAGTAAATGCATTAAACGGCAAATTGGCATTGAGGGAAGCCACCAAATAACCAAATAGTTTTAAAGTAGTCATTGCGAAGAAAATTTGGCTTTATGCCAGAATTTGTGATTTTTTCCAATCGCCATATTGAAATATACGAAATAATTGAAATAGGGGAAAAATAAATGCTCCAAATTCTAAATGTAAGGCAAATGAACTGTAGATCGGAAACCAATTTCTGCATTTTTTAGATAACCTTATTGAATTTCATCAATTTTCAAGAAATTCATGATTAATCTATCGAATATATTTGTATTAATTTTGTGTTTGTTGTTGCGAACTCGCATAATTTCCGAGGCGCATTAACTTTCGGCTCTTATCGTGCCAATAATCACCACAAAATTAAATGCGCATATGATTTGGAGCATGATACGCTGTAAAAAACTCAATTTGCTTTGGATATTTTGCTATCAAACAAAATTTCCCGCATCACTTGAACTTTTTACTTCGATTTTATTTACTGCTAAATGAATCAAAAGAGCAGAGAATCGAACAAAGCAGAACAACAAAAACCAACCACAGTGAAGTTTGACAGCTGTGGCCATTTGGCCACAATGATATCTTAATTTTTCGTGTGCAAAATATACTAAATATTAAATAAAATATAACTGGGAAAAGGGGGGACCATCAGGACACCCAAGTAAAGCGATTTGGATAGGGAGCATGGGACTGCCTCCTCCCTATTGTTAACATTTCGCAGAACGAGGGCGGGCTCTTCGACCCCATCTATTGGTTTTTTTCTGTCAATCGAGGGCTCGATTCTAGTACTGTCTGTGTGACCTTGCTTTTGGAAGGAGATTCTTTTTCCCTATATTAGCGGGTTTCGCGTAAGTGTCTCTGCTTACGGGCCCGCCCAAACGTTTTTGGCCCTTTTATACAGGAGCTTAATGATCACATATTGTATGGAAATGTCCTGATCAAATGGTTTCTCAGATTATTCCACTGCTATGGAAAGTTACCCTGCTACAATAGATGGTAGTATTATATCATCATCATCATCATCATCACACCCCTAAGCTTCGTTGTGGGCGTTGAAGTCCCCCCAATCAGTAGATATTTAATCTTTTTTTATTTCTTGCGTTAGTTTTTCCAAACCGGCGTTGAGTTCTCCAACATTTCGCTAGAGCTCAAATCGAATTGTAAGCATCTCGGAGAAATATACCTACCCCTCCGCCGACACCTGCTAATCTTGGTTTAAGTATTTTATGGTAACCTGATATGTTTGATGATGCCATCGTATTTTCGTTTGTCCAAATTTCCGTCAGTAATGCTGCGTCATATTTACCTGAGTTAAGTTCGTGAGCTAATTCGTTCTTGTTTTTTGTGAAGCTCTGGATGTTACTCTGGAGTATTGAATGCGTCCATCTTCGATGTTATTTGTCAAAAATTGCTGTACGTCGTACCCCATGGGGCTTGCTAGTTCTTTGAGAACTTCTAGAAGGATATAGTATCCATTTTTGTCTTTGAGGGTCAGTGCTTGTGACAGTTTTTTGAAAGACTGTCTGTCGCTTTTAAGGCTTCTTTTTGCTCAGCTATTTGCTTCATTTTGTCGTCCCAACGTTGCCGTAGTTCGAGATGTCGTTCTATTGTAATCGTTTCCTTCTCTTGTAGTTCCTGCTCTTCATTTTCCAGTTGTGTCTTCCTTTTTTTGTTTGTGTTTGTGACTGTTTGAAATTCTTCACTGTCTGTTGTTCGGCTGTTTCCTTTTGTCTTCCTTTCCTTCCCTGCTGTGAACTTTTTCTGTAGCTCTTCTTCCTTTTGTTCTTCCGGTTGTTTGTGACTGCTAATCCTATTTGTTGGCTCGGTCCTCTGTGTGTTGCGTTCCTGGTTGGATCCCTTCTTCAGTTTATCTGCAAAGCTTTCGTATACTGTGGGGAACTCGGTCGTCCGCTTGTCGATCTTGAATTCATCCCGAGCTTCCTGGTAGGTAAGATTTCGGCTTGCCATTAGCTTCTTGATGTTGTTCTGCTTATTTCTTTCCGGGCATTTGCTATCGGATGCTTTGTGCTTGTCCTTGCAGTGTACACATTTCGTTTGGTTCGGGCAATCTTGCCCGTCATGTGTTTTGCCGCAGTTCACGCAGCGTTTCCGTCCCTTACAGTTTAGCGTGATGTGACCGTAACGTAAGCATGAGTTGCACATTACTGCTTTTGTGTCGTAGGGTTCCATCTTAGATACAATTGAGTACACCCGGATGAAATTCGGAAGTTTGTTCCTTATGAAGACCACTCCTAGTTTCTGGATTGGAATTCTTTTCCCCGCTTTCGTTGCATGCGAAATACTTCCATAATTTCTTTTTCAGAATCGATGGCAGAAATGAGCTCCTCTGGTTGTAGTTCTTCTGGAATTCCAGCTCTAACGTTCACAAATCTCTTTGGCTCTAAGATGCTTGAGAGGGAGGTTCTGGTAGTTGACCAGAATGTTAGCCTCTTTCCATTCGCTGAAAAAACAAGCACTTTCGCTCGTCCAATCTTTTTGATATCCAACACCGTTTTGGAGAGTCCGTTCAGTTTCAACGCTATTCCCACGGTGATTTTGTTGATCCCCATCGTTTGATTTTCTGTTTGTACATCATCCTGCATTTTTTCTACCACTACTTTTTATGGACCGCTGTTTTTTTTTTTTTTTTTTTTTTTTTTTTTTTTTTTTTTTCCGCCATTTTTTTCCATTTGCTTCATAACCTCTTATTTCCACATGCCTTCTAGTTTCACTATTTTCTCCAAAAGCCATCGGTGCCCCCACTCTCACTCATTTCCTTCGTATAACACTTCTTTTATTTATTCCTTCTCCTATTTCAACTCTAAATTCATTTTTTTTTTTTCTTTAAGATAACTTTCGGGATTAGATATAGAAAAAAAAAAAAAAAAAAAAAAAAAAAAAATAAAGATTTTATTTTTTGATACTGAAATTTTCTAGAGACTTTTTCACTTTTCTATTTGCCAGCAGACCATCAATGCGCGACCCATCAGTGAAAATTCTTCTATTGCAATTGACATGTTGGTACTTGTTAATAAAAATATGGGGAAATAGGTCGAAGTTGATCTGGAACTCCTTGAATAGCCTGTTTCGTGGATAGATCATAATCAAGAACTGGATCATAATGGAAGAACTGTGATGAGGGAAGCTTACACTAGGAGAACTGATGTCAGATGACATATATTTAATATAGATTCGTAATTATCTAGACTGGGTACTCAATTCGAGCATTTCTTCGAAGTTTTTAATCACAAGATTGTTACTGATTCCATACTTGATCAGTATTCTAGATGAGAGCTCCCAGAAACGGTTCTGTAAGGGTTTTACTCCTGCCAGAACATCCAGGCTCATGTTATGCGTTGAATGCATACAGCCAAGGGCAATGCGTAAACAACGATATTGAATGCGTTCCAATTTAATGAGGTGGCTGTTTCTTGTCGAGAGGAAGCAAAACGAGCCATGTTTGAGAACTGAAAAAATAGTTTTTTTTTTATAGATTTTAATTAAGTCTTCCGGGTGAGCACCACACCATGTCCCGGAAATTGATCTTGGACAATTGATCCTTTGTTGATATTTCTGTTTCAAATATGCAATGTGAGTATTCCAAGTGCATTTTGAATCAAACATGACTCCAAGGTATTTGAAGGTCAAAGATTGGGTAATGTCTCTTCCCAACTGCTTGAGACGCAGTTTGGCTGGGAACCGCTTCCTACTAAACACTACTAATTCGGGTTTTGAGGTGAAAACTCGATCCCCAAATTACTGGCCCAGATGGACAGATTATCTATAGGGAATTTTGCGATGGTCGTTGCAAGATTTCCGCTCGTGGACCTCTAAAGGAGATCACAGCATTGTCTGCAAGTTGTCTTAGCGAGCATCTATTTTCCAAGCAGTTATCAATGTCTTTAACATAAAAATGATAAAGTAAGTGAGCCTTGGGGTAAGCCCATGTAGCTTATTCAGTAAATTATCAGTTGGCCTAGATTGAAGGTCATTTGTTTTTTTTTTTTTTTTTTGACAGTAAATTATACAAAAAGTTATTCAAAATTCTTGGTAAACCAAACTTGGTTTATCTATGGAAACTGAATCAAATGCGCCCGTAATATCCAGAAATACTGAAGCCAATTGCTCCTTGTGTGCAAAGGCCAGTTATATATCAGATGAAAGCAACGTTTAGCAATTGTTTGTTTATTTGCTCTTTTGGAAACCCAACTGCGTATTTGACAGCAGGTTGTTTGATTCAACCCAACGGTCAAGTCTCGATAGGATCATTTTTTCTAACAATTTCCTTAAAAATGATAGCATAGAGATCGGACGGTAAGAATTGTAATCAGACGCTGGTTTCCCAGGCTTTTGAACAGCTATTACTTTAACCTGCCTCCATGTGGGTGGAACTATGTTTAATTTCATGATAGTAGTATACAGGTTAAGTAACCGTCTTTTGGCGATATCAGGGAGATGTTCGAGAAGTGCCATGGAAAATGATTTAGTTACAGACTTGTTCCACCTGAGGATGTTGACGACTCTGTTGAGTTGGTGAATTGTTGAGTGACCACGTCGGAAGCCATTGTTCGTCGAGCAAGATGTTGAGCTCGTCGGCAGATGAGAGAAGCCGACGGTAGATCGCTTTCTCAAACAGCTTAAATAATCCTGAGAGAAGGCTGATTGGTCTATAGCTCTTGGAAGAGGAAGGATCTTTCCCAGGTTTCCGGATGGGGATGACTTTGGCTGACTTCCAAGACGAGGGATAGTTGCCAAGTCGCAGGCATTGATTGAAAATCAACGTCAGATGAAACGAGATCGTAGAACTGCAGACTCAATTGCTTGAACTCTCGACACTAAAGAAATCTGTAAGTCGCAGACGAAATAGGCCTATCTGTCAAATGATAAGCTTTTAATAGTTGAATTTATAGGAATTTGTACTCGCGTTAACTAGTAAAAGCTGGAAAAAGTGTTTCTGTTTTTATTATTTATTTTTCAAAAGCGAATAAGTGTTCGGATATAGAAGCAGCACGGTACCAGTTGAAATATTGCTATTGGTATTTGTTGTAATTGTTCATATGTAAATACATAATTATGAAAGGTAAGCAATATACGTTATAAAACGCTCAGACCATACACGGAAATATGTTCATTTTTGTTTCGTCATCAAACTTTGGTGCGTGTTACTAAATGTATTAAAAAAACTCACCGTCCTTCGAAAGCGGATTTTTCTCCTGTATAGCTTTGAGTTTAACGTTTTTTTCGTTTCCATGTCGTAGGATGTTACAAAAAAAAAAAAACAACAAGGCTAGTTATCCCCAAAAAAATAAATAATGAAGAACAGCGAATTATTTACCACACAAAAAAAAACAGCAATAGCTCAAAACTGACTCCGATGGCTGTCGTATTGGATTTTATCTCTGTACTACTATGCGACACGATGGTCAACGAGTGTTTACTTCTTCGCAATTGTTTTCCTGTCGATATGCCCTGCCTGATTAGACCACCTGATAAGACTGTACCTTGTGAGAGAGAGAGAGAAATTGCTGATAGGTCCGCATAGTCGAAAGACGCTGATCGAAAAGACAGGTAGGCATGAGAAATACTTATTGACGATGGAAAAGGATGTAAAAGAAAACAAGCTTTTTGTTTAATTATTATTTTTCAAGTATGTATTTTTAAGAATAATTTATTTATATTGATTTTGTCGTAAATTTTCCATAATTTACAGAGATTTAAAGGAAATTAAATATAAAATAATAATAAAAATATATTGCGTTTTTCTTAATGGATTTTTCTTGTTCTCTTCTCTGTTGAATTCTCCAGGTTTTTAATAATAATGCTTTGTTACATGATATCTGACATTTACGTTTTCTAAGAAACTAAGAGAGAATCTTTTACTCATATTCACAAATTACCTCTTCAGTTTTGTTTATTTCTTGTAACATGTGTTCTCCTCTGCTTTCCGTCGTGCTTAAAGGTAATGTATGTTATCTTTATACCTTGTTACTTAATTCACCTACTGTTGTTCTTCCATTAGCTGGATTATCATTTAACGTTTTATCCTGTTTATTAAAGGTATAATACATTTATAGTTACGATTCATTTAGTCGCTGTACTCTTTAAAATAGTCAACTTCTTGGATTCCATTTTTTTTTTAAATAAGAGTAAATTGTGTGGTTTTTCTCTGAACGCTAATATTAACTGCTGGTTTTGCATTAGATTTAATGATAACTAAATCTATATGCAAAGGAGTGGATTTTTTCATAAATAAATTAAATAGCTTATTTGACACGAAAAACAGTATTCGTACGCGCACGACATAAAAAAATTAATACTAATAGCAACTAAAAGTATTACTTTCATTCGCTAGGTCCATTCTCACATTTGTTATGTGGTTACTCATAATTTTATTACAAGATGTTTTCATCTTATAATTCATTTTAGCTACTTGTACCGCAATTCGCGGATGACATTGTTTTTATTTTACTTTCTTTCGCTACTGTACATACACTCAACAGTTGAATGAACTTCTGTTCCTTACATTTCTATTTAATATATAAAAACAAAAACCCTCTTAAAATTACAGCAGCTTTACACAGCTTTGTAGTTCTCTGTACACAATAAATCCGCAATAAACCATATTTTTGCTTCTGTTCAATCCACTAGTGGAGCAAATTGCCTTTATATTTGGGTACCGACCGGGGTAATGGGAGCGGTACCCCAAACCCTAGACTTATAATGAATATATGTACAATGTTGGGAAGTTTTGGGAGTGGGGTGGGGAAGTCACGTACAATCTCAATATTGTTGTCAGGCCTACCACATACATACATTACGCACGGCGTATCTGTATCACATCACACACACGCACACACATACACACACACAAGCGCGAGCGCGCATCATTCAACGGCAACGTCTTCATTCGAGATCGATTGGTTATTCATACACTTTTTTTTTTCATTTGTTTCGCACTTCTAGTTTTTTTTCTTTTGCACTATGCTACTTTCTTTTACCTATGCACTTTGCTTTTGTGTCAGTATTTTTCAAATATGTTTAACGGGATAACCAAGATTGTTCTGCTCAGTGGTGTAAAAATTTGAAACAATGTGTTTCTTTTATTTTTTTCCGTTTTTTTGCTCTACATTAAGAATTTAGTTTGCCTGTTTTAGTGATTTTACCATTTTTTTAAATATTTTTTTTTCTTTTGCTGCTTTTAAGGTGTAATGTTATTTGTTTAACTAAGAGGTTTTTTATAAACTTTGAAAGTATGCTACTCCTATGTTTGTGGTTTAAATATGTTGCTTCCAGTTATGCTACAATTAAAATGTGTCTGGTCGACTATGTACATGGTTTGTATTATGTGTGAGTGTATGTGTGTGAATGGATGTGTGTAGCATATTCCGTATGGTTCTTACAGAGTAACTTGTATTTGAATTTGAACAAATGTTTTTTCTTCTATATTTTAAAATTATAAAGTTGTAAAACAGAATAAACTTTATGTACCGTTCATCTCTTACAGAAAACATAGGAAGTAGATTTTTGAAAAGCTATGAAAATACAATTTAAAGTGCCGGGAAAATATTTCCCTTTTCACAATATATTATTTTTTTGCTGGACGTCTCTTTCAAAGACACAGTAAAAACAAAACATTTTAAAATAGTACCAACAGGAAGCAAAAAACAATATTTGACTGATGAGTTTAGCACAACATTGAAACATTTACACGATTATTTACACAAAGCGTCATCTAACTTCGCAATCTTTTGCAGCATTGATATCACTATGTGGTTGTTGTTGTTGTTGTTGCTGCTGTTGTTGCTGTTGCTGTTGTAGTTGATGCGGATGGGATTGAGAATATGATTGATGTTGTGCTACCAATGGTGGTGCAAAGGGATTGAATGCAGCAGCCCCACTAGCAAGACTATTGAAAGACGTTGTTGAAGTGGAAGAGGAATATACAGTAGTTATTGCACCCAAGTCGACTGATTTGCTTGTTTCGACAATGCCGCTACTTGTTGGTAGGACAGATGCAGCATTTGTTAGAAGTGAGTCACTTATGCTCATTGAAGGTCCTGAAAAGGGAGCGATGTTGATAAAGGTATCCGTGCTTGATTTCTCAACACTCGATACCGAAGCGGTCGATCTCAGGTCGATCGTACCGGAATCAAGTGGAATGTCCAATTTCGATAGTACTATGTTCAAAGTTTTTGTTTCATCATGAACTGCAGTACTTGGAACAATTGGTTTTCCTGCAATCGGATGCTGATCGACATTAACAGAGCCTTTGTTCTTCGAAGACATTACGTATCCACCACCTGAAGAACTACGGGCAAGCTTGAGCCGAATCGGCGTAATGAGTGGTTTGATTATACCACTGCTATTGCTGTTCTCATTGGAGTTGGCCATCTCAGCTGATTCTAGTGCTAGCGGGTCCAATTCTGGTGAATTGTGGCCACTGAGTGATGGTTCTGTTAACGGAACACTCATCGATTCATCCGCCGTCTGTGGCTTCTTAACGCCTAGCCTTATAACAATCCGCGGAGCATCGTCCGACTTGTTTATGATTTCCACCTTTTCTACTTTTTCTACTTTTTCGCCCTTCTCTTTCTTGTGCTTCTTTTCTTTTTTGCGCTTCTTGTGCTCTCTATCACGATCTTTGTCTTTATTTTTGTGCTTCTTGGGCTTCCGGCCTTCTTCTTCGTCGTCGAACATCATTTGCTCAGCATACATCATCGCATCACGACGAAGATCTTCCAAACTTGGAGGAGCCATAGCGGTAGTCAATCTCTTTTTAGGCGGCCGAATCCGATCGCTATAGGAACCGGAAGCTTCCACCACATCCGAGCCTATTTTGATTTTGAGCTTTGGAGCCGTTTGTAATTGACCTACCGTTGTAATCGTTGTTGTTCGGTTTGTTCTGGATCGACGCTTCACAACCGGTAATACGTCGGCCGCCAGATTGCTATTTGATCCATTGCTTCCCGTAGATCCAACGCTCCTCCTTCGTTCAATAATCTCATGCTCGGTAGGTACCAACCCACGCAATTCCCGTGAAATATTCGACGACAGCTTCTTCCTCTTTTTAAAGTCGACTCCACCATAGTCCTTGTAGTCGTCCCTTGTGGGCATTGTGCACAAAGAATCCACTGCCTTCGGTATGCCAACAGTCCTGCTGATTGACGTAGTTAAAGTTAAACTTGGAATTTGGTCCACAACCTGCAAGCCAGTCTGATCGTCGTGATTCATGTCCTGGGTCCAGTACTGCCGGAGCAATTCCTTCTTTCGCATCCGCCTCAAATTAGACGACCCGGCCCCCACACCAGCCATCGGTGTCGACATAATGGGTGCATTCAAGCTGGGGTCGAGTACACTTGACTGCTGTAACGTAGCCGTAGAAGATGAAGAGCTATTGTCTAACTGTGCTAGTGGTCCTTTGATCTTAAGTTTCATAATATTCCTAGAATCAGACAACGAAACTTTGGTGATGATGCTATCGGAATCATTTGTTTCTTCCTGCGGTTGTTCAACAAGTTCCAGCAAGCTGGAGATCGTTGCCGTTCCAAGTGAGCCAGCTACAGAAATAGTCGAAGTTGATGTTGTACTGGAAGAATTCATGGATGCAACCAACTGCGTCACCGTTGCCGATGCAGGAGGAGTCGTATCAACCTTGTTGTTACTGGCTTTCAAGGCCGATTGCAACTCATTTTCC
Organism: Aedes koreicus; assembly: GCA_024533555.2. Lineage (NCBI taxonomy): Eukaryota > Metazoa > Arthropoda > Insecta > Diptera > Culicidae > Aedes > Aedes koreicus. The sequence goes on from JAHHFK020001032.1 coordinate 185,036, forward strand.
ATGTCTTCGTCGATATCTACAAGCGTCTGATCAGCAGTGCCGCTAGCAAACGCTCCAAGCAGATGATTGTTGAATGCATCCGTATTGGTAGCAGAATCGAATCCACTGTTATACGTCCGCATGTCCACTGGACCCGGCAATACTGTTTGAACCATGTCCTGCAATCGGGTCGAAACACTTGGTTGAGTCACGCTAATATCCGCCCCTGTTACCATTCCAGACCCCAAGCTCGATTGCATCGAGGTTGGGGTGAATGAGGAACGATTCTGTTTCGAACCAAGCGCGCTGTTTTGGGAAGAATACAAATTTAGACTAGGGAATTTAGGTGACTTGGAAGGCTCACGAGATGCCCGGAATGAATCCGGCATGCGACAGTCGATCGAACGTCTTCGATCGCGCATGTCCCGCAATTTTTCCATACTATTGCAAGCTAGATCATCGTCAAAGTCCGGATCGTATACCGTACCGATGAGTTTATTGTGAATCGTACCTCCCATAAAATCATAGTCATTATGTGATAATTGCGGAATAAAGCTAATTTGCTGCCGACCACCTCGAGACTGCCTTCCGTTTTTGTTCTTTGCTGTAGCACCACCTCGTTGACTCTGGCTGTTTGTTCGGGGACCACGTGGACCACGTTTAGCACCACCCTCTGGTTTTCCGAGATTCTTACTACCTACCACAGGAGGTTGTGGTACTTGCGGTGGCTGCGGCTGTTGTTGTTGATGATGATGTTGTTGCTTAGCATCGAAAGTCTTTGGACTCTTTCCTGGGCTAATATTTGGTGGTGACTTCATCTGAACTAATGCAGCTGCTTCGTGAACTTGGTTTTGAATTCGCGATGACGATCGCGATGATTTGGTGGGAGACTTCTTTGAGGCACTATTCTGATCCAGTGATTGCAGTATACCAGAACTGTCCTGCTGAGGTGTACGTTGTTGTTGCATCTGTGGAGTCTGTGGCGCCATCATAGCTGGCGAATGGTTCATCATGAAGCTGTGTTCTGGAGTCGGTTGTTGTTGCTGTTGTTGTTGATTATTAGGCGAAACGATTGATGCCAGCGGCGATGCAGCAGTCATCTGTGGCGTCAGAGATTGTTTTTGTTGCTGCGATGTTGGTGGCGAAACGATTGCTTCTGTTAGAGCAATATTATGTGATGACGATGTGAATGTGGCACCACAAAGACTGCTCGGGACTACCATATCATCCGATTTACTACCATGTAATGCAGGTTGTTGAGATTGCTGTTGTTGAGGAGTAGGAGGAGCATTTTGCGGTTGATGTTGCTGTCCACCAGCAGCTGCTGTAGGTAACATTGGATGATGAGGTTGTTGCTGTTGTTTTCCGGATTGAAAATTGGAAGCATAATTTGGTGGGAACATAGCCGTCCCGGGAGACGGAAAAGGAACTTGTACGTTGGTGGGAGGGAAAAGTGCCACCGCACCTGGATATTGTGAGTTTTCATTGAAACTGAACTGCTCCAACGGATTCATGGTATTGTTTGGTTGCTGTTGCTGTTGAGTTTGAGGCTGTGACAGCTGATTTTGAATGTCCATGAAATTGTTGAGATCGTTGAGCTTATTCCGATGATTATTGGCATTGAGATCATGCTGCTGTTGTTGTTGTTGCTTGAGGAGCATGTTCTCCTTTTCCTGCATAACGGAACATTCGTGCTTTTTCTGATTCGGTACCATGTCGTTCCACCGCCGCTGGGGATGCTGGGGTTGCTGTTGTTGAAGATTCTCGAACAGCAATGAGGTAGCTTCATTTTGATTTGCAACGCTTTTGATAGTCTGCATAAAGTCCAACGCTGGTAGATGATTGATGTCGTCGAGGTGCGAGTGTTGGTGATGATTAGCCTGTGGCTGCACCATAGCATCAAATAGTCCCTGGACTTGTGGGCCCATGTGTGATGATTGCTTCTGATTTCCAGCAGAGGCTTGATTGTTGAGCAAAGCTTCCATGCAACTCGGAGGTTGTGATTGCTGCTGCTGTTGCTGCGGATGCAGCATTGCACGGTTATCGTTCATTGTAGTAGGCGGTTGTTGTTGTTGTTGTTGTTGTTGCTGCTGCTGTTGCTGTTGTTGTTGCTGCTGTTGCTGCTGCTGCTGCTGCTGCTGCCGCTGTTGATTGTGATCTTGCAACATGGAAGGAGGAACCCACCGCTCATCGGATGGTCTGCTGGTGAGGTGATCCAGATGATCGTCCTTCGTGTTCTTTTTATTGTGGTGCAACGAATTTTCAACATCCTCGTTGGTATTGAACTTGTTGAAGTATTCCATATCGTTATTGCTCAAAGGTTTACTTTTTTCGAGGGCTTGCGCAATGGCAGGAATGTCTTTACTGCTCGTATTAAAATCAAGCCCCGAATGCTGATTTCCAGTATCGAACAGCTTACCATCGTCGTCCAAAGTAATTATATCCGACCGGGTATCTTTTGAATCGTCATGTTTACTGTCCTGGCCACCAACAGATCCTTTCTTATACTTTTGTCGTAGCTTCTCAACCAGATTTAAAGTTTCCCGCTGAGTGTCTTCCTTACAATCCTCCATGAATGGGAAATTGAGTGGTGGGTTCAGGCCGAACGTATCATCTGTACCCGATTCACCCTCCGTTGGCAACGACAGCAAGTCGAATATCGACTGACACAAAACTCCACTGGCTGTGGTCAATCCAGCATCCTTGACAGCCGAATTATTGATATTATTATTATTACTACTACTACTACTACTACTATTAGTGAAATTGTTCATAACGTTGCTCATACTGTTGGCGGTAGTTGGAATGTTCTCCATGCTGGAAGGCGGTTGTTGGAACGATGAAGTTGTAACTGGAATATTCGTGTCCGATACTGCTGGCATTGCCAATGATTCTACTTCGGATCGCTTCTTCTCCTCAACGGGCGTAACATCATTTTCTGCAATCGATGGAATATCTACAGGTAGCGTTGATTCTGTCGAATGATCTTTTATTGTACCCTCAATCTTCGGAATCGGTTTTTGTTCGACTTTTTCTACCTTTGTGTCATTTGAACCGTCCTCCACAATAACCACATCCCGTCCGTCATTAGACCTCGAATCATCTACCAACGAAATAATCTCGATATCTTTTTTGCTATCCACCTGCCGACCCTTCGCCCTGTCCTTCACTGGAGAGACCGGCTCAAGATTTTCGTCGTCTTTTATTGGTTTTGCCAGATACACTTCAGTTTTGGGTTCCTCAATCGACTTCGTAATATCATTTTTACTAGACACATCATTTTCGCTAGGACTAAATTTAATTGCGTCACTACTAATTGGACTCTTTGAGTATTTATCGTTTGTGTCATCTTTGACGACAGATGCCACTTGCTTTTGCTCACTACCTGTTGCTGGTTTAACCTGATCGGGCCGATCTACTACACTAGATTCAGCAGCTAGTACGCTTGGCGATCTCAACTCCTTTTTGTTTTCCTCTACACTAAGAGGCACTGTCAAAAATGGAGAGGATCTTGGTTCTTCCTCCTTTTTGCCGCTGCAACTACTTCGTGACGAAGAATCGTCAATGAGTATTATATCTTCCTTTTCCATACGAGCAGCACCTGCGCTAGGTCGACCACGATTGCCACTCTTATCTCTCTTACGGTTATCATTAGACATTGTGGGCAGCGCTTCGACTTCTTTCCGACTAGATTTTTGCTCAACTATTGCCGGTGACACAACTGCCCTGACAGCTTCGCAGGCAAGATTCTGAGCAATCGCAGCCTTCTCAGCAATCACCGCCTTTTCGGCAATCGCTGCCTTCTCAGCAATTGCCGCCTTCTCGGCGATTGCAGCCTTTTCTACAGCAGCTTGTTTTTCTTCCGCTTTCTTTGCAGCTGTCAGTTTTTTCTCTTCGGCTGCTTTCTCAGCTGCTAGTGCTGCTGCCTTTTCAGCTGCTGCTAGTTTCTCAGCTTTCTTCTTTTGTTGCGCTTCTTTGATAGTCTTTTCCGCTTCAGCGGCTAACCGTTCCTTCTCTTTCTTTTCCCACTCAAAGTCCACAAAGACCGATTTTCTTCGACTACGGAGCGGTGTCGGTTTGCTGGTATTATCTACTGTCGGTGGAGGAGGCTTGATTTCGTTGGGTGTCACTAGACAGGAATTTCGTCGGTTCGGCATCATTTTGCCACCAGCGGTATTCTTAGAATGATCTCCCGATTTGAGCAAGTCAGCAACTCGGGAGCGATCGTGAGACACTTTATCCTTTGCTGGCTGGGTAGATTTTGCGACCGCAGTGCTGTTGCTATTTGCCGACAGAGGTTCGACTGATACGGATGAAGTCTTGTTCGATTGTTTTGCTGCTGCAGTCCCTGTTGGTTTCGTTGGAAGTGGTGATGGTGATTTTTCTCTTTTAGCGGCTGTTGTAGCCTTATCAGCTGCACGTGAGGTTGAGCTCGATGCACAAGATTTGTTAGCAGACCCTGCTGTCGTGACAACAGCGGTGGTTGTGGCAGCTGTACCTTTCTTTCCAGACTCGTATTCCTTTTTACCGACTTGTTTCTTAGGACTAGCTTCTCGCTTTGAAGATATTGATTTTCTTCGATTACTTTTTGTTTGTAATCGCGTCGAGTCATCACTTTGACTGCTGCTGGAATCGGAGTCACTGTCAGACGAGGAAGAACTGGAACCAGACTCGGAAGATTTACTCTTGTCAAGAAAGGGCATCTGCCGGTCTGTCTTCTTAGCGGCAGCAGTGGCTGCCATCTTGCCTGCAAGAGACACCAACGCACCGGCCTTAGCTGCAGCTTTGGTTGGCACAGGTGCCGCCGGGACCTTCTTGCTGGCGGCTTCTTCCTCTTCTTCATCGCTATCCGAATCCGAGCTGCTAGAACTCGAACATGATGACGAACTGGTTTCTGAGCTGGAGCTACTGGAAGGCGTAGAAGCTTTCTTTTCCTCCTTTCGACTCGCGGCAGTAGAAATAGGTGCTTTTGATATAGCTTTGGTACTACGTTCGTCTGCAATTGCTAGTGCTGTCGGTTGTGCACCGGCTGCAGTTTCAGCGGGTTTTCCCATACCACTTTTGATGTGTTCGGCAGCTTTCTTTGCTGCTTGCCGTTGCGGTACATAAGCCAACACATCCAGCAAAGATGTTTCTTTTGAACTTTCTCGAGGCTTTTCTGGAACCGAAGTTTTATCCTTTTCTATGTCTTCGCGTTCTTTCTGTACAACACGCTCTTTGGCAGACATTTTCTCCCGCTTAATATCCTTATCTGTTGGACGCTCTTTGTCATTAAGGACTTTAGGTGTCGGTTCCGGTACTGGAATCGACGGTTGGGTTTGTTTAGCAATCTTGTTATTACTCCTTTTAGCAGCGGCAGACACTTTCTGAGTTGCTTCCGAATTCACTTCTTTGATTGATTTGACAGGAAGCTTTGGTTCGGCATCCTTCGTACCACTTCCGGTACTGATGCCGCTGCTACTGCTGCTGCTGCTACTACTACTGCTACCACTGCTGCTATTGCTTCCCACTGAACTTGTACTTCCGCTACTGCTGCTACTACTGCTACTGGAACTACTACTACTACTACTACTACTAATGGATGCAGGTTCTCGACTCTCTTTCAAATCTTTCTTACTGCTAGCTGCCGGTAGTTGTTGTTGAGTTCCACTAGGAACCTGCGAGGTTGATTGCACTGGTGGGACAATGTTGGTTTTCATCAAATTCTCAGATGCCTTCTTGGCAGCCTCACGCTGAGGCACAACCAAAAAGTCGGAGGTGAATTCTCTTTTACTCTGCTGCTTATTGGTGGTCGTATCCTTTTCAGACTTTCTCCGCCCGGTGGTTGCATTTTCCTTAGTTGGTTTATTCGACGAGGAGTATCCGCTACTAGTACTACCCCCAGCCGTTCCGATAACAGGTTCGGCTACCGACTTCTTTGCTTCCGATTTGGGTGAAACCGCAGGAGCAACCGTAACGGGTGCCGTTGTAATTGGAGCTTTTATGGACTTAGCTGGCGATACAGATTTTTGCTTCAGCCTGTCAGCCTCCGCCAAATTAAATTCTTTCATCGCTGCTTTGGTACGGAACGGATGCTGCTGCGAATCGCTTGCCGTATTATCAGTCTTATCCTTATCGGTGCTATCTGAGTCAGAGTAGATGTTCGATATTTTATTGTTCGCATAGTTACTTGACCCGGCGTTCTGCTGGCCTGTTCGCGGAACTATAGGAACGATTTCGTCACTATCGTTCGAATCGGATAAATGCATTCTGTCATCAACCAGCTCACGTTCCATTTGTCGAAGTGATTGGTTTCGCGATTGATTGATTTTCTTGGATTGTTGCGCTTCAGACGCACTGAGAGTTCCTTTGAGCCGTTCGCTAGCTTCGTCTTCGCTGGAGCTCTCAACCGAGTTGTTGCGTGTTTTTTCTGCCGACGAGCTTACTTTTCTCCGCTTCCGATCAGCTGCTTTAGTCTGTCGTGCCTTCTTTTTCGACACTACTGGCGGTGAAGTTTTCTTGATATCGTCATCCTCCGCAGAACTAGCACTAGTGCTTATGTTTCGCCGGGAATGGTTATCACTTTCACTAGAATTATCACTAGCACTTCGCCGAGCGGCACCATTGATGTAGGTCCGTTTGTAGGGATTATCCTGCTTGTTAGCTGCTGATCGTTGAGTGGTGGCTTTGTTCATACCATTTACGTCCGAAGGTTTCTTTCCACTAGAAACCACGCTTTCTTCCTTGGTTTTCTCGTGTTGCTGTTGTTTACGATTATTTATCTTACTGTTGCTACCAGAACTGCTACTACTATGTACACCAATTATTCGTTCTAACATATCCTCTAAACTCATCACTGCCCTATTACTAACGGAATCACTTGAATATAGTCTATCATATATCGTAGGACCGTGGTTCGCTTGTATGATTACATCGATTGTAGATTCGTCTAAAGGTTTCTTGTCGTTTGGTCTCTGGCTGAGTGCGGCAATCTGTTTGTGAAACGTTTGTTCCCGCATACGGAAGAATGAACGAGACAACTTTTCCCTTCGACTAACCATGTAGCACAGGTTACGAACCCGCTCGAGATCTTGCCGGAGGTGAACAAACATTTTCATTTTTTCTAAATCATCCGCTTGTTCTTGATTTTGGGCAACCATGTCCACATCGTCGGATTTTGGCGGTAAGAGAGGACGATTATGACCAGATTTGCGCTTCAGTATCCAATAGTTATAAATGTAATGAATAGCTTCCTGATCAACATCTAATAAATGACAACTAATATCTTTAACACTCACATGCTTATCGAATTCTGCTTCGATTTCTTGCATGCGTTGAGCCCTAGCTTGATTGCGTTCCTCCGAAGTCATATCTTTACGTTTCTTACGTTTAACCTCCCCTGTACTGCCCGCCTCTTCTTCGCTACCGGAACCCGCGTTATTGTTGGAGTTTTTATTATCACGTTTACCTTTGTGGACACCATGCTTTTGACAATACGAACGTAACTTCACACCATCTTCGGCATTCTCGTCCTCGATTATCGCACGCATTTCCAGTCCATGCTGAAAGGCGCACGTCACGTGATAAGCCGTTTTGCAGGTCTTCACCGAACACTGGATGCATGCTCCGACCCGCTCTCGACAGAGAACGCATATCAACGCCCACCTGCTGGGTGGTATGCTAGAGATTTTCGTTATCGGTTCCATCCGGTCGACGGATCCGATACTGACTTCAGGTATCCACAGGGCACAAGAAACATGAGCCCATTTTTGACCGGATCGTGTAGATTTCATCGCACCACCTTTGTTCGGGCACAGAACGCAATCCGGTTTCTGACCCATGGAGCACGTTCGGCACATCCACTGACCTGTTGCGAGAACAAAGGGAGAAAAGAGATTTATGAAAAATAAATGCCCAAAAAAGAAAAACAAAAAGTTTTTCACAACGCGAATATTCTATCAGCAAGGCCTGTTGTTTTTATGTAGGCGATTACGGAATGGAGGATCATTTTAATGCAACTGTGACCCGATACCTAGGTTCAGGTTGACCATCATTATGATAAGTTCTGTATGTTATTTGTTAAATCTGCCGGTGTACGTCTAAATATTCCATGTTCCAAAACACAAGACATTGCCAATAAAATCAGCAAGAACGACGTAATTCAGCTCGCAATTTAGACTATTTAGAGCTCAAACAGTGGAAACTAACAAACTATGCAAAGTATTAGGACCTTGAAGTAGAAGACATATCATTCGTCAAACAAGTCGAATATTACTAAGAAAATAGGCATTTTAACGTGATTCGAGGGGCGATGGAAATTAAGAGCACAAATAATCGGAATTAGGAACAAGGCTATTTTTGTGATTAAATTTGGAACAAAAAATGCATACATTTTTCAACAATCCTGGGAAGTAAGAATGCAATAAGCCAATTTTTCGTTTCAATGAAGGAAAAAATAAGCAAAAAACCTTGTTGCATAGATCAGGTTGACAAATTCAAGCAGATTATAGTTTTTAGAGCTCTAAGATTATTATATATGTATTACCTTGAACGGAATTGGAGCACATCAAGGTATTCATGAATTCTATTGTACCATGTTTTGTGTAAGATCTTGTGGTTTTGAAGTGATAGAACGATGCTGTAACAATATGATCGAAACCCGTCGTGAGATCAGCACCCTTTTACGAACCCTCCCCAAGTTATGCCACCAATAATATTGCATGTTTTTCTAAGTGATTATCTGTCCACTCTCCCCGATATTTGAAACCTGATGAGTGGAATAACGAACACGCAGATTGATCATAACTCCAGTCGTGTTTCTTTCCTATAACTGCGCGAACTTGCCATTGATTACTTTAAATACGCGTGGCAGTATCATGTTTATCTTGTTTTATCCGGTCCATTGGTTTTATCCACAAGAAATCGCTCAAAACTTTGACCGATGTTATTAGCCAAATCACTAAGATAAACAAAAAAATTGGCTCCTGAAGAGATGAACAATGACGTCAACGTTTATCTGCGTAGTTGCGCGTGGCAAACAGTAGAGTAATGCTAATGTTTTGAATGAATATTACTGTTTTGAATGAATATTAAGATTTCATTTGATAATAATTTTTTTCAATCGTTCGATCAAGTGTGATAAAATTTAATGTTTCGTGAACGGAATTAGAGAGCATCAAGGCATAACAAACAAAGCTTAAAAATGTTATTTTTTACATAGCGATGTTTTTCGACAAAGGCCACGAAATTTGAGTATTGCAAAATCATGATTCTGATGAGCTTCTCTTTTTTTATGCCCTATACATATCTTCTATATTTTAAGTTTCCCCCCCTTTTCGAGAGCTGGTTCATCTCCCGTCGTAGTCACTCAAATACATTTTGTGTATTTTCGTAACTTGTCCGGGGGTGAGATTCGAACTCGTGACTTTGGCGTGAGAGGTATGGATGTTAACCACTAAGAAGGTGTCGCCCCCTATACATATCTTCTACAGCTGTTTGGTCCATGCATTAATGCCCATAACACCCCGAAGAGGGATCATTTTTCAAATAATCTTTGTGAAAATTGGTGTACAACAACTAGACACACATTTTGAATCTATTATTATATCAAACAGTGAGTTCTTTTTTATGGATATTTCATGTAGATGTAAATGATGCTCGTTTTGCCCAAGGTGGCCAACTAACCCCCGGGCCTACCCCCAAGAATGATCTCGACATACTTTTTTTTCCGGATTTGATGACAAATCATCAAAACAGTGTATCTGTAACTAACTTTCTACGAATACAGGAACTGTATTTCCAGCCATAATGACAATTTACTGTTGCTGCTGCTGCCTGTCCGTTGCTGTTAAAGTTCGTTACAAGAATGAGCTGAATCAGCACAGCTAGCTGATATTCATAACTAACGGCATCCCATGTCAATGCAACCAACGCAACGGTTTTGTTTACTCTTACGAAGTGAGGAGATTTTCGAAAGGTATTTTTTTTTAAACCGACAGATCTCGTTGCGCCAGTGATGACTAAACCAGATTTCTAGTATGAAGATTATAAAAAAATCGAGAATTTCTCTTGAAACATTGGTCCCTTCACCAGATCAAATTCTATATTCCATTCTAGCAGCAAGAGGAATGTTTTCTAAAGCTATTATTTTAGGCATAGTTCTTCTGCATTCATATTTCCAATTTAAAAAGAAGTCATTGGGGTTCCCTAATACATACATGGGATAGTTATACTTATAACGGCAGTATACGATCGAAGAAGCCTCGCTTTCAAAAGAAACACAAATTACCCTATTGAAAAATTCTAATCTAAACGAGTCACTGAATCTATAACAAGTTAAAGACGGGGATGATAAGTCTTTTCTCGATGTGATGTAGAAACCCTTTTGGGTTTAATGGAGTACTGACGGTCGGATGAAAGTTCCTTTACAACATATGCGTTTTCGTTGCGTTAGACATGAATTTTCCCACCGACTTTTTAATAGTACTCCAATAAAAATTTTAGATGCATTATCAACAATATTAGATCCATAACTGTGGCCTAGAGATTTTCAAATGTAAAAAATGTAGCAAGACTTACCAGATGGGATGTTCGTAATTCCATAACAAGCTTGATGGACACAAATATTGCAATTATCACAGAACACCATCTCGTTCGCTTCCTCTGAGTCCGGTGAACGGCAAACGTCACATATGACATTTTCGTCGTACTCGATACCAAGACCTTCTTCGCTCTTCATGATTGCCTGGATTTTATCCCAGCATCGAACCTGGGTTGGAAACGATATAAACATATCAGATAAACTCTAACTATAGCTTCATGATTATCTTACTTCAAGTTCTTCAACGACTCTTTCAAATTGCTCATCAGTCACTGGTACCAATCCGGCTAGATTCCGTTCTCCATTGAATACCTTCAGCCAAGCTTCATCGCACTGGTCGAGGTCATAGTAGCACACCTGCTCCGAGATGGCCGGTGTGTTCGATAAGTAGTGTTGATCATGTGAGAATGATTCATCCTTGGTTATCCGGATGTACTTGTTTTTGGGGCTGTAAGAACCGAACAATCCAATACATAAAATAAGTCGTCTAAAGACCGTTAGTTTTAGGAAACCTACAGTTTGAAGTCCTGCCGTTTCTTGTAGAAGTTTTCTTGTATTATGGATACAGAAGGTTCTGGTAACGAATCCGGATTGACAGGAACCTGAACGCCACGCTCCCACTCCTGTTTCCACTGGTCGTTGATAACCCAGTACTCATCGACGGCAAGTGGTTCCGAATCAGGTAGCTTCATGGCACTTATAAGATCTTTCCTGTTAATTAAAACCATAACATTAGTAAGTTAAACATATGTATGACCAAGTTTTTACTATACTCAAATATTTTACCTAAACAATTCAGCCGGTGCTTCCGGTGCAGTACGGTTGTATATACTGGACATTTTAAGGTCGATGACCGCCCGCGGTTGCCAGTTCTTAGTTGGCGTGGTCGGACCACCGGTATTGGACGTGAGAGAATTGTCGTCCTCCATCGACGAGACCGCGGGGCGGCCCTTGCGTTTCTTGATCGGCGGTGGTCCATCATTTTCTGCACGGTTCGATCGTTTCTGGCCCTTCTGCGACATACTTTGCCAACGACGAGTCACTGCTGTCGTTTGCCACCGTGCAGGTAGGGTTCGACGATCGAATGTCTCTATTGATTTCCTTTGGTGACTGTTTAGTCCCCGGGATTCGGTTTTTTCGGGACACGTTCTGTGAAACGGTCCCTCGAATGTAGAACACTCACTAATAAGGTCGTTTTTTATATTTCAGTAGTATTGTGTATTTCTTGTATGTTTCATTTACGAATAATCTTTGTGTTTAAATATTATTAATTTCATATGGGTAAGTATATGTGAAAACCTGAAAAGATATAAAAAAAAATATCGTCAATTTACATGGTCAACAACATATGTGTTTCAATTACTACAGATCTCTCACCATAGCCTACATGCAATGCATGGTTCAATTAACGCCAACTATAATAGGTACACATAATTCCGATAACAAACCCAGTAAGTAACCTCAATTAATTTGTAATACCGTCATTCTTTTCACTATAATTATCATTAGACTGTTTACAGACCATAGTATTAGGACAACTCGGCTTGCACCAACTGGCTACTCGTGAAACAGGTAAACAGCAACATGTACACAGTTCTACTGTATAACAACAACAGCAGACATAAAGCTGCGTAAACATTATTCGTGCACACGTATGAATCATGACCAAAAAGTGCTTCTAAATGTGCCACGCTCCTTGCTGATAAGATGTGCATAAGGAATTCCACTGATGAAGACATGCTCCGTCGGCATTGGTAGTTTTTGTCATGGTACCTAGCGTGTACAATATGTGTAGGTACAAACATTCGCGCTGATATCAACAACTTGACACCGACTGAGGACCCGTCAAATGCAGTGCTTTGTCATTATGTAATAAGGGAAGGAATGATTTTTGATCATTCGAACCAAGTGGATAACAGAAACAGATTCATCCGTGGCCATCTCCATAATTGCCACAGGATGCGTGCTAAAGTTGCTGTCAATCGCTGGTGTGTATCTTGCATTCATGAAAAAGTGTAACATACCTATGTATTAGTTTAGGAGTGAAACACCAGCAGAAAGTGCGTGTGCGGAGGAAAATAGCGGTACGCAGTAAAAGTTGTTTAATTTAACGAGCGTGTGAGTGTCACAGTAAATATTAAGTATAAAGACAGAAACCCAAAACAACTACAAATTGGAGTAAATGTTATTGCCTAGTAACATTTACTCTAATTTGTAGTTGATTAAAGTACTTAAAAAAATCAAAGTTTGTCTGCAGATTATTTCTCACAACTACTTATACCATGACGCCACTTAAGAAGAGGTAAACGTAAAAACCGGAAGAAAAGTTTTTGGATATTCAAAAAAGAATAAAAAATCTAAGTTTTGGTGGCATAAGTTAAAGATAAAAATCGAGCCTATAGCACAATTTTTCATAGAAATTATCAAAATGTCGTCGAAGGAAGAGAAGCAACGCATCACGTGCATGGTGAAAATCCAAGCTACTCTCACGCCAAGTTGGCGAAATTGTTGAATGTGGATAAATCAACTGTTACCAACGTATTAAAGTGTTCGGTGAACGTTTGTCGACAGCCAGGAAAGCTGGATCAGGGGGAAAACGAAAGCCGGAGGCCACGGCGACGACAAAAAGAGTTGCCCGCTGTTTCGAGCGGAACCCCAACCTCTCCGTTCGAGATGTCACAAAGAAGCTGGGAGTGGCGCCTTCAACCGTGAATAGAGCTAAAAACCCGAATTAATCCACCGATGGTGAGACTGAACCGTTCTTACACTTCACCAGAATTACGAACCCAAATGTGACCAATATTGTACTGGATACATATTTTCATCAGAAATTCCAGGAAGATCCAGGAATATTCGATATGTCATACATTCAGTTTATAAAATGCACTATTTGTCCATTCTGAACGTATTGTTCATCGATGTGATTAAAATATTGCCATTAATAGTCTTTAACGACCTGTTTATGTTAGTTATACAAAAGGGAAAATCGCATAAATATTAGAAATTTCATATAATCAGTCCATAGAATGAATTATTAGACAATCCTAAGCGTCAATTTTGATTATAGATATGGATTCAAGATGCTTAATAAGTACATGTACGTTGAAAACTGTGACGTTATAGTAAATGGAGACTTTGTGTAATTTTCGAATATACTCGTTGCAGTTCAAAACCAGACCACTCGAGCCAATCGATCCTGCTCTAATTCTATAGAGTCTCATAGTGTGGCTAGCCCACTGTATGTGCTATACAACGCACCAGATGCGGAACAATAGAATGCAAGCGGCATCGATTGGGGTGAGTGGTCTTGTTCGGTATTGAATTGCAACGAGTCTATTTTCATCTCATAATTATGTGCTCTCGGGTATTGTTTTAGTCTTATCTCCATGAGGGATTATCCGATTATTATGAAATTTTGACCAGTTATTTGAGGACTTTATTGCTTTGATTTGGCAAAACTACAATCGGAACACAAATAGCTCAGTATGTAACCGGAGACTCTACTGTTTGATTACTATTATAATAAGCCGTCAAGTTCTGTTTCATTCATATCTTCGTAACAAAATGTCCAAATGAAAAAAAAGTCAATAGCGTTCTATGGGAATGTTGTAGCTTTCATTTGCATTTTCGTCAACAGAACTGAAATCGGTGTGACATTGTTTGTACCCACACACACACACACACACACACACACACACACACACACACACACACACACACACACACACACACACACACACACACACACACACACACACACACACACACACACACACACACACACACACACACACACACACACACACACACATAGACATGGGCTCAGTTCGTCGAGCTGAGTCGAATGGTATATGACACTCGGCCATCTGGGCCTCGGATAAAAAGTCGAGTTTTCAAGTGATCTTAATACCCTTCTTTTGGTGTAAGAAGGGTAAAAACGAGCTGGACTGTCGACTTACAAGAAAGTGGTGACTCCAAATCGCGACGATAAACAAAACACGTCGGCCAAAGCACGAACGCGAATGTTGTACAGGACGATGCTGACGAAGTTTGATTGCGTGGTACAGGACGATGAAACTTACGTCAAGGCAGACTTTAAACAGCTTCCTTGACAGGAATTTTATACGGCAACCGGACGTGGAAAGGTCATTAAACTGTCAAAGTTCGCGAAGAAATATGTGGTGTGCCAGGCCATCTGTACCTGTGGCTTGAAGAGCAACGTTTACATTGCGACCGGAACCGTCAACCAGGAAATTTATCTGAGCGAGTGCCTACAAAAACATCTACTGCCATTCCTGAAGCGACATAATTGTTCCGTTCTAATTTGGCCGGATTTGGCATCTTGCCATTACGGAAAAAAAGTCCATGGAGTGGTATGCTGCCAACAACGTTCAAGTGGTGCCTAAGGACAAGAACCCTCCCAACATGCCAAAGCTCCACCCAATCGAACAATATTGTGCCATCGCCAAGCGGCGACTCAAGAAGCTGTTGTGAGCGAGAAACAGTTCAAGGCAAACTGGCGTTCTGTGGCGAATAAAGTGGACAAGGAGACTGTACAAAATCTGATGGCAGGTGTTAAACGAAAGACCCGGCAGTTCGCATTCGGTAAAAAGGAAGCTTAGCTGAATATTTCTCCTGTATTCTGTATTAACTGAACTTGAAAAGGAAAAATAATTTGACTTATTAATAAAAACTTTGATCGACTCACACACATTACTGTTTGACCAAACACCCTTTAGTGTAATTTCATCGATAAAGAGAAATGAATGGTATCTTCAGTATTGTAATTCAAAAGCGTATTATTGTGCTTGCCGAACACTAGATGTAGATGATTGGATGTGAAAGGGAGCTCTCAGTTAAGAATTTTGGAAGTGTTCAAAGAACACTATTATCTAAAGTCTTATAATTAAGCTCGATCAAATGCTCAGCATTGCTAGTGGAGGACCAACGCGCCCTTTGTGTCTTTGAACGGAAGGTGCTGCGTACGATCTACGGTGGAGTGCAGATTGAAGACGGAACGTGAAGGAGGCGAATGAAACACGAATTGCATCAGTTGCTGGAAGAACCTCCCATCGTACACATCGCAAAAATCTGTCGACTACGATGGGCTGGGCATGTCGTAAGAATGTCGAACGACAGCCCTGTGAAAATGGTTCTCGAAAACGAACCGACGGGTACAAGAAGAGGCGCGCTACGAGCAAGGTGGATCGATCAAGTAGAAGGTGACCTGCGGACCCTCCGCAGACAGCGAGGCTGGCGAAGTACAGCCATGGACCGATAACAATGGAGACAACTTCTGTGTACAGCAGAGGCCACACCGGCCTTGGTCTGATTGGTAAGGTAAGGTAAGGACATCAATAGACGCATAAAGTTGCCAGAAAGCACGAAGTGCATCTACGGACTCTTCTTTTTACCCTGCAATTTGGATGGATTAGTGTGAATTGTTCTTTAGAACGTTCTACTTGATTGATGCGGATATAAGTTGCGGTAGTGAAGTGGTTTGTGGAGTGCGGTTGTAAAAATTGAAAGTTTACGAAAAAAAAGAGTTTGTTTCGAACACCGGCTGTAAACGGTTATTTCGATGCTTTATTGCGCACTATTTTGTTATCGGACATGGCGCATTTCGTGGATTCGATTATCTATAGTCCGGCGGCGCGTTTCGTTGTTTCGATTATCTATAGTCCGGTAGCGCGAGTTTACCAGCGATTATCAATCATAAATATGTTCACATCACTTGTCAAGGTGAATCCTGATATCGAGGCATACCGTACTAACATAAAAAAAACCTCCTTCCTGTGACTTTTGTGAGGATGCAGAGGTAAACACGGTCCCTAAACAGAAAAGGCCACACTAACATTCCTTCCCTATTCCCACCTGATTGCAAGGACGTGGCCAGCGCCATTATTGATTATTTAAAAAATGGCATCAATGAAACGTGTACAGTGAGAACAGACGGTTATTTCAAAACTCCATTCAGTTGATTCATTGTGCAATTTCACTGATTCAGATCAATCACGGAGAAGCAACCATTGTTACGTGCAGTCAGTCAAGCTAAGCTAAGCTAAGCATAAAAGATTAAGTTTTGCAAACGCCAATAATCAGTAACAACCCAAAATTAAAAGGAGGCAAAACTTTGATTATTATGTTCCTTTTGAATTATTTTTAAATATTGATTTTTTTTTTATTAATTGTTGGGTGAAAAACGTTTGCGGGATTGCCATAAATAAAATAAATAAAAATGTTGTTATGAAATGGAAAATGATAAATTGCGTGTAAAAAAGGCACGCTCTAGGGAACAAATTTCAGGAAAAATGTTTTTGGAGAACTGTCGTACACTTATCGTTTTATTATACCTATACATTCGATTCTTCTTAGTTTAACGTTTTCTGTAGTATTTCTGCTGGGTTCCGCCTTTAAATGGACGCTAGAAGGCATCTCTTCAACATATGCAGTGCTTAACTTAATTCAGCGGGAGTGGTCATTCGGGCTAGTGGGGTATTCGGGGTTATGGCATTCAGAGTAACGGCGTTTTAATCTTCTGCTAGCAACTGCACATTCAGACATGTGACATGTGACGCTAATGCATAGTCGGACAATATAAGCAAATATGTGAATGGTTCAGGCAGGACAGCACCAAAAGCGTATAAAAGTCCATACGTCAATCTGAAACTAAGAAGTTATTGATATTGTACACGGGGCCCTTTTTTTGTCAAACTACCCCATGTAGGATAGGCAAGAAGAGGAATATCCCGCATTGACTGGCAAAAAGTGCTTTTCTTTATATACTTCCGTGACCTATTACCGTGCGTTTGGTGACAAGCCAAATTTAAATCCGTTAGAAAATTATACGCATATAAGTAATTTCTATTTTTTAAGCGTCGACAAATCGCCTTCAACAATTTTTTTGCTATTTTCCGTCAACAGGCCTTGATCAGCTGGCAACAAAAATGGGATGCAGGGGATTTGGGCAGATGGTTACATTCCATTCTCCCACAGGTATCGAAAAAATCGTGGTTCAGAGAGTTGGATATTAGCCGGGATTTTATCAAGGTAATGTGTCATCTAATGTCCAATCACTACTCGTTAGGCTATCATTTCTATCGAATAGGTCTCTCAGACACCAATCAATGCGGCTGTGGTACAGGTTATCAGGACATCAACCACGTTGTCTGGCATTGCCTCGATTACGAAATTGCCAGATCTGATCTTTGCGCATCCCTACGGGCCCGAGGGAAACCAGAGAAGGAAGATATCAGAGATTTGCTGGGTTAGCTGGACTTGGACTATATGGGGCTAATTTACAAGTTCTTGAAACAAATTTATGTATTCGTTTGATCCTCTCTTAGCTGTCGTTTTAACATGTCCAACTCGTCCCTTACCCCATAATACCTCTTCTATTGTATCGTTACAGCTTAACGCAATGCAACATCTACGTTAGACCAACATCAACAATATCGCATCGCCAATCTGTTGTTGAAAGCCAACGTTAAGATTCCTACTTCCCCATACCTACCCGAATCATTGTAATCCCTAACCTCGACCAAGCCGCGAGTTTTTCGGCTTTCCAAAACTAACCTAGTTAGAAAGTTATTATCGTTGTAAAAATGAAAAGGAATTCGGCTCCGTTATGCCTATGGCACTTGAGCCTTATATATAAACAATTAAGTTAAAAAAAAAGTGTCAGTTCGTTGCATATTTTCTACACTATGTAGGAACAAAATGAATCACGATACTTGTTAAAATTGAGACATGAAAAACAATTCATGGTTAAACACACAAATATTGCCTAATTGCGTGCACTCAAAGGATGAAATTCCATGTATTGTGCTCGAATGGTTCTTAATCCGTGCACCATTTTTATAACTAAAATTTATCATTCTTTTTTGTAAAATAATTTCTATTCGGAGGACGGTTCTCTTTGTTGGTAAAGTGCATCGCACACCTTCTGAAATGATGGTTGACATTTCTAATACACAGGCAATCCAGTTAAGTCTTTATACTCCATTCTTGAGTGTATTTATAATATAAATCTGTCTTCATTCTTTTTAGGCTTCACAAGAAAGCAGACATAGTAAAAAAATCAAGCATATTAGTAAGAACTAACATGTTTGACAATTTCCTTAATCCGTGCTTTTTTGTACTTCTGATAAAAAGCACTTAGTTTCATCAAATATTTATAATTTCATCAAATATTAACATAATAGTTATGGCTGAATTGATTAGACTACATATGTTAACAATTCCGCTAGTAACTTATAACATAATAACTAATGAAAATCGAGATGTTTCACGGTAGCAGTGAGTTTATACAAAGCTAGCGATATTTTGTTTACATTTCCAAAGCCTACGTATTTGTTTGTTTATTGTGGCTGGTTTCATTCTCATTCTTAATGGCACTTAATTATCTGCCAAACCAAAACAAAAATGATGCTATTTCATCACCAGAATAACAGAATAGTGATTATTATAGGACAGCGTAAGTGCTTCCAACTTCATGTGTTAGGTATATATTAACAAAATTCCGCGCATGTTACATCTTGTACACCTGTCGTAGACAAAATTCTCATTTCCAACATCACATGGATTATAATTTGCTGTTCGGTTTCACACGCATCAACATTGGCTGCAAAAATAAATAAACAATCACGCTCGCGGACTCATATTAGTATACCTCTAGCCACATCTGTCCTGATGCTGCTGCTTATCACATTATTAATCAATAAAAGGCTAGAATGTGCACCTTCTAATTCCATCCAACTCCGATAGACTCACCAATCACATACATTAGAACAAATAAACAAATCACAATTAAACATGACGGCATTACGCCTTAGCCAACACTTTAACTTTATGCTTTGTAGTAGTACACAAACACTAGCCCAGACCTGCAATGTCACACCAACATATTCAAGTTTTTTTCAGTATTATTGCTGTTATTGCTTTCATTTGGGCATTATTTTTTCTTCGGATAACACTACTTGCTCTCCTTTCTTTTTACGTCCGTGATGTGTTGTACGTGTACGGTAGAGGTGTACCGATATTCTCACATATGCAGATTTCTCTTCCACTTCTTCATCCATCTCTTTTTATCACTTGTATCGATAGCATCTTGTGCTAGTTAGTACTTTTGGCAGAGTGAAGGAGAGAATGAACGATAAAAAATGAAATCTTCTTTTTCTTTATAATCACTTCGTGCACTTCTTTCTATCATCGCCATCGTCATCGTAATCGCCGTGTTGGGCTCCGTTTCGGTACCCATCTTCATCCAATGTCTTCTGCACTTTTTTCACCTTTTTCTCCATACACACCCGTTCACTGGATCAAAAAGTATCAGAGCTAAAATGTAGTAGCCAGTGCTGCTATATTTACAAACACACAAATAAAACGCGCAGTCTGCAGTCACATTATGCTCATAAGTAAGCGATCAATAACTCTCACTTGACGACGACGGTACCATCAACCAAACACTCACTGGATGCTGTGGGATAAATCTTTTTGTTTCTTTTTAAGAGAACGATGCCTAAACACTGCATTGCTGACGATCGAGAAATATTATTTAGCTGTGAGGATCGATTAATTAAACCTTGAGAGGGCTTTGCTTTGGAGGGGTAATGACAATGTTGTGGGCAATCAGAACCAACCAATGACGACGGAGAGCGCGAGAGATCATGTAGCAACGAAACGTCAAAACAACACTATACACTGCAAGGCAAAACTATAAATTCCTGCGAAAGAGTGTATAATGTCAGCGCAAAAGAGAAATCTATCACGAATACTTACGTTTTTATTTGCTTTCCGTTTTGAAAATCAATCGATTTATATTTCTCCGCGGAAACTTAAACTGTTGTCGCAGCCCGTTGCGGGTCCATGCGTGACATTTTTACAAATCCTTATGTTCCTGATCAAAGCAATAGAGAGAAAAATAAAGGAAGCAATTAGTTAATAATGCACAGGTGTGTGAAAATGTGACAATGTACAAATAAGTTATAAGGCGCATAATGGAGCTTCTTTTTTGAACGTCCATTAATTACGCCAAGCAGTATGTCAATTGGTATTGATGTTTTTCCTCTCAGCAGTAAGGCCGCAAATTTCTGGCAGATTCCATTCATGAAAACAAGAATCAGCTGATCAGAAACTACTATCAACACATTGAAGTACCCAACTGCAAGTTAACTTTTATTTATATCGAATTCGTTTTTGAACCTAGGTTGGACCTAGTTCCAACCTGCGATTCTCGAACTTATTGTCAGTGCAAATCTTAATCCGATACGAGTTACAATTCAAACCATACACACTGACGTTTAACACACAACAAGCCGACCCAATGTTGATACCCGATCCAGTTTGGAACTGGATCAAAAACGAATTCGCTATTAGTTTTAGATTGTTTGGCTCTTTCTGTCCTTCTAATGTTGTTAAAAACAGAGGAGGCAAATCACCCAAGGGATAGTAAATGTGGAAAGTCATCGTAAAATACCATCATAATTACCTAATTTAGTATACAAGTAACTTAATTTTGCGTGGAATAAAATTGAACACTTCAATCGAATATCAAACTCAATTCACCGCATAAAAATCAAAATTAAGTGTCGTATAACAATAATCTTTTGAAGCCATTGGGAAATCTTTCAAGAACGTCAAAGTGGATCCATCTTCCCTATGATCGATGAAAAATATATGAAATTTCTTCCAATAAAGGATACGATTCCGACGGAAAGATGAATTTCAATTCGGTGGTCTAGATTATAAAAAAAAAATATCATTAATATTATCAAAAAACCAAACCTGGGGGTTGTGTGTTTCATGCCATCTGAGAAGTGTGAGACTTGTAAACTGCTCCTAAAAGCCGACTTGAGCTGCCTGGAGCTTTTACCAGATCTTCAGGTAAACATTGGCTGATACTTCTTGTAAATTTCCTTCTAAACTTCAAATAAGCTGCCTCCAGATCTTCAGATAATATTTCTTTGTGCATCCTTTGGTATTATTGGAGATTTTCTCTTTTTTGGTGTGTTTATTTTAGATCATATTGTCGGTCTATGTTTCCAGTTTTCCATTGAATTGCCCACATTTGTCATTGCCCTTGATGATGATTTTCGCGAGCCTTGAGAGTATCTGCCCATGGGTTTTCTCTAGATCTTGCAATGAACGTCTGCAATTTTTTGGTGATCTTCACAAAGTTTCCTAAGTTTCTAGCAGATATTTCTTCGAACTGCTATCAAATTTTCATGTAAACTTCTCTCAGAGCTCGGTTGAGAGTTGCTTGTCTTCAGTTCTTCGAGAGTTAGAAGTTTTCTAACTTTTTGGTCTCACTTGCGCAGCTCTTCATCATGTTCATCGTAGTACTGGTTCCACCAGCGGCTGGATATTCATGAAGGCTCAGGAAGTACCAGCACATCGGTTCCAAGCTCATTGAAGATTCGCTCCTAATCCCGCAAAAGATTAGTTTGCTGTCTTCGTTCCTGTTTGATTCGTACCATATCGTTTCCATATATCCGAGTTGCTTGCACCGTCTAAAGCCGTCTGTCACTTCTCGTCGAACCAATCATTTCTTTCTTTTTTTTTTTCGTCGATTTCTTTCCACAAACCCTATAGCAAATGCTGTTGCGCGTTGTTGATGGCTACTTTAACACTACACCAAAAGTCCTCAAGAGGGGCTTGGAACAGCTCTCCTTCATCAGACAACGCTACATCTACGTTTGTGCGCACTTAGTTGCGACTCAGGTAGCTTCATTCGTTCCAGATTATACCGTGGCGGGCGTCAGTACGGAATGTTGTTAACAACGAAAAGTCTATGGCGCACTTTGACCATTACAAGATAGCGATCTAAATCGATGTTTGCACCATAACAGGTCCGGACTTCGATAATATCCGAGAAGTGCTTTCCATCGAGCAAAACGTGGTCGATTTGTGACTCGGTATGTTGCGGTGATCTCCTGGTGTACCAATATGGGAGGCCGTGTTGAACATGGATACTACGCAGGGCCATATTCTTGGAGGAGACGAAATCGATGAGCCTGAGGCCGTTTTCGTTCTTAAAATAGAATGCTGGTAACTGGTCTAAATGCATTCTCCTGGCCAACCTGAACGTAGAGATCGCCAAAGACCGTTTTGATGTCATAGCTTGGACAGCTGCTATAGTCTCTTTCCAGCTGCGCGTAAAAAGCGTCCTTATCGTCATCGTCACTTCCTAGGTGAGGGCTGTGTGCGTTGATTATGCTATCATAGAAAATACTGCCTTCGATGTTCAACTTGCACATTATTTTATTGATTGGCCACCACCCAATCACGCGGTTCTGCATGTCGCCCACCACGATAAAAGCTGTACCCAGCTGATATGTGTTGCCGTAGCTTTGGTAGACAGTTAAACCATACCTTTACGTTTGTACCTTCGATCTTTTACAACAAACATCCTGCAGCGCTACAATATCCCTGAATAAGTCGGAAAGAATGTGGTTACACGAGAGCCGCGGCGCGAGACAGGACACAACACTTATTGTTCTTACAAAACGTAAAAAGGAGGTTTAAATTTACCTTTTTAGACAGACTAAAAAGGTAAATTTAAACCTCCTTTTTACGTTTTGTAAGAACAATAACTGTTGTGTCCTGTCTCGCGTCGCATCTCTCGTGTGTACTAAGTTCATACGTTAGCACAAGCTACAAAAATATAGAGAATGTGGTTACTTCCCAAGAAATTGAGACTCACAGTTCCATGGACCGGACTTCCAATCGTTAAGCCGTTTTCGTAGCCGATTGTTTCGGTCCGTCATAACATTGCTTGCTTCTTTTACTTGTTTTTTTTTACGGCTGGCTTGTCGCCTGCATCAACCCCTTGTCTCGTCGAGGGACCATCGATAGCCTTGTTTAAAAGTCCCACACTGGCACGAGGACGATGATCAGCCGCTCTGAACATGGAGAACAGACACAGTTTTTAACCGCCCCTGACAGACACCACGGGGTAGGGATAAGAGTTATTGAACAAGAGACTAAGGACCACAGTAGGGTCTATTCTATTCCTGCATAACCAATAAAAACAATTATAACCCTTCTGTCAAAAAAAGGGTTAAACGACTGGAGAATAAAGGAATATTGGGAATTTATTGAGACGACGCCCTGAATAAAGCATTCATTATGCTTTTTGTTGACAATTATCGTTCTGTACAGTGTGAATTACTTTTTCAAAAGTGTTCTAGTGCCGTGATCCGCTTGATATACATATTACTATCGATTCCCGGTAAAGTCGAATGTCTTTTCTGATGGGAAATTCATTCGACTACCCTGGAACATAAGCATAGCATTGTTCTTGCTACACACTATACGATTGAATGCTTTGGAATATCAACCTCAAAACACCTCGATTAAGAACTTTGGAAGGACTTCAAAGAACACTAATTCGAGCGACAGCCATATCCCAAGATAAGTCCCTGTAGGACGCCTCAAGTCAAGTAGAAACCATTTTACACGCAAAGAAATCACTCTGCTTTGAATCAACAAAATATTTTGTTGCTATTCAATACAAGGTTTCTATTTGTTTCAATTCATAAACAAGTTCCAAATCAATTAATAATTTTATTCAAATCCATAAAGTTTTTCATAGTAATCACTGCTGTGTTACACTAATTTAAATAATATTTGTTTTTAAAAAAAATCACATATATGTTTAAATTCAAATGATTCATTAAATATTTTAACAACTTATTTTTGAGCGCACTTTTCATACTGTTAGCCCACCGATCATGCATATTGTTATTGTATAAGTTTCTCAATGCTGACGGCATGGCAAATTTCTGGCTCTGACTCTGCCTCCGATAGTTTTCCTGATGTAAGTTTAATTATAATATACTATAATATGATAGATAGATAGATATATAGATTTACAGCGAGTTATTCTCTAATTAATTAAATTTCAGTGCTGACGTTGATTTTCCCCGGTCATAGTCTATGTCTCATGACCGTAGAGAACCTCCTATCTTATCAGCGTCTTGTAGCTGGTCAACTTAATGCCACGGCGATTTTTATTTGACCGGCGTGACTTCCGGAGTCTATAGTAGGCACGATATCCTGCCAAAATGTGGAAATAAATAATTATTTTGAACAATCAAACACGACATTCAGTTATATACATCATGAAGTTTTATCTCAATTCAATGGTTTTGTTGTATTAGTTCATCCATGTTTATTAATTCTAAAAATGCGTTTAGTTGGTTCAAGAAAACATTTTGTTTTGAACAATAAAACATGATGTTCAATTCTATAAAGCATGAAGTTTTATTTCAACTCAATGGTTTTGTTGAATCAGTTTATCAGTTTTATTGGTCCGTATTCAAACCAAAATTTTAGTTGAATTGATTCCCATTTTGATTGTTATACAGCAACCGTTCGCTAACTGGGCTAAGTGCACAGCCCAGTTAGCGGATGGTGCTCGGTAACTGGGCTGCCATTTCAAATTTAAATAAATTTGGGGGGGGGTTTCGGTGGGTTTTGGGTTGGCTTTTTTTATGGCACAATATATAAATTTTATTTTTTTTTGTTTTTTTATGTTTTTTTGGGGTGTTGCTTTCTGTTTACCCCACTGTGCAGAATATTTGGGTTAGTTTGGGGAGTTACGACTCAATTTCGTACAATTTAACAATTTTTCACTCCTCCACGAACCTTATATGCCTTTTACATGCCCCGTGCTGATCTTGACAACAAAATGTCAAATGCTGTTTTTTGAAGTTTATTTGCTGTTTAACTGGGCTATAACCCAGTTAGCGAACGCCAGTTAGCGAACAGTTACTGTAATTACGTATTTTTTGCGTGAACTATCAAGTTATCATTAAAAAAAAAACATAGACTGTAACGTTGGCATGTGTATCCAAAGATTGTAAAGATTGTAGACAAACATTGTAGATTGTAAATAGTATGTTTGGAAATGAAACTAGGACACGAAAGTAGATTGTAATCCTTTCCACCATTTTACCTATCATTTAACATAAAAGACAGAGGCATCATAAATAGAACATTTCTCTTTTACATTTAACTTTTCAAAAGGTCATTAGTAGCAATAAGAGAATTTCACATCTATCGTTCTTTTTCGTTAAAAATGGCACCGTTGTTAAATATTCTAACAGTTTTATTCTGCATATCGAAAGATGGCCACCATATTTGGCAAATAATATGACAGAACATGTAAAGCCAAATTTTATTATTAAAAGAGAAAATAAACAAAGAGTATCTCTCATTGGTACGTAAGTCTATTTGAAAAGCTGAGCGATATTTATTGAGTAATACAAAACAATGGAAAACCGCCAGTTCTGTTTCTGCTTTCGTTTGGGACGGTTGAGAGTTTTGTTTTTTTCGCGCGATAGCCTTCTTCTCTACGGCATTGAAATAAATTTGCATTGTTCTTGTTTCATCAACCCGATCGCTTTTGTTACAGCAGCAATGTGCGAGTTGAAAAATACTGTGCGATTTACCTTCGGCAATGGAGCAGATAAACCAGTCTTAGGCGAAGTGGCAAATTTCGTCAAAGGCTTGGATGTGGAGCTTGGTGAAATTGAAGCTGCATATAGGATTGCAGATGAAAAGTCCCTTCTCGTCAAGTTCAAGTCAGAGCGGTCGATGTTGCACGCGTTGACCGCCAACTCGGATGAACTGATGTTCCATTATGGAAATGGAAAAAAGGTTAAAGTGCACATGTCGCATGCCCAGGATCACATCTGCTATGTGCGAATATACGATCTTCCACCGGAGGTACCTGACCAGGAGATCGTTACGGTGTTGTCCAAATATGGACGCGTAAAACGTATCGTGCGGGAGAAGTTTCCGGCGGAGCTGGGCATACCGGCCTTCACTGGTGTGCGGGGCGCGTACATGGATGTGAAGCAGGAAATACCGTCATCGCTGCACTTTGCCAGCCGGAAGGGAAATATATACTACCAAGGCAACAAGGACAAATGCTTTATCTGCAAGGAAGAGGGACACCTGATGGCTTCCTGTCCCAAGCGGCAGAATCGGAGTCAGCCGAAAGTGCAAATTCACGAAAAGCAGCAAAGCGGTAAGCTAAAGAAAACGTCCGGATGTGCAGTAACTGGAGGTACAGCCACCGGAGGATCAGAAACTGAAGGTGAGAGAGAATTGGATACGCTAGAGGTGCTGCAAGATAAAACGGAGGAATCTGTCATCATGCCTGTGGACACCGAAATACGTATCGATGAACCGAAGGAGTTGGATACCCGAGATCGTGCGTTGTTGCAGTTTGCCGCATTCATGTCAACGGGGATCAGTAAACAAAAAGAGTCGGCTAGAATTGCGAAAGAACAAGAAGAAGCTAACATAAAATCGCCCCCAAGAAAGAAGAAGAATCATAATTTGTTTAAAAATTAGTTTTTTTTTGTGTGTAACCCACAAACATTGCCTTTGG
Organism: Aedes koreicus; assembly: GCA_024533555.2. Taxonomy (NCBI): domain Eukaryota; kingdom Metazoa; phylum Arthropoda; class Insecta; order Diptera; family Culicidae; genus Aedes; species Aedes koreicus. The sequence continues at coordinate 211,996 of JAHHFK020001032.1, forward strand.
CTCCGTAAAGCTAACGCGATTGAGCCGTATAAATAAATAAACTGGTTAATGGAAAACCGCAATCTCTGATATATAATCCTTCGGCCGAACTGCTACAAATTTTCCAGAGCAAAGGAAGAGACCTTTTCTTATCGACATAAGAAGTTTTTTATCATTATTCAATCGGTTTTTTTTTTTTTTTTGACATTTTGAATGCATGATGATGACTTATGATTATGATAGTCATTATTAAAATTTCGATCTGTTGTATCTTTTTCGAAATAATGTTCTATTTGGCATAATGACGTTTAGCCTAATGTCCCATTACCACCAATATCTATGTCGGTATAGATTTATTGTAAAAGATTATTGTCACAAAAAATCGACCACCCTAAAAGATGCAATACACCTAGAAGATATCAAGTGCACCTTTTCCAATACTGCCAATGCTCTTTAGCAGCAATTCGTGCATCCAACAAGCACAAGGCTCAACGAGTTGTACGTGTTTCTAGAGCGCAAGATTTGTTGCTGTCGTCTTCCGTGTGTTTGTCCGAGCAAAATAGTAATGACAGAAGAGAAGAGACACACCAGCCAGCAACACAAAGTACACAAACACACGATTTTTGTTGTGCTGTTTCGTCTTTTCTGCGAGAAGCGGCAAGAGGACGACGACGATGTGTGCTAGTGCTACTGTTAGCTGCTAGAGTGATGATGAATGGAATGGAATGGATGGAAAGACATGCGAAACGCGGAGGCGCGGGTGTTAAGTGCGGAGAGTGTATATGGTGTATAGTAACGGGCCACACGCTACCATCACCACTACCACTGCGAGAGTAACAGCAATACCGCTGCTGTGCACTGGTGTAAAGAAAAATGCGTATACTCTTGGTCTAAGACTCGAGAGTTGCCAGCAAATGTCTTTTTCGTTTTTGCGGTGTAGCTACACCGGTGTTGCACTTTTAGCATTGAAACTGTTCGGTTTTATTAGGGTGCAACGATTGTATCCCACATGTTCTGCACCACTAATGACAGGTTGAACTCAGAAAAAAAAACACGGTGTAGGCGTCAACTCACCAGTTTTGCAAAAAAAAGAAAAACCAACAATTTTAGTGGTGTAGTTACAGCTCAAAAATGAAAATAAAAATACTGACTTAACCGTGGACTGCACCAAAACCGCTCGTTTATTCTACGGAAAGGGTTGCACTTAACGGTGTAGCTGTACAGCAAAAACGAATGAACATTGAATATGGGGTTAACGCATTCTTATTGGAGGTAGTACCCATATGTGTTTATGCTAGGTGATTTTCATGCGGTTTCATTAACCATATGTTTGACTTTTCTATGTGCATATTGACGTTAGTTTCCGCCTCTTTGGGGTGGATCTCAAACCCATTTACAAAATGGGCTGGGACCAACGGGTTTACTTCCCTTCCGAAGAGATTTTTCGTCTAAAAAAAAATGCTAACGACGTCGATTAGAATTGATACCAGACCCACTGGGATGAGAGACAACCATGCTTACAACTACACCACAATGGTCATGGTGAATGGTGCTAAAAAAAGCCATTGAATAAGTTTAACTTCCAAACTTTTCTTAAACTATTGAAAGCAATTAATTTCCTCAAAAATGTTGCTAATTTGTACCTATTATGGGTGGTACTGGTACTATAAGAAATCATTTATTTGCGCAATTATAGGAACTAATGTTAAATTTTCTCTCCTCCATAGGAAAGGTGTACCCAAAGGAGTCATCCAGTACCGTATGAAAAAAATTATACTTAACACTTAACCGCACGACTGACAGAATAATTGTTATTTTAAATTTAATTTGTTTCAAAGAAACGCCTAAATCGTACGTTTTTACAATTTAGCTTTTGATCACAATCCGGATGATTTTTTGCTTGCATAAGAATCCTTTCCTGGATGATCAGCATAAAAACTGGCAATACTGATAAGCACTGTTTCTCATCTCATCGGCATCCTTGCCTCGCATTGTGCAACGGGGTGAGCGAGAGCTGCGAACAGTGAGTATAAGAGCGAATGGAAGAATCACCAACTAACCATCCAAAACAGCCAGAAGAGCGACGCAAGAGAAACTATACACTGATGTAGGTTGGATGAATGTAATGTAGATAGGAAGTTGGTAGGTATAGGTAGTATGTATAGGAGAAGGTCTAAGCAACTACTTCGGACTCAACCGTGGCTCGACGGGAGGATCGAGGTGGAAGTCACGAATGAGGAGTTCCGTTTTGCAAGGGAAAATCCAAAATGTATTGTTTCGCACTGGTTCCGTCTTTGACCCTCCTTGCGACGCATTAATTTCCACTTTGCTCCTATACTCCAACTAGCGATGATGGAACATTCGCCAATCGATTCCCGCGAACCCCATTTTCACAATTGCATTTTTTTTGCGCTTTTCAGAAAACTCCCAAACACCTCCGTTAGAAACCAATCATTTATAGCGACACACATACAATTCACTCACTTTTTCCTCCAATTGTGTAATGTCCAGCAAGGAAATATTGTAGTTTCAATTTTAGTAATATTCATCGTCGTTGCTGATGGGGCTCCTTTTTTTATATAGAAAAAACTTTTTCGCTGCGACTGTTGGCTGCTGCTGGCGATGATGATTGGAGCTGCTGCTGCTGTTGCTGCGAAGTCTTCAAGAGTGAAAAAGTTCCTCACAAGAGTAAACAACAATTGCTACCCGCCATTGTTTTCACAAAATATTTCCCCTAAAATTCACATCCGCAACGAACACTACCCATCCGTGGGTTCGCGATCACTTTAGCCACCCGTAAGCGCGTATCATTTTCATCCAGAATCGGATTAAATGCGTTTAATTTAAGAAAATAATCGACACGGCGAGACAGCGCCGCCATTATAATTTTCCATCTTTTTCTTGATATGTGTGTGTCCTCCTTAGCCTATACTATTCTCTCGTATGTTCTCGCTCACTCCTATGTGATTAGCGTTCGACGAGCACTTTTCGAAGTTCGAAAAAAAAATGAGAACTACATGCCAACGTATTCAAGCCGATAGGTGCGCCAGTGAATCCAACTACACAACGGAGAGCCAGAAGGTGGTACACATTTTAAAGAATAGAAACGATGACGCATCAGTGTACAGGCTAACCTATTAATCAGGGACCTGACGGAGAGTCATTTTCCTGTAGTCAACATCTGTAACTTCCATACGTTAAAAGATTCATTGTTTGTAAACAATACAGGCGTTCCTACCCGTAGTAACTAACGTCAGATTCAAATAAGGCCCCTGATATGTTGCATACTGTCAAACGCTAGTAAATGCGATAGGGTTGCCAGGCCCCTGCTATTTATAGGGACAAAGGTACCCGGAAAAAATAACCATACAATTACAATACAATAATATAAAATAATATTAAAATATATTTCCGGGCATGAATCTTATTGTTCATGTATCAGATAAATAAAAAAATCATATTGTCATTACAATAGATCTACTATTCACTCCACTTGCTAAAATGTTCAACAATTGTGAAACAATACAATTAATCATATCTGACTCAAATTGATTAAAAAAAATATTTTTTCATAAGTTAATATACAAACAACCCTTTTTTCTATTGTCGATGTCTCAATATACATAAGATTTTATTGTGGAAACAAAAATTCCTGTTTTCGTCTTATTGTCGTGAACAATACTATTAATTGTACGTACTAAAGGGTGTATTCGATAAAAATGGCACACACATATATACTCATCAAAATTAAACTGATTATCGGATTTTCTTGAAATTTTCAGGGAATGAAGAACTACTAATGAGTTTTGATTTACAACATTTGTTTTATTCAATTTCGTCTCCCATCTCGAATGCCCGCACCTTCCTTTTCACTCCACCCATCAAATTTTGTACAACCGATTTTCCCAGTGTTTTTGTTGTTTTTACCCAAATTTTCTTCAATTCTAGCTCTGTTTTTATAGTTTTGGGATGTTTGCGAAGTTTCGTTTTCATAATTGCCCAGAATTTTTCAATTGGACGAAGTTCCGGTGAATTTGGTGGGTTCATATCCTTTGGCACAAAATTGACTCCGTTGGCTCGGTACCACTCCAATACGTTTCGAGCGTAGTGGCAGGATGCTAGATCAGGCCAAAACAGAGTTGATCCTTTGTGCTTCTTAATGAATGGCAAGAGACGATTCTTAAGGCACTCTTCCGTGTAAATCGCACCGTTTATTGTTCCGGAAGTGATGAAGGGAGCACTTATTTCATCACATCCGCAAATCGCCTGCCAGATTTGAAACTTCTTTGCAAATTTCGATAGTTTCTTCTTTCGAACATCCTCCGGAACATCGAACTTCGACTTGGCAACGAAATATTCTTGCCCAGGAAGTTGACGGAAGTCGGCCTTGACGTATGTTTCGTCATCCATCACGAGGCAACCGGATTTGGTGAGCAGCTTCGTGTAAAGTTTCCGGGCGCGGGTTTTCGCAGTGATGTTTTGTTTTTCATTCCCGTTTGGGGCTTTTTGCACTTTGTAAACATGTAACCCAGCACGCTTCATGGCTTTCTGCACAAAACCGACTGACACCTTAGACTTTTTAGCGACATCTCGAATTGACATGTTTGGACGGTTCTTGAATTGTTGTACGACTTTCCTGGCCATTTTACTGTCCATTGGACCACTTTTACGACCACTCCCTTCCTTCCTTTGGACACTCAGACGCTCCTTGAAGGTTCTTATTACACGAAACACAGTTGTATTTGCAATTCACCGGTGGGACGCCCCTGGATTTTGATTGTGAGTGTACACAATTTTCTCACGGACAATTTCTTGTTTCGACGACATGACTGGAACTACTGAATGTATAACTATGAAACTTGGCAGATGTAAATAATACACTATGGATAAGATCTACTCAAATTTCTAGGTTTTTTACTCATACGATTCAAAAGTTACAGAAGATTTTCTGTGTGCCATTTTTATCGAATACACCCTTTATATAGTTTATATTGTATGGTTACAATACATTTAATTGTTATTCTATGAGAATTTTTTTTTCGGGTATATAATTGCATAAAATTAATTTTGACGTAGGGCTACGTCTTTGTTTTCTATAATGGGGTACAATTTAAAAACAAATTAAATTGAGACCGTCACAAAAAGTGATTATCAGCGTTATTATCTCAGTCGTTGCTTCAAAGATTTTCAAAATGTTTGCACCAATCGATCGGAAATAATTCTAAGCATCGATTCTAATTGAAGACATTGTTGATTTCAGGATACATGCTATTAAAAAAATCACCTTTTAAGCCTTGTCTTAAAAAGTATATAAATTCGAAGAATGTTGCATTGTACAACTAAAATGGCTTACATTTAGTAGCGTAGTCCTACGTCATCATTTAGAACAACCCAATGGGGCAGTACCTTGTAGTTTTTAAGTTATTGTATAATCCTGATTTATTTATGGCTCCGTCAAGCTAAAATGCGAATCAGTTTTGACAAACAAACTATCAAACACAAGATGGCTTTATTCATGGGCCTGAGTAAAACTGGGTAAAACTTTATATTCATTAATGAGTATCCGATGACTGGAAGTTATTACCTTTTACTCTTTTTAGATATCCTTATTATTGAGCTTTTCAGCCTCGGCTGTATACTCTTTTTGTGTTTTCTAGAGATGCGCGAAAAGTACCTACTGGATTGTTTGGAATCTACTGCATGGACACTAGATTGTTTCAAATTTTGAATCGATTTCAAATCGCGTCAATTCGAACTCAACTGGTAAGAAACTGACACCGCACATGCCATTTGAAGCGAGGGGCACGCAATAAATATTAACTCTGGCGCTAGCAAACTCTAATTACATTAATTACAGCTTGAAGTGCTTCAAGTAAACTGAAGTTAATTTTAATTGCATTCATTACAGTCGAAAATTGGTAATTAAAGCACATTTATAACATTTTCCGTACCAGTATTTTTTCAGTATTTTTAAGTACGTTCAGTTCAATAAAAAATATTCATTACTAGCATTACATTAAGTTGCTTGCTTGTACTTTCAATCCAACGCACGAATCTTGTTTATTGCCTGTCCCTCGATTTGAAGTTAGAATTATAATGGAAAAGGCATATTTTTAGTTCACTGTATATAAGCCATTTCAAACCCATACTGATAAAAACTGTATCTAGGGAAGATGTACCTATATTAATCTCATCACTTTGCAATTAATCCTACTTGAAATAAAACGATATACACGTGACAGGATTAGTTAGTAGTGTTTGTTGTAGTTATTTAACGTAAGCAAACATTATTAGAAAACAAAACCGATCCTTCAACTGCCCAATTGTTCGATTCATCGTAGGATGAATATAGGAACAATGAGATTAATATGGGGGCAGTTTCCCTATAACTGTTGTTTTTTCTATATTTTTCAGCCTCTACTTTGTTGAAGATTGTTTCTCAACCAAACGTCAAATGAAATAGTTATTATTTATTTACGACATTGATTATCTTTTGGTATGATCAAGCCACTAAGTTAGCAACATTATAGGTTGGGTTACAGTTACAGTTGCGGGACAGCATAGCGGCAACGCGGTAAGACCAACTTCATTCTCCGTTTACTTATCGGACTAAGGCTGGATTCAAATTATGTGACATCGAACAAAAAAGTTAGCTGTCATTCAAATCGGGTTTGCAGCGTAGCTGCAACACCACTGTGAAGTTTAACTTAAACTTGAAGTTTCGAAAATATGTTATTCTGTTAAAATATCCCTCTATAGATCATTGCACGATGGCGTCATCAATGCAGTTTTGACAGTTCAGGGAGCTTATTTACGTGGACTTAGAATATTTTTGGTAAGATCGGTTTGAGATTTTGTGCTCTAAATTTACTACGATCGAAGTAAAATTGCCAGAATACAGACACCAGTGCTTAGTTTTTCATCATTTCCTGAATCTAATCGTACAGAATCCGGAAAAAGCCAATGAAAAATTTCGATTGAGCGGTTCAAATTCTAACACCTGGTAAACAAGCTCCCTGAACTGTCAAAATAGTGAGGTTAATATATTCGGTGCAATGATCTATTATTGATCAACCGATTTTCGAAAAAGTGTCTGTAAATTCTAATATTTTATCAGTCAGAAATAAATCTGCTAAAGTAGAAGGTTTATTTGAAAACAACCTATCCGTCAAATTTAAGTAAATATTCACGAAATGGATAATGGCCTAAATAATGCAGTGTGATATAGTGACAAAGGTGCTCTATTTCATTAAAGAGCCTAAAATATCAAAGGAAAAATGAAAACAAACGATTTTCTGTCAATATTGTTCCAATCGAGCAGAAGACCTTACGACTTATCAGAATTGGGATCGCGAGCCATTCGTGAACCGAGTCAATGTTGCTAAATTTAAGAATCGAAGGTTGAACAACAGGAATTTTCAATCAAGTTTTCAATGAGGTAAAATAGCAAAACGTCGTTTACTTAACTGCTGCTAAATGTAAGGATTTCGACCTATTTTTTTTAACCGAATATGAAACTGACCTTTATAACGGAAATTCTTATTCATGTTTTGCTTGAAAAGGTTCAATTTTAATGTCTTTGAGGATAAGTTTTTTTTATGCAAGAATGAGCTGAAATTTAGAAACCGTATTGCCTGCCAACTGTATCATATTTTAAACACAATATTTAACCAAAAAAAAAAACAATAGTTCGTTATAGTATCGATAGCAACAGTGTCCATTGAATTACCCTGCTTAATCGCGTGTAATTTTTTTAGAAAGCTTTTTATTCTATTACTATTATGCAAGATAAAGCCCCTTTCAGAATATCAGACTGTCAAATATGTGTCCAGATTATTTTTTCGTGTTCAACCATTAATATAAATCGCCAAAATAAGCATACGGTACCCGTTTAAATAATACTTTCAATCTTTAAAATAAAAATATGCATAACCATTTTGACGGCGAAATGAGGTCCCTCATGCTATTCTGCGACCACTGAATCAACGAAACAATTACTGACTAAAATATATTGGGTTGCAAGATCGAAGGATATGATAAACCCCTCAGTTGGCATGCCAGCTACATTAGCCAATCGTGCAGCGAGAACTATCAAAATCTGAGCGAAAAACGAATCATAGTTTGCTCTGCGGCAAGTATTATGAATTTCCGTATTTCTTTTTCTCTGAGGATTCCTAGGATACAGGAGACAACTTAAGCAACATTAACATCACTAGAAAGTCGATAATAAATGTTTATGTTATTTATAAGTTGTTAAGTGGAAAATGTTAGTGTTACGCTGGCGTGAACATTTTCAACGCCTATAACGCCACTTATGTGCGGATTGTAATTTTATTCGATGGAGAATCGAATTGGTTGTTTTGAAATTTGTATGATGTAACACTTATGATAGATCAATAGTTTGATAAACTATTGAAAATCATAGGTTTTAATCTTGATCAACCAATCAGGTGCATCAATAATGGTTAACCTAGGTGCATCGATGGAAGTTCTCTATCTAATGATGTTCGTTTCAATACTGACGAGCCCAATGGACCAATCGAATTTATGCGTCTATGGTGAGCGCGGTAAGCACAACAGATAATCTCTGTATCTTTGTTTGGTTTGTATTGAAAGAACAGGTTTGTTCTCAAAAACTTTAAATAGCGTGCATGACCGGTAAATTGATTGGATTTATTTGCAAGTCAAAAAAAAAACTTGTGGTAGTATTTGTATATTACGCCGTTTTAAGATGTAAGGTTTTTCAAAACCGTTTTATTTATGGATAAAACGTGCGAGTTAAATGGAATAAAACTTTGGTATAAAAAATATTCACTAGTAGTAAAAACATCGACACATTAAAGTCTGATTTAAGATAGCACTAATAAGGGGTATTATGATCAAAATTAGGTCGACTTAAATTTGATTAATCGAATTTCGTTTATTGATGCATTGAAAAATAAATAAAAAGGTTAAAACTCCTCATTTCGTAGCTGTGTTTCTATTTTGATTTGCAGATGTTTCTATTTTTACATTTGCTCTTCAAAATAATGTCCTCAAGAGAGAGAGAGCACTCAAAATCTTACTCGCGTCTTGCTGAAATCCGAGCTACTTGCACGCCAAATTAGGTAAATCGTTAAAAGTGGTCAAACAAATGTCATCACGTCGGCTGCCTTTCCTGAAGCATCACGATTATTCCGTGCTGTGTTTGCCGGATTTGGCATCCTTCAAGAAACCTTCAAACACTCCAGAGCTTCGCCCAAACGAAGAATATTCGTTCATTAAATAATGTTGGATGCGAGAAATAGTAGTAGGCAACTGGCGTTCTGTGGTAAGTCAAGTGAACACCGTGGCTGTACAAAATTTATTGTTAGGAGTGAAACGAAAGGCCCAGCAATTCGCCTTCAGTCAACCGGAAGATAACTACATATTTTTTCAGTATTTTGTATTAGTTAAACTTTAAAAAGCATAATACTTTGATTTTTAGCTCATTTTTATTTTTAATAAAAAAAAATCATAAATTCGCATTAAAATTTTTATCGTAAAATCCTTAATTTCATTAGATTTACAATTATTTGCATTACAAATGTTGACTAGATACACATTTCTGTAGCTGCACAAGAATGGGGGTTATTGAATTATGTTATTCAAACCAAGCATGGAAAAATCATTCACTCGCATGAGCACCACCGATAGCAATCCTCGGTTGGCTAACAAAATAGTAAACGTGTGTAATGTTTCCTATCAAATGATTCTACACGAATCCTCGAAAACGAACACTGTAGAAAGAATAAACGAGGGAAAAGAGTATCATGCGAGACAAATTTTCATCTAGTCGTTTTATCTGAATGATTGAATTGCAACTGAACGCAAGCGATTTGGATACACTGAGCGAGATTAATTTCACTCAGTGAATACAATCAGCTGGAATGATAAGAGCAGAGAGACGGCTTAAAATGACGCTTAATGTTTTTTATGTTGCATTAGATTACTTAACGTCATTATTTAAAATGTAAAAATTATGCTTAAGGTCTGATTTAGAGAAGTGAGTGTGATTCAATCAACTTCGTTCAGCTGAATCAAACTGAAGGCATTCGTTAACAATTCAGTAAGTAAAAAATAGGCACTGAGAAATCATCCAGGATCAGCTGCCAGTTCTGCTCAATTTAAGCTTAACATGAATAGAATGAAAGCAGAATAGTAATGAACAGAATCGGAAAAACTCAAACGTGGTTAAGCTCACTTCTGATTTGGGTGTATGCGTATGAGTGAGAAATAAGTGCAGAGTGAACCGATTTTCCATACGATCTAAACCTAAAACTGAAACTAAAGTATCGTTGAACTCCTGGCGCGTTCAAATATTCAATTAAATTCAAATTCAATTCAAATTCCTGTATTCTTCGATGTTTTTGATTATATTTCCGACTTCTCTCAGACATGTTTAAAATGTATCATCGCGATGACGTATAATTGAAAATAACGAAATATTGGTGAGATAATTCCATATTTCATAAATGGTAGTGTCCTTGATAAAAATAAATACCTTAAACGAATGGTATCACAAATCCTTCAACCATTTCTTTAATGGGTTGGATAATACCAAAGATGGTAAATGAACAAGATGTCCCAGTTATTATTACCTAGAATAATCAAGAGGATACACTCTCTTTATATGATTGCAACGACGTCTGGTGACAGCACATTGAAATATTCGATAATACTTTCACATATACTAGCACGGATCACAGTGTGCGTCGAGATGTTGAGGGTTTGTTTTGATTGTTTTGATTCAAAGTTGAAGTATTTTCATGTGTCATCAGTAAATAATTGCTTTAAATAATTTAACCACCAAAAACCGAAATCTCATAAGAGCAGCTGGTATGGAAATTCATTTCAAGTAGCAACGAAACGATTCGATGCTCGAGAGGAAATGGCAATTTTGTGCTATTAACTTTGCTTTTTGCAGTACGTGTTCGGGCATGCATATGTGTGTGTTTGTTTTGTCTATCAATGTGGTTCAACGTTATCTCGTTGACGATGAGAGTGGCGCTGCTATCTGTCTCTAAAATTTAGATAGAGTGAAGGGGGTCTGATAATACCCCAAATAGGTCGTTAAGAAAAAAACAACACAAAATTTTTTAGGGGTGTTCTCCAAAAAAAAATTTTTTTTTTTTTTTTTTGTTTGTGTACAATTTTATGTGTGCCCATTTAATAATCATTTATTTGTTCCTTCCTTTAGGAAAGTTTTTTTTTTCCGTCGCGATAAAAATAAGCAAAATTATTTAATTATCTTTTTGTCCCAGCAAGCCGTGCTTGTAAACTGACGTGTTTTGTTTTTGCTGTGTCCTTTTCGCGAAAAATAAAATCAAAAACATATTCGTAATTCAACCTAAACGAACAGTGAAAAAATCATATAATCTACACGTGTTTTGTGTAAGATGTAGTGAATATAATCGATTCCCCCCGAAATGTGTGATGGTCGGTGTTTTTTCCCCGTTTTTTTTTTTTTGTTTTTTTGTGCTTCGCCCCCGCACCCGGAGGAAGATTTAATATCAGCTTAGTTGTGTTTGTTAGTGCTTGTTTAAATTAGAGTATTTTTCCGCTTTCTCGCGAGTAAATTGATGATTATAAACAGTTTAGAAGTCGATATAGAGTCGCCTCATAGCGGGGGATTTTGATTATTGACAGAGTGTGGAGAGAGAAAAAAGAAAACCAGTGCAATGTAGAAAACGGCCATTTGCTGGTCAGAAGCAAAGAATGAAGCTAAAGTGCGTGCGCGAGTGAGTGGCTGGCATACAATTTCAGATGCACTCACCACGTGGTGTACAGATGGTGAGCTGTGAAGTTTTTTTTTTCTTCCGTTGCACAATGATTGTGATTTTTAAGTTAAATTTCTTCTCGGAAGTGCTTTTTTACCTGTGATTTTCATTGTATTGCATTTGTGCGCGAAGTACTAGGATGATGTGAAAATATTTGCCGAATAGCGGAGTGCTACTTCTGCAGAGACATAAATGCATCCTTTCGCATCACAGGGAAGCCGTCCAAATGAAGACTGTACATTAACAACAATTTTCGGTGAGATCTATCTGATTATAACTAAATTTGAACGATACTGGTAAATACGGGCATCCTCAAAACAATAAGATTTCATGATGGAAGTGTATGCACAGTACCTATATCTATTTGATGTTCGTACTGTGTCTATGCGGGGCTTGTTGTAAGTGAAAGTGATCTCGGAATGGACGTGAGTAACCAGGCATTCTGAAATGGGTCATTGGAACTCAACAGAGCTATCACCTTCCAACTCCCGGGCTAAGAATGTTTGTCGAGCCGACAACAGTTCGTTTAACTGCAAACATTTTTCTTCCATAAAAACACTGCCAGACGGTGGGCGTTGGATTGTCACACACACACACACACACACACACACACACACACACACACACACACACACACACACACACACACACACACACACACACACACACAAATTATTACAATAATCTGTTGTTTTTTTCTTCCAAATTTCTTATAAATCCAGATGCAAATTCGTATGAAATTGTTGCTCCTAATTGTGAGTTATTTTCGTCAAGGTGTAAACACTTTTACAACCTGAGTTAGATTTTCTTTACCTCAGTTAGTTAGCTTGTTTAGTTTAGCTTGTTTGTTTAGAATTCCAAACAGGGTACAATCTGAATCATGTACTTAAACCTTGAGGGTCATTCCCTAAAAGTCTTGAGCAAAATTCAATAATTGATAATTTAAAGAGATGCATTCAGCAGGATTAACATAGAGCCAAAATACTCAGAAAGATTGCTTCAACATGTTGAACGAAGCCACTCGACACATTGAGGAAGATCATCATTGGTTCAGAATTCTGAGTATAATATGGTCCACAGTTAGTTTGTACTTGTAATCGTAATTTCTCAGTCCCCATACTGGCAGACCACTGTACACCCATCTGCCTTTAGGCTAGGCGAGAACCTACCAAGTTTGATTGCTCTAACGAAACCGGAATAATATTTTGGTGATTAGTACATTATTGTAATTGATAAGTTCAAACAAGAATTAGTTCTCATCTGTTCCTATTGCTTGTTGTTGCACTGGTACTGTAAGTTATTGTCATCCAACTTGCTCTTTGATATCGTCCACTGATTGTTCATGACGTTTTTGAGAGCATTTGCTACCTCTCAAGTGTCTGAAGAGATTATTTCAATGATGCAGATCCAGATTGTTGATGATTATTTATGACTGATGCTTTTTCCAGTTGACTCCAGTATACCAAAAAATAAACAGATATATTGTCATTAGAAAGTGATATTATCAAAACGAAATGGATTTTCAGTATAGTTTAAAGGATTTGAAATGATGGAACATCGGAATAAAGCATGTTTAAGGTATACTACGAGATGATTAATTCATTTTCACATGCGTTATTATACTTTTCAATATAGCAACTCAATCAATTTATGCAGCAACATCAACTCATGCTAATAGTACAAATGGTCCATTATGTCTTCAAGTGATCTGCGTAAGCCCCCCATTTTGTTTAGGCCCTTTTGAACTAGATGAGGTGAAATAAGGAGCCCAGTAATTTAGAATTGGGATCCAAATAATAATGACATGACGAATGTCATCACTTACTCTTACTTGACTTTCACCTCGATCAACCTCGAACGCCCAAACCCTTACTGAACCAAAGGGCAGTTCAGATAATAATTATATGAAATTGGCAACAAAAACAAGACAGAGAAAAGAAGGAAACAAAATAAATTTGAAAAGAAATAATAACAAAGTAAGTGTTAAAGTGAGTTAAAATAAATAATCATTATAGACACTTCCGCCTACTACCAAGAGTATCAATAAAACAGAAACAAGTTAGTAATAATACATAACTACAATATAACTAATCTACAGCGATGCACGTTAGTTTCAGGGTTTTGTTAGTGCTAAAATTGTAAGTATACTTTAGCCCTGGCGGTCCCTCTAACATTAGTGATAGGAAGCTGTAGTGAGATCATGCGCCACTGTTAACTATTATGAAGGTATGATAAATCAAGTTTTAAGAAAAATAAATAACTTAAAATAATAGAAATTTCTTATCTTTTCTTATCTAAAAGATTGATTACATAAACACTTGACTTTCTTAGTTCTATAGAGGCTATTCGCTCCTCGAGGCCGGTAAAGCACACCTCTTATTTTCTTATGAAAATACGAGGTCTTCTAAGTGCTTTTTCACGTTCTTTTATTATCACCTTTGTGTGGGTCCCTTCTCATTGTTCGATTCCTGACAATGAGAAGGCGGACTCGCTTGCAAGGGTGGGCGCTATGGAAGGCGATATTTATGACCGACAAATCGCCTTCAGCGATTTTTTTTATTTTTTTCGTCAGATATCACTCGATAGCTGGCAGTATAAATGGAGTAAAGGAGATTTAGGGCGATGGCTACATTCTATCACTCCTAAGGTGTCTAAGAAATGTTGGTTCAGGGGATTGGATGTGGGTCGAGACTTCATTCGTGTGATGTCTCGCCTCATGTCCAATAATTATTCTTTAAACGCTCATTTGTTCCGTGTTGGGCTGGGAGACAGCAATCTCTGTGAATGTGGACAAGGTTACCAGGACGCAGATCACGTTATTTGGTTTTGTGCTGAGCATCGTGGAGTCAGATCGGAGCTTTATGATTCCCTTCGGGCTCGAGGTAGACAACCCAATGTACCGATTCGAGACATTTTGGCTGCACGCGATCTGGAGTTTATGAAACTCATTTATGTGTTTTTGACTAACATTAGCCTTAGATTGTAGTTTGATTAACTTACTTGTTTAGGTTAAATTTTTGAGGATTGTGTGCATCGGTGTGTGATTGTGGTTGTGTGTGTGGGAGTGTTGTTGTGTGAGTGAGTGATTGTTTTTTTTTTGTAATTGAAAACGTCCAATTAAAAAAATTTAATTCGAAATTCTAGATATAAGAAAACCATTGTTCCTCATGCTTTGTTTAAAATTTCCACTGCAATTTTCCCATCCATAAAATTGTAATTCCTATTAACCTCGAGACGGCCGCGAGTAATCGGTTCCACCCCCTTAACCTTAGTTCTAAGATAACTGATGTATATAAACATGAAAACTTGGCTCTGTAAAGTTGATTCGATTGAGCCTGTACAAATAAATGAATTCAAAAAAAAAAAATAGACACTTGACGAATCATCGTCAAACCCTTCATCCTTGGCCAAGGAATTTGGTTCAGAGTTAGTTTGAAGAACAAATTAGAATTCGTTCCAAATCCCAGGAATCATTTCTGAATATTATGAATGTTTATTACAACATGTTGCACAACATCTCTCACTGTACTGACTAGAATTTGCTGACAATTTGCACTAATTCATAGCATGATACTGTAAGCAACTTGAAAAAGATTAACTCAGAACCATAAGAAAGCTTAGCTTTGAAGTTTTTTTTCTAATGTTGGGTAAAATTTCCCAATTTTTCCCGAATTTTCCGCATATTTGTCAATTCCCCGAAATTTTTCGACTTGGTGAAAGTTATTCGGATGAATCCTATTTAACTGAAAGTTATTTGGACAAATCACCCAAGTAACTATAGATTTTAAAATTACCAGTCCCTAACCAGACCTTATCTTTCATAATAGGATTTTACGTTTTAACTACTAAATCGATAGTCAAAAGAGGAACTATGTTAACAATTCAGTCGTTTTTCTTACACAACTCTAATAGGTTATGCACCAAATTTCCAGATACGATCAATCTCATAAAAATAGGATGGTCAGAAAAATATTAGCAAATTTCTTCCATGCATATTCTATCGAAATATACCACCGCGATATTCTCGGCTTATCCGCCTTTCTGAAGTTCTTTTGATATTTAATAAATAAAATCGTACTGAAATCTGAATGGCTTTCTTATTTGAACTTCGATTCTGCTCGTTGGTTGTTCGATCCTCGGTAATCGGAGTCGGCATGTCCATTTCTTCATCAATCTCCGTTTCATGGATATTATTGTTTGAAGACCATCCGTTAAATCGTTAAAACGTTGGGTCGATTCCAACGCTGTTCTTCTTTATATGGACTGTTATAGTTTACAACTAGAAGTGAAAAAGGCCGTTTTCCTGCTGCTTTTCTCCACCATGTTGTTGTTTCTCTGGTTCCTTTCGGGCCTACTGCTTGAGAAATGTATTTATCCTGTCTATCAGTCTTACAAAGGAAACATTTTTCTTTGTTACCGGCATAAAAAATATGCCCCTTTCGGTGCAGTTTCAGATTTCAGGTCAACAGGGATTTTTTTCCCGAATTACACGCTTCATTTTACCGTATTTGCCTAGCACTGACACTAGCTTATTATCCAAAACCTCTGATGACCGCATGCGGTATGCATACTTCGGTTTGCTTTATTTTTGCATTATTGGAAAATTAAGCCGAATTGAGAGACAGTGCATGTAGCATAGCTCTATTATCTGAGCTCATACACCAGGTCAGTGTCCAACGATTTCACAAAATTTGCGACTTCATCGATGTTAGGTTTACCGCTTTTATTGCTGAAGCTGGACTTTTTGGTATTCGTTATATCGCACATCGCTTATCGAAACGCAGGCTACTGCGTGGACTGCTGGTGTCGAGAGCAAAATGAGAACTGCTAAGGAAACCATTTCGACTCCCTGGGCATAGGGTATGATCGTTCTAATGCAAAAATGGAGAGCTTTCATTATTATCTGTGGAAGTGTATTAAGAAATCAACGTTGAGAACAAGTAATCAGTTAATTTTGAAAACAATATGCTTTAAATGCTATGAAAAGGAAGGAGAAGTCGAAGAAAAAATTTCAAACAGAAGTATCTATCATTTGATATACAATGAGAAAACGCAGGAACAGCATCCAGATGCTTTCGTTAAATTATATGTTGCATCATTGCTACGTTTCATTAATCTGTACCTCCCATGGCATAAGTATATGGTTGAACTTTATTAAACATGTGTAAAATGCTACTGTTTTACTTATTTGAACCACATTTTCAATATTATTTACAGATACACCGTTTTGCCCTTCTACTAATCAAATACGTCGTGCTTGATACGTCGATGAGACATCTTGAATGTGACATACGTCGAGTTGGTATACTATATACGTCTGTTAGAATTTCTAAAAACAGAGAAGTCGGCGTATCTGTATGATCAAAATGAAATCATTGTTGCACATACGACATTCATTAAAATTTAATGAATTACAATTTAATTGTAATTTTTATCACTGTATGAATTGTCAATTGTTTAATTGACTAATACACGACGAATATTAAAAAATATCCATTTAGTACGTTACGCCTTTATGGGGAAGGGCGATAGTTTGTAAACTATAACGATCAATACAAAACCTGTCTAAAGTCCTCACAAAACAAGAAAAGGGAGGGGGGGGGGGGGGGGGGGGGGGGGTAGAAGGGACTGAAAATGGGCATTTTTTGCGTGACGTACTCAATGAACGCTCCAAAGGGTACGGTAGCAGATTTGATACTCCAAAACACAGGACGAGGCGGTGAGCCACCAGCGATACAGATAGGTTATTTATTAACGGGCCCAGTAATTCAATATTAAAATGAGAGTGTACCTGTATCCAAGTTTTACTATTCTTTAGAGCCTCAATACTTACCTATTAGGACAACACTTGAGTCACTGTGCTTGACGTCACGGTTTAAATAATTGCTGGTTTTAACGCTAGATGACACTTGTTGTCAACAGCGAATGCAGCAACCTTACTAGTGCTGCTGCCTATAATTCCAAGCCCAAACACTTGATATACTTTACTTTTTGCAATACTTTTCGGGATTTTCTTCTCCAGTTACTGCATTTACATCTTAAACAGCCTTTCACTTAGCTACATCTTCTGTGCACTTCGCGCATGTAAGTTTTGATAATGCGATAGATTTAATCAATTATTTTTGCAAGATTCGAATATTGTATCCGTAACTCAGTCATACACATATGATTTTTTGACATTTTTTCACCACCCTTTGGTTTTCCATAGTTGCTGAATTTTCTTGTCACTAACCAACTCCAGATTCAAGAAAATTCATTTTTTCACAAGCAATTTTTCACTAAAACACCACAATTTACAAGAATACTCGAATATTATCATACAATTTCAACTGAAAGCCAAAAACTCTACTCCACAAATGATCTTAGTTTGCGATGATGATGATCAATCCCATCAATCGATTTGCTGTTGCTCCCTTCAAAACAATTACAATCATCACTTTTGCTATTGCTTGCAATTTCCATTTTGATAAAATTTAGACTAAAACAATCTTTTCGCGTCCAGATAACACTTGCCCGGCTGGAAATGGTTGCACCTCCGCAGATTTACACTTTTTTCAAGAGGATTTTTCCTGGTTTTACCCTCCAATGGATAAATATTAAGACTTTTTTCACTCTGCACTGATATACTCCTTGGGAGTTTTTTTCATGTCGAATATTTTCAGTAGATGAGAAAATGTATAGCGACGTTTCGTGAAAGTTAAACGTCAACAACGTCAAAGTTTTTGCGTTCTGTCGATGGAACAAAATGAACCAAACAGATCAATGCCCAAGAAATCGTCGTAAACATACACAGAGACAAATTTAATAGTCAATTTTACCATTATTGGGGGTTCGAATGACTAATGCTGTATAGTGATTTTGAACCGACTATGATCATGGTCAAAACGACCATTAAAAATAGTTGATTCTGATGAGAAACACGATGTTAACTAGTCGAACGTTTATTAGAGAAAGAGACAGAGTGGGGTGACATGGGTGGTTATATAATAAAATTCAAATTTCCATGGCCTACTGCCAGATCATATTCTTACTAGTGTACATAGGTCTACATGATTGATATTAAATCTAATTCATTTCAACACCCCCTCTTAGACCTAGTGTGGATCGATGCTTCAGAAAAGCAGCAGCAGTTAGGCCCTTCGTGAGGACGTCCGCCAGTTGGTCTCCTGTCGGAATGTAGTTCACTCTGATGACGGCGTTTTGGATACACTCCCTAACAAAGTTGTAGCGAATGTCCAGGTGCTTCGTCCGTATCTGGTCTCGAGGTTCTTCCAAGATATGCATGCAGGACTGGTTGTCCTCGTAGATCACCAAAGGTGCGTTCAGGTTGACGCCGAATTTGGTGAGCAGATTCCGTAACCAAATTGCCTCGCAAGATGACTGGCTTAGCGAAACGTATTCCGCTTCCGTCGATGACAACGAAATCTTCGCCTGCTTGCGTGTCGTCCACGAGATGGTATTGCCGTAGACTTGGAACACGTAGCCACTTGTTGAGCGACGGTCATCCATGTCGCTACCCCAATCCGCATCCGCAAATCCAACGATTAAATCGGCACCAGAGTCGCGTCGATACTCCAAGCATAGATGCTTGGTTCCTTGCAGGTACCGCAACACGCGCTTGAGATGGCTCCAGTGCACATCGGTTGCGCCACTCTGGAAGCGGCTCAGGAAGTTCACCGCTATGCTTATGTCAGGACGAGACGTCAGCATCAAGTAGGTCAAGCAACCTACAAGCTCCCGGTATGGATGCTGTGTCGCTTCCTTACCATCCTTACCCCTCTCCAGCTTGAGATTGGCGTCCAAAGGGGTCGACGCCGGCTTGCAGTTTTGCATGCCGAAGCGCTTTAACAGAGCAGAAACATGCTTAGTTTGATTCAATAGCAACGTACCTTCTGCCATGTTGTACTGAATCCGCATGCCCAGGAAGTTTTTCAGCTCCTGCATATCGTCCATCTCGAACTCCTTCTTCAGCAGCTCTTTAATCTTCTGTATTTCTTCCAGGGAACTAGATGCCATCACGATGTCGTCGACGTACAGGACCAGGTACATCCACACGCTCCCGAAATCTCTCTGCTCAGAACACACCACACACTATTGTACCACATTCCATCCACACTGACAATAGAAACAATTGTACCCAGAAAAGAATTTTAATGAACCAGACTCTTCAGTATTAGCTTACAACTCAATCGGTGCACATCATTTTCTCCATTTGAGAAGCCCATGAAATTGATTGTACGCTAAAGTGGTGACCCCGACGTGATCAGCCACTAAATTGCTAATTTATTTTCGATTACTCGATTACGGCTACCGCGGATCGCGATATCGAAGAAGTTTTCGGTCAACTACGATCACGCGAGATGACTGAGCAAAAGTCTAGTGCCAGTAGTGGGTTAATTGGCCAACCAGCCGTCGAGACAATTAACGCGCCGCGTCTCAATCCTCCCAGTATGGCGGACACGAACATCGAGACCTATTTTATGTCGCTCGAGTTCTGGTTTACTGCATCCGGTATCGGTGCCCAACACGACTCCCGTCGGTACAACATCGTAATGGCACAGGTGCCTCCAAACAAGCTGACTGAGCTGCGGTCGATAGTAGAGGCCACTCCTGCGAACGACAAATACGCCTACATCAAGGTCAAGCTGATCGAGTTCTTTGCGGACAGTCAGCAGCGGCGTCTTCAGCGTGTTTTGTCAGACATGCCTCTAGGGGACCTCAAGCCAAGCCAACTCTTCAACGAGATGAAACGAGTTGCTGGTAACTCGCTGGGTGAGCCAGTTCTGCTGGATTTGTGGGCAACCAGACTACCGCCACATGCCCAAGCAGCGGTGATCGCTTCGAGAGGAGACGCTGCGGACAAAATCACCATCGCCGACGCCATTGGGGGTTCGATGGTTCTTAGAAAAATCAACGCCGTCGACTATAATGTGCCAATTACAGCGATGGCGGCCCCCAATGTGCAAGTCGCTACAGCCATCGATCCAATCCAGGACCTGAAGCGGGAAATTGCAGAGCTCACTCGGAGGCTCGATAAAGTGCTGCCTACCCAAAAGAATGTTCGCGGTCGTTCCCGTTCCCGTTCTCGCGGAGGTGAGAAGCAATGTTCCAATCGAGAAAGGGACCCATCCTTCGGTCCATGCTGGTACCATCGAACATTCGGGAACAATGCCCGAAGATGTCGGAAGCCCTGCACTACAAGGCAGCAGGGTTCATCGAACCAACAATGACGTCACTCTGCTGATACTGTGGGGAAAATTGGCGAATCTATCGCCTAAAAATTACGGACTCGAGCACCTGTATGCAGTTTTTAATCGACACTGGTGCCGATGTGTCCGTGGTGCCGAAGGGATTGCATTCAGCAGTGAAATCTATGACTACGAAATTGTTCGCCGCGAATGGAACGCCAATAGAAGTGTACGGAGAAGTGTTGCTCAAAGTTAATCTCGGTCTTCGTCGCGAGTTTTTGTGGACCTTTTTAATCGCAAATGTGACTTCGGGAATAATCGGTGCGGACTTTATTTGCAACTTCGATTTGTTAACCGATTTAAAACGAAACCGCCTAATTGACAACACGACCAATCTTGAATCCGCCGGTGTACTCGCCCGTACTAGTGAATACTCGATTAAGACTTTCAGTGCAGTGTCGCCGTATGCTGAAATACTGGCGGAATTTCCTAGCATCACTCGGCTCGCTCCGCCTGGTACGGTTAGTGAATCTACCGTTCTACACCGTATCGAGACAACCGGTCAGCCCGTCTACGCCCGACCACGACGTCTGCCGCCGGACAAGCTCGAAGCGGCTCGTGCCGAATTTGAGCACTTAATGAAGCTAGGAATCTGCCGCCCGTCCAGCAGTAACTGGGCCAGCCAACTCCACATGGTGAAAAAGGCAGACGGTTCCTGGCGCCCATGTGGAGACTATCGTGCCTTGAATGCCCAGACCATCCCGGATCGGTACCCCCTGCCGTACCTACAGGACTTCACGACCATTTTGCAAGGTAAAACCATTTTTTCTAAAGTTGACTTGCAGAAGGCTTTCCATCAGGTGCCGATTCATCCCGATGACATCCCAAAAACGGTCATCACGACGCCGTTCGGCCTATTTGAATTTTCTTTCATGACGTTTGGTTTGAAAAATGCAGCGCAAACGTTCCAACGGCTCATCTACGAAGTCGTTCGTGGATTGGACCTTATTTTCCCCTAGATCGACGATCTGTTCATTGCCTCGTCTTCGCCCGAAGAGCACCGGGACCATTTGCACCAGCTTTTTGAGAGGCTCAAGCAGCACAACCTGGCAATTAACGTTGCCAAATGTGAATTCGGCCGCAACGCACTCAACTTTCTGGGACATTCCGTCTCAGCAGAAGGGATCCGTCCTCTGCCAGACCACGTGGAAGCCATCAAGAACTTCAAGCTACCTTATACAGTGAAGGAGTTGAAGAGTTTTCTGGCCATAATCAACTTTTACCGAAGATTTGTCCCAAATGCGATTGAGGCCCAAATTCCGTTGCTGGCAATGACCCCCGGCAATAAGCGCAACGATCGTTCACCGTTAACCTGGAGTGATGAAACCCAAGCAGCTTTTGAGCAATGCAAACAGCAACTCGCCCAAGCTACTCTTCTGGCTCATCCGGCCAAGTATGCTGAACTGTCGCTCTGGGTTGACGCCTCGGACATTGCAGCAGGTGCACCGTTGCACCAAATCGTCGATGGGCAAGCTCAACCTATGGGTTTTTTCTCGAAGAAGTTCGACAAAGCTCAGCTTCGCTACAGCACCTACGATCGGGAATTAACTGCCATTTTCCTCGCCGTGCGGCATTTTAAGTTCATGCTCGAAGGGCGAAGTTGCCACATCTATACGGATCACAAACCAATTATCTTTGCCTTCCGTCAAAAGCTCGATAAAGCTTCCAATCGTCAGGCTCGCCAGTTGGACTTCATTGGACAATGTCATTGATAATGTCATCACCCCCTCTCCTCCAGTCTAGTAAATGCCTTGCCATTGTGTCCCAGTTATACTATCCTTTTGTTTCCGTGCTACTTGTACCTGCCCAGCAATCAGTGGTCACCCATCTGCGGCTTAGTTCCCGGAAGGATGTCCATTATTATTGTACACCATCGCGGTCCTACTTGAGCCTTGCGGTTATATGAACAGTTATTATTATATTATTATTTATTAGCATCCCTATGTTCTATTTACTGTAGATTAGTAGAGTTCACAACCAACCATATTATATTATATATATAGCATGATAGCATATTTGAATTGAAATATTAAAACTAATCACAGTAGGCATGAGTTAGCATGGTGGCTATTAGCAACGTGAATTTTCCACATAGAGTCAGTTTGAGCTGAGCACGATATAAAGATATACGCTTTTGTTAAAACGTGTTCTTTTCAATTGCAACAAATTTTGGCGACGGGGTTTCCTAGTGAAAATTGAAAATCGAAGTCTAATCACTAATCTGTAACATCCAAAATGCCAAACGGAGGAGGAGAACCAGCCGGAGACGCGATCCAGGACATGCAAACGGCGATTATGCAAATCACTCAACTCCTGCAGCGGTTTGCAGCTCCCGGACAGCCTCGCGGACAGCCAAATCCGGAACACACGCTGGAAGCCCTTTCTTCCAACATCAGCGAGTTTGCTTTCGATCCCGAAAACGGCATCACATTCGGAAAATGGTTCGCACGTTATACCGACCTTTTCGAGAGCGACGCGCAGCACTTGGATGATGCAGCCATAGTTCGACTTTTACTGCGAAAATTGGATACCGCTTCCCACAGCAGGTATTTGAATTATGTCCTTCCAAGGCTCCCGAAGGATGTAACGTTCGCAGACACCGTGAAAACGCTAACCAAAATTTTTGGCGAACACACCTCACTTTTCCGCCGTCGGTTCCAGTGTCTCCAGCTGGCGAAAAGCGAAGGAGACGACATCATCACCTACGGTGGAAGGGTGAACCGAGCCTGTGAAGATTTCGATTTCGCGAACCTAACTATCGACCAGTTCAAGTGTCTGGTTTTCGTAACCGGACTGAAGGCATCCAAGCATGCAGATATTCGGACCAGATTGCTTACCCGGATGGAAAACGAGAAACCGGACGCACCAGTGACTCTTCAGACTCTCATCGACGAGTTCCAGCAGCTCGTTAATTTGAAGGCAGACACCAACTTGATTGAGCATCCAGCCAGCTCGAAGGCAGCAGTACACGCCATCAGCGAGAAGAAGAGGCCAGCAGAAGTTTCCAAGTCCTCGTTCAAGCCGGAAGTGAAATCTCCGAAGACACCTTGCTGGCAATGCGGACTAATGCACTTTGTCAAGGATTGCACGTACAGCAGCCATCTGTGCAAATCTTGTAACCGTGTGGGACACAAGGAGGGGTACTGCAGTTGCTTCACCAAATCCTCAAACCCGCCAGCTGGTGACAACTCCAACCAAAAGGGTAAAAAGCATCAGAAGAAGACGAAGTACCAAGCCATCATCGTTCATGCTGTAAACCACTCCGCTAATCTCACCCGTTTCCTCACTACAACGATGAATGGTCATCAAGCCACACTGCAGCTCGACAGCGGATCACCGATAACCATCATCAGTGAAAATACATGGAGGAAGGTCGGATCGCCCACACTCAAGCCATCGACTTGCGAAGCACTCTCCGCATCCAAAGATCCTCTTCCGCTACTGGGGGAATTCACCTGTCTAGTAGGAGTCAACGACGTCATCAAGCCTGGGCTGTGCCGAGTCACATCAGTCAAGGGACTCAACCTGTTCGGCTCGGAATGGATGGACCTCTTCGACATGTGGACGAAACCATTGTCATCGTTCGTAAATCAGGTGAATCAATCCAATTCAAATTCCTTTTCTGGAAAGCACTTCCTTATGCGGTTCCCCGAAGTTTTTTCAGGACACACTTGGGCATTGCCAGAAAGTTCAAGTCAGTCTTCACCTGAAGCCAGATGCCAGGCCCGTTTTTCGACCCAAACGCCCAGTTCCGTACAACGCCATTCCTTTGGTCGACACGGAGGAGGAGAGGGGAGAGAAACGGGAGGGGGGGGGATGAAAGAAGGGAGGGGGGAGGGGGGGGGGGGGGGCAAAGCGGCTGCTCACAATCAACACACATCGGGACCTATTCAACTTCAACAGGCTGGCTCCTGGTGTTAAGTCAGCACCCGGCGCTTTCCAGCAACTAATGCACACCATGATTGCTGGAATTCAAGGCGTGGAAGTATTCCTGGATGATTTCGTCATCTTCAGTAAATCCAAGGAGCAACACTATCAGGCGCTGTGCACCCTGTTCAATCGTCTGCAGGAATATGGTTTTCATCTAAAGCTGGAAAAGTGCCATTTCTACCAGCAGGAAATTAAATGTCTGGGGCACATTGTCGACGCAAATGGACTACGTCCAGACCCGGAGAAAAACAGCTGCTATTTCCACGATGCCACGTCCAACCGATGTTTCCACACTGCGACCATTCTTGGGCGCGGTCATTTTTTACGGAAAATTCATCCGCGAAATGCACCAACTTCGAAGACCGTTAGATCAACTTCTAAAAAAAGATGCGAAATTCGTTTGGAGTACCGAATGCCAACAAGCCTTTACCGACATCAAGCAAGTTCTTCAGTCAGACCTACTACTCACCCACTATGACCCAGCGTTTGAGATCATCGTGGCGGGTGATGCTTCCAACACCGGCATTGGAGCGGTCATCATGCATCGCTTCCCGGACGGTCGTATCAAGGCAATTGCGCATGCGTCCAAAACTCTTTCGTCAGCTGAAAAAAATTACGGGCAAATCGAGAAGGAGGCGCTCGCTCTGGTCTTTGCTGTCACCCAGTTCCACCGCATGCTGTTGGGACGAAGGTTCAAGTTGCAGACTGACCATCAGCCACTGGTGAAAGTCTTCGGATCGAAGAAAGGAGTTCCCATCCACACGGCAAACCGTTTGAAACGTTGGGCACTTACACTGCTTGGGTACGATTTCGACATCGAGTACGCATCTACCAACAATTTCGGCTACGCAGATGTGCTATCGAGGCTCATCAGCAACCACGAGCGACCAGAGGAAGAATTTGTGATAGCAAATGTCAACATCGAGCCCGATCAGCAGTGCATTCTGGATAGCAACATCGAACACCTACCAGTCACGTTCCATATGGTGCAAAAAGCTACGTCGGAAGACTCAATCATGCAGCGACTCGTCCAGTACATCAACTCCGGCTGGCCGAAGAACGGAAAATCAATTCAAGATCCAGCGTTGCAGGCGTTTTTCCACCGGCGTGAATCATTATCCGTAGTACAAGGATGCGTGATGATGATGGAACGGCTGGTGATTCCAGAGTGCTTTCGAAAAAGTTGTTGAAGCAACTACACCGAGGTCATCCCGGCATCGAGCGAGTCAAAGCCATCGCTCGGAGTGTCATCTACTGGCCGAAGATCGATGACGAGATCGGTGAGTACATTCGACGCTGTTCCTGTTGCGCAAATGCGCAAAAATCTCCACCAAAAGCAGGCTGGCTCACATCCGTGGCAGAGCGCAGAAGGACCATGGGAGCGCATTCATATTGACTACGCCGGACCGACCAATGGATTTAGCTATCTGGTGATTATCGATTCATTTTCAAAGTGGCCAGAGATCTTCCAGACGAAATCAACGACTGCTTCAGCGACAATCGAGTTCCTTAACGAGAGCTTTGCCAGGTTCGGAGTACCCAAAGTAATTGTCTCCGATAACGGAACCCAGTTTACTGGATACGATTTTCGCTCGTTCTGTGTGAAGCTGGGCATAATTTATTTCCGCACCGCACCGTTTCATCCGCAATCAAATGGGCAAGCGGAAAGGTTCGTCGACACTCTCAAGAGGTCACTCCGGAAAATCCAAGAGGGAGAAGGATTACCAGCATCTGCTGCACTTCAAACCTTTCTGCAGGTGTATCGAGCCACTCCATCCAACCTGCTCGATGGTAAGTCCCCTTCTGAAGTACTGAATGGAAGAAAAATGCGGACAACATTGGATCTGCTGAAGCCTTTAAATATACTGCAACACTCACCGGTAGCAGCCAAGCCTTGCCAAGCACGAAGATTTGCAGCAGGGTCACCGATATTCGCGAAGGTACACAAAAACAACAACAGCTGGAAATGGCAATCCGAAGTCATCATCGAGGCGATTGGGAATGTGCATTATAATGTACTTCTCGATGCACCATCTGGACGGAAGCGGCTGATTCGTTCGCACATCGATCAACTTCGGACCAACAACTCTGGAAAACAGGAGAAAGCAGAAATTGAGTTACCACTGTGTATTCTTTTGGACGACTTTGGGATGACATCAAATGCGGAGCTTTCTGCAAAGACGCTGATGAAGATTCTTCTTTCCTATCAGCACGAGAGTTACCTGACTTTCCGGACGATGGATCGGAGCCTGAAGTAACCGTTCAACCTGGACCATCCACTTGTTCTACGCCGTTACGATCGAACCCAAAACGGAATGTCAAGCTGCCACAACGGTTTCAAGACTATGTTCTTTCTTAGGAGGGAGATATTAGCATCCCTATGTTCTATTTACTGTAGATTAGTAGAGTTCACAACCAACCATATTATATTATAGCATTATAGCATATTTGAATTGAAATATTAAAACTAATCACAGTAGGCATGAGTTAGCATGGTAGCTATTGGCAACGTGAATTTTCCACTAGAGTCAGTTTGAGCTGAGCACGAAATAAAGATAGATGCTTTTGTTAAAACGTGTTCTTTTCAATTGCAAC
>JAHHFK020001033.1:0-59691 GCA_024533555.2 Aedes koreicus
AGGAGATGAACCAAGAAGACCAAGAAGAAAGCCCAAGTTCAATCGCGAACCATGTTTCTCCCCCGTCATCTAAATCCGTCCTTTTCTGGATGACCAAATCAGTTTGCCAAGTAAAGAGTTTGTTTGGTTGAATTTTTCTCTTGTGCTGTTTGACATTTCCATCACGCGCCCCGGCTGAACATGGCATTGCTTTAAACGCCGCGTCCCGAAGTAAACGACAGAGCGCGTTGTACAACCAACAAATGAAAATCTATAACGGATAATTCGAGCCAAACTGCAACACCGACCATGTGTACAGATCTATAGTATAGAGGGTAGGTTGAGTTTGTTGTAGTTCCCAGTAGTGCATAGGGGATTAGTTGCTGGCGGTATATAATAAATATTTCATAAAATGGTGCAGTATTGAACATAACCAATAACTAAATAACTTGTTTGAAGTTTCCTTTTTCCAATCGCTGCCCGCTGTTTGCTGGCATGTGATGATTTCCCTATCACGGTCTTCATTCTCTTATAACTAGTTGTATAATGCTGGTAATGTTCTCTTCAAATTCCAATCTGTGCTTGGAGGTGTTTTGGGCTTTTTTGGGCTGGGTGGGGGGTTTCCCCCACTCTGGAGGGAAAAAATTTTTTTGAGGAAAATCTAAATGAAATATCCCCGGGCGGGGGGTGTGGGGGTGGGGGGGTGGGGGGCGGGGGGGGAAGGAGCAGCAATCAAGGCGCCCGCCCCAACAACCAAAAGCCGCGGGCGGGGGGGCTGGGGTGGGGGGGGGGGGAAGGGGAGGGGGGGAGGTGTGGGGGGCGCGTTGGGGGGGGGGGGAGGGCGTGGTTCTTGCAGAGGGAGGTAATATTATTTAATTTTTGTTAATCAAATAAAGCTTGCTTCAGATAGAATTGGAACAAAAACAATTGCCTGTATTTCAGTTATTTATTATTGAATTCAAGATCTTTTTTTTATACAAATGTAGCGTTTTCTTCATACTTTTAAGAAAAAATACAGATCAAATTATTCGTCACGGTTTCGAAGGAATTCTCGAATTTTTCCTGTAACACGGCTCATTAGGCGGCGCACACCTTCTTCATCCATCGTTTTAGCTATCTTATTCCACCAGGTCTTCATCTGATTGATGTCTTTGACAACTTTTCCCTTTGCCTTGAGTCTCCTCTTCATGATTGCCCAGTATTTCCCAATAGGGCGGAACTGGGGGCAGTTGGGTGGGTTAAGGTTTTTCGGAACAACCTGGACCCCTTTCTCTGCATACCATTCTTGAACGACTTTGCTGTAATGACAGCTTGCCAAATCTGGCCAAAACATTACGGGATGGTCGTGGGATCGAATGAACGGCAAAATTTGTTTTTGGAGACACTCTTTTTGGTATAGTTCCGACGTCATTGTCTTATTTGTAACGAAAACTTTCGTTTTTTTGCCACAGCTGCAAATGCCCCGCCAAATCATGAATTTTCGTGCAAATTTGTCGGCAAAAACAAATTTAAATTTGGCTGGAACATCCCCCCGAGCCGTTGCCAAGTAAAATTTTTGACCTGGGATTTGCCCGAAGTCAGCCTTGACATAGGTTTCATCGTCCATCAGAAGACACCCGTCGAACTTGGTCAGCACCTGGTCGTATAGCTTCCGAGCACGGATTTTGGCCACACTATTCTGTTTTATGGTCCGATTTGGCTGTTTGCTAGCTCGATACGACTTGATTACTTCCCGGAGTCGAGTTCTCCTCACGGTACTATGGGCAGCACCGAATTTTCTGGCCAAATCACGGTCCGACAGATTGGGATTCCTCTTAATCGTCTTCAAAATCTTACCACGCAGTTTCCGGTCGACAGTTCTACTCCGACGATTGGCTTGAGGCTTCCGAATCGGCGTCAATGTTTCCTTATACCGTTTAATAACGCGCCATACGGTATTTCTGGGCAATTTCAGCTGTTTAGCTAGCCTAGATGCAGACCACAATGGATTTTCCAAATAACTGTGCACAATTTTTTCCTTTCTTTCGGCTTCCATGTTGATTGTTTACAAAGTACAGTCGATTTGCGGAATGTCAAAAATACATACGTGAAGCTGACAAAATTCCCGACACGTGGGCGCCAAGAACTTCCAAATCCGTCCACCAGGAGCGCCACAATATGAGCAAAAGTTTGTTCCAATTCTAAATGAAGCAAGCCTTAGCAGGCCTTGCCAACAAAGCGTCATTTTCATGACGGTTATCAAAATGTCAGGAAGAATAAATCTATTAATCTTTAAAGGTCTAATTTAAAAAGGGGAGTTTAGGGTTGGGGAAAATTTTTAGGGGGGGAGGGAAAGGGAAAAAAAAAGAGTGGAGGGGGGGGAGGGGGGGGGGGGGGGGGGAAGGGAATTTTTGGTTTTTTTTTTTTGGTTGGGGGGGGTGTGTTGGGTTGTGTTTTTGTTGTTTTGTTTTTTGGAATATTTGTGGGGGGGTGGGGGGGGGTTGGGGGGGGGGGGATAGTGGGGGGGGGGGGGTGCTAGTACTTCCTGAGCCAAACAATATATTCATTTTCTTCAGGACTATCCAGCCGCTGGTCCTACAGCGTTACTTCGCTTCCGAAGGAAGACGTGATCAGAGATTTTTTGGTTCAGAAAATCCAAACGGTATTGGCTGGAGATGATACAAGAATAACTAGTTTAATGGGCTGAATCTATTGTCAATTATTCATCCGTATGATCCACTGTCAGATGATTCCCATAAATTCACCTAGAACTACGACAATTGGGCTTTTGAACCTCTCCGATTTTCAGAGCGGCTGAACGATTCGGGACCAGCATATTTCGGCACAAAAAAACAACAACGCGTTTTTGTTTGTTTGTTTGTGTTTTGTTTAGTTTATGTAAAGTAAATATGTTTTTAATAAAAGTTTTAAGTTCTGTAAAGTGATACATCTTAGCTAGTATATATTGTATTCTGTTTTTTTTTGGTTTAATTCATACTTTCATGAATATAGTTTCATCCATTTTTCTTCTTTTTACCATTGTTCACGCTACGCAATATAATTTTGAAGTAGTACATTTTTTTCTGCATTAATTTTCTTTGTTTTTTGTTTTCTTCTTTTATCTCTTCGTGTGAGTCGGTGTTGTGTGTGTGTATCAATATGTGTCGCATGTGTATTAGTGTTATTCATAGAAAATAAACTTCAGAGAGAAGAAGAGTGTGTAGCTTGCTTTATTTTTTGTCTTTTCTTTCATTTTTTCCTCCTTAATAAATAGAAGTAGAGAACAACAATAGTCTTAGGATCTTAAATTCACGTTTGTTTGTTAGCATTTTTGCCTTTTGTTTTAATAATCATAGAAAATAGTTTGATAGCGCCTTTTTTTCTTAAGATAATTTTTTGCATTTTTTTTATAGTAGTGGGTACTAATTAGTCGTAAGGAGTAAATAAGAGCTTTTCGCGTTCACATTTGTTTGTGTGAGTGTGTGTGTTTTTTTCCGCAACTTGTAATCAATTTTTTATTCATTATTTCAATTGTGTAAATGAATTCGTCGGTGTGGGTGTGTCGGTGTGAAAGTGAAACAATCGTGAGTTGATGTGTTCATTTGTGAGTGACGTTCAATCGATGGATATACGATCTATGGTTGAATTTCATCTTATTTAGTTTTAGTTAATTCTTATTAATCTTCAAACGCTATCATTCTACTTCTACGAAGAAATTTAAGAGCAAAACGTGATAATTTTGAAATTCTTCCCCAAATTTCAAAATTCTAACGTTTTCAACTCGGATGAATCAATTGTATTTTCTCTGCTTCTTTCATTAATTTTACTTCTGATATATCAAGCTATTCTATTCGCTCTCTAAATGCGTTTCGATTTTTTCTTCTTATTTTTGACTGGTTCCTACTTGCTAGTTCTAAGGATATATTTATTTTATTTTTGTTTGAATATTTTTTGGGACAACACATTAGTTGGATGAAATAAGAACTGGTTTAAAGATATTTTATCTTATTAAAGGGTGTATGTCAACATCTAAATGGCGATACGAAAGAAGTGGCGAACAAATCATTATTTTCCTGCGTGATGTTTCCTTTGAGTGAAAATGTTGAAAATCAAACTTCTTTCTTATAATTGTAAATTTTCTCGCATTTATGTAGGGTAATCTTCTCTGCTGTTCAGGAAGTTCTAAGCTTGTCATTTCTGCATTTATTTATATCATCGTTTCGTTAAATTTTCAACTAGTATCTTAGGTATATCGATTAAAGCATTTCTTTCTGTTCGTGTCTCATTTGGTCGATTAGTTGTTTGGAAAAAGGAGAAAATCTACGCTATATAGGTAAGAACTGAAGCTGGGTTAGGGGAGATTCAATATTGCATGTTGGACTCGGGAACGCTGGTGCATTTATTTTCGTACTGTTTTAATGCTATGTTTCCCTTGTTTGTTTATTTAACTGTGACAGTTGCGATGTGCGCCAATAATCAACGAGATGAGTGTGAGTGCGAATGTGGGTGCGTATGTGTGTTTGTATGTGCGACTACGACTCTATTTTGCGCGAACGAAGACAACCCGAACTGACACAAAGATAGCAAAGTTCGAAATGTTTCTCCGAAAATCTTCCCCTATTTTAGCAGAAACATTCCAGAGATGGCGCTTCGGTTGTTACGAGAGTCCATCTTCTGCGCCCGGCGTATCTTTGTTTATCTTTTTTTTGTTTCGATTTTGATCGATTTGTTTCTTATTGGATTTTTTTTTGGTTGATTTAATGTTAGGCTAGAAGTAGATTTGTTTTTTCTTTTATAATATCACATGCGCTCCTCACTGCAGATAGAGTAAGTTTTTTTGTATTTTTCAATTCTTTATACTTAAATGGAAATAAAAGCCCAGTTAAAGACGGCGGCAAATTAAAAGTTCTCCTACGATACGTTTGCTAGTTTTATCAAAATCTCTGCTCCTAAATAGAAGGTGTTGAATCTTAAAACTGTGCTTATTTGTTTTCCTTAAAGTCAATTACATTCTACAATATCTAATATATTTGTTTTTGATACTAGGTGTAAAGCAGTCATATTTTCATAAATATATTTTACATTTTTTCACATATATTTTATTCATCATCGCCTTCAATTTTTTCCGCTTAGATGCTGTATGAATAGAAGTAAAATCGTGGTGCTATTTATCTCATTATTATATTCTGGCATATCTTCCACTTCTGAATCCTTCAGTGGCATTACGGCGGTGATGCCATCATTCTTTTTTCGCATTTATTTTGTTTATACTGTGTTTGATGTTTATTATTTATTATTCAAAATTTTGATTCACTATGGATCAGAAGATTTTGCTGCTGCTGCTGCTGCTACAATTACTAAGTCATAAATCGAACAGATGGGTGACGTTCTATCATTCCATCTGCTTTCGCTTCCTCCCTCGCATCTTCTTTGGATACTTTTTTCTGCTATCATATTCACTGTATTCTTGTTGTTGTTTTTATCTATCGCAATGGATTGTCATTTAATTATGCGCATTTAAATTTGTTTTTGTTTGCTAATCAAGCCATGAAAATAGATGATCTCTACTTCGTTTGAAAAAATAAACGTCACTATTGGCGAACCAAGTTTCATCTACGGCTCTTCACTTACACATAGATCTGGAAATGCACTATTTAAGTATTGATTTAAATATGACGCTACGGTTTTGACTCTCTCTGGAATTTGACGGCTAATTATTTACGCTCTGGAATTTTCGACTACTTCTCTTCTGGCTAAGATGCTTGAAGTTTTACTTAAAACGAAACTGAAATATTCATGGTTTCCATATGCTTTTCTACTGTTTTGGTTTCTACAACTACCATCTTCTTCCTCTTTCAAACTGTCACATTGAACTGGAATAAAACTGTCAATATCTTCTACGGGGATATGACGATGATTCTTTGCGTCGTGTCGGCGCCTACTTTGACTTTAAAAGATTTTTTTTTCGCATTATTTTGACGTTTACACCGTATTAAAAGAAAGCTTTCTCGATCTCGGAATGGCTTTGGAAGATGCTACTCTATAATTCTGGAAAAGAGCTCGCTCTGTGTAGAAATAGCTAGGTCGGATTCTCTAGATCGTCCGTTCATCATGCTATTGGTTATTGATAATTGCTTGCGTTGTTCCTTCGAGTTTCGTGTGATGTTCTCTTGTTGTAAGCAACGGTTTGTAATTTCGGTTTTTATTAGTTTAGAAAAGATCACTTAAGTGTCCACCCCTTTCTGGGAGGGGTGGCGGCTAAGAAGTAGTTTTTTTTAGTTCAATTTTCTGTCTACTTATGAAACTCATTTTTATTTATTTTCTTTTTTTTCAGCTAGAATTTAGTTCGTTAAATGGTCCCTAACGAGTCGCGATGAAATTTGTTCTGTTGTTGCCGGTATTCGTAATTACGTTATCTTCTGGTTTAGCTTAGGATCGAACTTCGGTAATCTCAACGGTCACGCTTTCGCTCTGCTGATGAATGGCTGCCGTTCCGTTGTCCTTGGCGTGCTGCGAACGGTTTGAACGAGTGGAGGTGGCCGAAGCGTTGCTGCTTCCGCGAGATCCACGACGGGAACCTGCTTCGGGTCAGAACGAAGACGTAAACATGGGATGGAAGATGTTGAAAAGAGGTTAGTTTTGACTTGTATATATCAGTTATAAACGTGGAAGAGAAACCATCAAACGAGAAAACGTGTCGCTACTATTAAAACAAGATGGCTGTATGTATTGTTGGGTGTTTGAAGGAACGATTTAAATTAATAACATTAACATTAACTACTAAGTACTAAGGTCGCGAAATTGGGTCCAGTGACATTTAGATT
This sequence comes from Aedes koreicus, assembly GCA_024533555.2. NCBI lineage: Eukaryota > Metazoa > Arthropoda > Insecta > Diptera > Culicidae > Aedes > Aedes koreicus. The sequence continues at coordinate 6,783 of JAHHFK020001033.1, forward strand.
CCCATCCCAAACTTCGATTGTATCTGTGGCCTCCCAGATAGGATTCGTTCACCTTCACGACTTAAAAATCGATCACCCTCTATTATCATGATAGTACTAACTGTCAATTTAGAAAGGTTTTACCTTAGCGCATATTCGATACACATCTGCGATCTGTAAGCAGTGAAGCATTCTTGTTCTGACTTCGAACTGTGACACAAGTGTTTACAAATTCCTCCAGAGAGAAAACTAAAGATATTTTTCAACTGTCATTTGCTTAGTTGTCAAAAGTTGTCTTCTTTTTTTTTAAATTGTAAGGTATTGTTTTTCTTTTCAACCGATTCAGCGTTTGACGCAACGAAATGGGCGCAGAAGCCGAACTTGTCGCTCGCGGAATTCCGGTTCTCGATCCGAACGAAGCATAAAAGAACGCCCCTTAGTGGATGTCTTATGTATTTGTACACACATAGTTGCTTTCACCGAGAATCCAACAGTCGATTATTTCGGCTTTTAAGTTTACTGACTCATCGAAAAAATTACCGAGATTCAGCTAACAAATGAAAACTTTGCCGAAAATCAGCTAACAAACAAATTGTTGACAGAAAAATCAGCAAAAGTAACTACCCAGTTGATCGGCTGTTGGAAATTTTGCGAACGTAAATTGAGTGTGTAAAGGGTGTCCACGATGAAATTGCCACACACAAAATTGATTCGAAAAATTCGAGTTTTCATCCGATTGCCATCAAATTTTCAGGGATTGAGAAATAACTATTAAACTTCATTTTACCATTTTGTTCGTATTTTATTTACAGTCCATACGCAAATGCCCGCACCTTGGCCTTAACCCCGGCCATAAGATTCTGCACAACCTGTGAATCAACCGTTTTTTGCATGTAAACCCATACTTTCTTCAGTTCCTCGACTGTCTTCACTACCTTAGGTCGTTTAAGAAGCTGTTGCTTCATAATCGCCCAGTACTTCTCGATGGGGCGGAGCTCCGCAGTGTTGGGAGGGTTGAACATTTTCGGCACGAAATTGACCTTATTGTCCGCATACCACTTCAGCACGTCCTTGGAGTAGTGGCATGAGGCCAAATCCGGCCAGAAGATTGTTGGGACGTTGTGGGCCTTCAGGAGAGGAAGCAGCCGCTTCTGGAGGCACTCTTTTATGTACACCTGTCCGTTCATCGTGTCCTGGGTCACGAAAGGTGCACTCCGCTTCCCGCACGTGCAGATGGCTTGCCAAACCAGGAATTTCTTCGCAAATTTGGACATCTTCTGAGTGCGGACATGCTCCGGAACGCTGAACTTATCCTTGGCCGTGAAAAACAGGTTGCCGGGGATCTGTTTGAAGTCGGCCTTCACATATGTTTCGTCGTCCATGATGTAGCATTCAACTTTCGTCAGCATGTTGAGGTACAACTTCCTGGCACGGGTTTTGGCGGACTTGTTCTGCTTCTCGTCGCGATTAGGGGCCTTTTGTACCTTGAACGTTCGAAGCCCAGCCTTAGTTTTGGCCTTCTGGACAAAACTTCGGCTTAGGTGCAGCTTCTTGGCCACATCCCGAACGGAGACGTTCGGATTTCGGTTGAAGGCCCCAACTACGCGGTTGTGATTTTTGGTGTTGTACGGAATACTTTTTCCTTCACTTCTGGGCTTCCGATCGGTGGTCAACCGTTCCTCGAACCGCTTAGTCACTCGCGACACCGTGGACCGTTTTAGCGATGGAACGATTCGAGAGATCCTTGTTCTCGTGATGAATGCGCAAGATTTTATCACGCACGAGCTGTTCTTTCGGCTCCATTTCCGCGGGTTTTGATCACAGGACTTTAAAAATTGGGGGGATATAAATAATGCACTAAAAACTATACCCCCCCTTTTTTTTTTTATTTTTTCCCAAGGGTTAAAAAATAGGGGAATTTTTGTAGTGGGGGTTTTTTCGCGGGGGCCCCTATGTCTTATTTTTCAACGAATAATCCGAGGTCCATTTGAAGTCAACAGTCCTAGTACAATCCTACTTCAAAGGCGGACTTCAAGTGTCCTTCAACCAACTGCCAACCAATTTGAAATGAACCGCTAGCTATTTTGACATTTCAAGTCAATCGGTTGTAACACAAGGTTAGTACGATTGAAGTAGGATAGCCGACTTCGCTACTTCAATCGTACTACAGTACTAGGCTCCGCTATCTGGGATGGTTTGAAAACGCGGTGGTGAAATTTGGAATAAAATCCAGCATTTTACTAGTACAAATGGCCGTCTCGGTATAGTTCGGTTCCTGGTGGGGAGCAAGCGAATTGACGTGTGGCTTAGGCCGTTTGACAGATAATCGATCAAATATTATCGATTAGCTGTCTAACGAGCTAAGCCAAAAGCCAAGTCGTTTACTCCCTTCCATAAACCGAGTTCAATCTTGGCGGCCATTAGCTCTCGTTAAAATGTTGAATACCGCACTCAAACTTATTCTGATAGTAAGATTCGTACATTCAGAAAAAAAGTATCGTGAAACGGGGAAACTTTGATTGGTTTTGAGTGAAATAACTTTAAAATTATTTTAAAACTTGAAAACAAGGACTGAAGACCCTGGAATTAAACCTTCATTTAGAATATTATATCCCACGATGTTTTTCTTAACTCCAAACGTGGTGTTTTTCCATACATTTGGATGATTTCTCTCTCGAAAAAAATCAACCGGGTTTGGAAATAGGTAAGGGTTGACTAATTTGAACAAGAGGCTCAAGGTGACATGGGAAACAAGTGGATCTGTGATTCGTAGGAAAAAAAATCCAAAAATTCCTGGTATCCTAATGGTCATTTGTAGGAGTTCGTCCGTTTGACAGTTGAGTGAAACCTTGTTTACTGAAAATGAACTAAAAACAGGATTTTTAGGAAACATGGCTCAAACAATGTTTTATAAAATCGGTTTGGCAAAATTTTGGATTAACACTTGCATTAAAATATGACACAATTTTGAATGGATGTAAAAAACAACAGAAAAGATATCAAAACAACACAGATTTTCATTGATTCCTGTGTTGATTCATGATTTTACAAAAATGCCTCCGCTCCCTGTCGACCAGCCTTACGGCAGTTAGCCAGGACTTTGGCCATAGCTGTCCAAAAGAAAGATGTTGGCATATTCACCAACTCTCTGGTTGCCTTATTGATCAGATCCTTTACGGATTTTGCCACGAAATTGTCTGCATGCATCCTCCACTTCCAGGTTTTCCCAGAAATTTTCAATCAGCAGCATCGGTGCAGAATCTTGTTGGAAGCAGTATGGCGAATTCTTGTAGTGTTTCTTGACGAAGGAATGCAAATGGTTCTTCGAAACAATATCGATTTAATATTTACTGTTGATTGTAACACCAGGTTCAACGAACAGCAATCGCTTCTTGAAAGTTTTGAAGAAACATCCCCAAACCATCACCCTTGAAACATTCTGGACTCTTTGAACAGCTATTTTATCACGAGGAAGAAAGATGTTCTGCATACACCCGATCATTTTGCTGGTTATGGTGATCCTGTGGCAGGACGTTCCAAAACAGGGCTGGATTGCGAATTTCGAAACGAAGAACTTTTTCTCACAAGCCTTCGTACAAAAAGTCGTTCGTTTCGAGCTACATAACGCCATCCCTGATTTTCACAATTACCGTGCCGCTTGAGCAGCTTCCGACATCTTTCGACTCTTGCAATCTTCTGCTTTCCATTCAAGCTATGCACCCGTTGGTTTTTTGTATGGATTCAGTCCAAGGTAGTCTTTAAAATTACTCCTGCTGGTTGACTGTGATATTATCACTTCTTTGGCCAACTTTCGGCCAGATTCTGACGAATTCGCTCTCCCACTCGTTTGATGGCTTCCGGACACCTGATAGTGCGTTTATGGCCAGGTCTGGGAGGTATTTTCCAAGAACCGGTTCCTTTGTAGCGTTTGATGCCGCGAATGATGAATCTTTCATTTACTCCGAGGATTTCAATTTCTTTAAAATAGTACACGGTCTAGAAATATTTCGAAAACAGACTTATCACGAGCTCGTTTTCCGCGTCCATGGTAACCACGAGTCTTAAACGAATGAAAATTCAAAACAAACTTGCAAACCGTGTTGGCATTTGAATACACTCTGAAAGAAAAATGTGCAAACATGTCTGTGATTAACCCATCCAAAGTTACACACGTTCAAAAAACACTGACAAGAATTACCACTCACCCTGTATAACCAAATAAAATTTTATGTTGTTATTTCTGGTTTATATACTGGGTTGGCCCAAATAACTGGAGCAGCTTTTTATTCTAGTATAGAAGTCTCTCTACACATAGTAATGCTCTGGTGCTTGGTTTCTGAAACATATATTTGGATATATAAACATTGTTTGCTCATGCTGTAAAAGTTTGACATCAATAAGTAGAGCAAGGAGGAAAAATGGACTACAAGCGAAATCGAATTTAACAGTTGCATTTGCAAGGTCAGAGACATTGTCAGATTTTGGCGGCTACACGGAAAGAAGGATAATGCCGATCATTAATCGATCGTACTTTACGGAGATGGAGGGAGTCAGGCACAATCGAAATCAAGAAAAAACCTGGTTGTCCTCGCAGTGTTTTAACTTCAAAATGGTTGAAAACACAGGGGTGAGTCACTTAGAACAGTGTGCCAGGCACGTCGTAGTAGAGAATCTTACACCATAACGGAACATGTGTGGCACTCTGTGGCACACTCTAGAGATTTGTACTTTTCGATGATATAACCTAGCAGCCCTGGAAAATTGACGTTGTAAGTTGTTGTGGTGTTGTTTTGATTTGTTTGTTTCGTCACGCGACAAACATAAGTTAAGGAAAACAAAATGATCAAAAGTGAACTTTAGCTACCTTCTTGTTGAGGCAAAATCTTGAGTGGAACAATGGATGAGGTAAGTGATTTGATCAATAAGTCATGACATGATATCACTTTGCAGCTTAAATTAGAGGTACATTTTTGGAACAAATTGGAGGTGGAATATGGAACCATCAAACTCCATATCCAAAATATGTTGAAATGGCAAAACCTCTGTAGACAGTCGCTGACCCAGCTACCCATGGAGAGGATCCGAGATATTAAAGAGGACATGCGGAACATGGCTGAGAGTCTTCGTGAGGAAGTTGCAGCTGGTGGAAACTCCGTTAAAATAATTTTATTGAGCAACGTATGCAGGAAACTTAGATGAATCTCGGTTTCTAAGCCGAGATGTGATGCAAGTGAAGTGGTGCGCAAAAAAGGTATCAACTATTTTCTCAATCCCACAACCGTCACATCCGTCAGCATCGAGCTGTTGGACGAGTATGCTGAAAAGCACTCACGCGCATTGTACGAGAAAAATGTGCTGTGTTCGCTTCACAGTAAGTGTATTTAAGATTAAATCATAAGTTTATCTCAAAATAATATTCTTTTACCAGCGGTATTGAGGACTCGACCTGTTAGATCAGCTGAAAAACATTGCAATCGAAGATTTTCCTAAGGGCTGTGGAAAGTTCCGGGCGGAGGGGTTATGTTCTAATTACCAAACGAATTGGCAAAGATCAAGTTATCGTTTTCGAAGGACGAGAGAGGAAACTGGAACATTTATAGCCTGACCTGGCATATCAATAAGTGAAAGAAAGTATTAAATGTGTGATTGTTTTCATTCGTTTTATTTTAGTTCTTAGCAAAGGCTCCTATTAAATTATGTCGCTTAGATAGAAATATTTTGGTATTTTTATTCCTCTTGTTGAGTATTCTACTAATTTCGAAGCTTATAACATTTTCTGGAAAACAATGCAAAGAAAGACAAAACAATTGCCTGGTTGCCAGGCGTAGCCAAAACATAACGTTTGAACTGTCAAGCGACCGTGTCACACATGGGCACCTATTGGAACCACGATCGGAACACCAGGGATCGTCCTGGTAACGCATAGAAGCACAAAAATAAAAAATGGGCACGAGAAATATTGTGCTGAGCGACTCACCCCTTGGTAAAACCGGTACGTTGAGTAATTCGTCAAAATCGTTGCTGATCAGTGAATAAAGTGGCCAAAAATCTCAACGTATTCCGTAAAACCATCAGAAATGTACTTGAAGAAGAATTTAGATTCAGAGCATACGCAAAATGCCAAATACACTGACTTATGGAGGCGAACAAAAATAATAGGGTAGACGGTGTCGGTGGCGTAGTGGTAAGCGTGGTTGTCTTTCACCTCAGTCGTCTTCCTTCGGAAGGGAAGAAAAGCCGTTGGTCCCGGCCCATGTGTTGATCGATTTGATATATAGGATCCAGGTCGTCTCCCTGGCTGGACGAACCAGCCTCAGGTTGAAAGTCATGTAAACACGGAACAACTCCTCGGGAACTTCTTCGTCGACACGGTGATTCGATGATTATTTTGTCAGATGAGAAAAAAATCGTGTCCTAATCCTCAGAATGACAGACAATATGCAGCTCCGTGATTTCATAATCGGTTTGGGGAGCAATATATTTGGAAGGTTGACTTCCTCAACTTTTCATAGAAAAGGGTGTTGAAATCAATGCTCAACAATGTTTTGAAAGGAAATTTGATGAAACATGCGTCAACCTTTTTTGGAAGCTGCAAATGGGATTTCCAACAGGATTCTGCCCCTTCACATTCAGCAAAAGTTACGCAGGCCTGGTGCAAGAACATTTTGTCGGACCTTATCGCTAAAGAATTATGGCTGGCTTCTTCGCCAGACGTAAACCCATTGGACATTTCCATTAGTGGTATTATGGAAGAAAAGTTAATAACGGGTGGCAACTAAAATTTTGGAATTTCTTTCTAAAGCTTTCAAAAAAGATAAACATACTTGAAGAAGATCTGATTTATTGAAAGTAAAGATACATTGCCCATTGTAGTTAAAAAATAAGTGAACATTTGAGACCGTTCAGCGAAGCTTCCGTTTGATGTCGGAACAGGAGCGTTGTTCGGCCTTCATGTCAACTTTGCGAATGCATCTCTTGATTCTACCAATCAATGGTTTTCAATTCGTGGCTCTCCAGTTATTTTTGTACACCAAAGAGTTCAAAATCCCGAAGAAAGCTTCGAATGTCAGGTTGTGGTTTTTGGGTACAAATGGGATAGAATGGGTATTCAGGAACGATTGTGTTTTTTGGCGTAATGCGATGACGGTTTATCCGGCCAAAACACGTATTTTCCATCTGCATGATGTTTTTGTAGAAGCGGGATCAAAATTTTCTTCATACATTAATTCTTCTACACATCTTGATTGATAGCCAAACCACGGGGCTTGAACCATGGCTTAGAAATACATCTCTCGGAAATGGCAATGTACAGCATCAGTTGCCGTTCAAAGTTATGTTTAAACCTAAATTTTATGTTCGGAGATGTAGTACAACTATCCATGGAATAGTATCGGTCGTTTCCGGGAATGTACGTCTTCGAAAGAGGGAAGTAACTTTCGTCGTCCAAAACAAAACATTTTCCGGAATAGTTTTTTTTTTATCAACCAGCGGCATTGGAATTTCAGCATCGAAATCTGTTTCTCAGTGTATTCCGGGGCTCTTGTCTTCTTTCAGCACTTTATTCCGACTCTTTTCAATGTTTAGCAGAAGTACTAGTGAATGAATCCTTGTTGTTGAAGCCACGAGAGATAGAACGAAGTCCTTTTACGTTAAAATAATGGGAGAAAGGGGGGGAGGGGGAGGGGGGGGGGGGGAGAAAGATAGAGAGAGAGAGAAGGAGAGAGAGAGAGAGAGAGAGAGAGAGAGAGAGAGAGAGACAAAACTCATTTTTTTTTTTTTTTTTTTTTTATTTTTTTTTTAACTCTTTATTTATTCCAAATTTTACATTATTTTACATTCATATATTAACCTAGGTGATCCTGCTAAGTAATTAACATTTCAACCTTATATGCTATCATTTATATCTAATTGTGTTAATATTATTTTTTACCTTGTCTATTCAGTATTCCGTTTGCCTGCGTGTGAGAATAATTATTGATTTCTTAAAACTAGTTCTTATCTATAGAGAGAATTGATCATTGCAATTGAAGACTGCAATGATTTTTGTCTAAAATTATGAATTATTTTGTTGGACATTCCTTCTAGAGTCTCAACGTTTGAAATTCTATGTAATTCAATAGTACTGAACCAGGGTGGCAGCTTCAAAATCATTTTCAGAACTTTGTTCTGAATCCTTTGAAGTGCTTTTTTCCTAGTAGCACAACAACTAGACCATATTGGCACAGCATAAAGCATGGCCGGTCTAAAGATTTGTTTGAATATTAGAAGTTTGTTCTTCAAACAAAGTTTGGATTTTCTGTTTATAAGAGGATATAAACATTTTATATATTTATTACATTTGGCTTGAATGCCCTCAATGTGATCTTTAAAAGTTAATTTTTGATCAAGTATCAGTCCAAGATATTTTACTTGATTTGACCAAGAAATTGGAACTCCGTTCATAGTGACCATATGACTATTACTTGGTTTCAAAAATGCAGCTCTAGGCTTGTGTGGGAATAATATAAGTTGAGTTTTGGAAGCATTAGGAGAAATCTTCCATTTTTGAAAATAATCTGTAAAAATGTCCAAGCTTTTTTGTAGCCTCCTGGATATAACACGAAGACTTTTTCCCTTAGCGGAAATGCCTGTGTCATCAGCAAAGCAAGATTTTTGACAGCCCTGAGGTAAATCAGGGAGATCTGAAGTGAAAAATGTTATAAAGTATTGGCCCAAGAATGCTACCTTGAGGAACACCAGCTCTGACAGGCAATTGATCAGATTTAGAGTTCTGATAATTTACTTGCAAAGTTCTATCAGTTAAGTAGTTTTGAACTAATTTCATGATATAAAGCGGAAAATTGAACTTTTTCAGTTTCGCAATCAAACCTTCATGCCAAACACTGTCGAATGCTTTTTCTATGTCTAGAAGAGCAACTCCAGTGGAGCAGCCTTCAGCTTTGTTTGAACGAATTAAATTTGTAACTCTCAAAAGTTGATGCGTAGTTGAATGCCCATGGCGAAATCCAAACTGTTCATCAGCAAAAATTGAGTTTGTATTGATGTGAAGCATCATTCTATTCAAAATTATTTTTTCAAAAAGCTTACTTATTGAAGAAAGCAAACTGATTGGTCGGTAGCTAGAAGCTTCAGCCGGATTTTTGTCTGGCTTCAAGATAGGTACGACTTTTGCATTTTTCCATTTATTTGGAAAGTATGCCAGATGAAAACATCTGTTAAATAGTTTTACCAAGAAAGACAAAGTACTCTCGGGGAGTTTTTTGATGAGGATATAGAAAATTCCATCATCACCTGGTGCTTTCATATTTTGAAATTTTTTAGTTATAGTTTTTACTTCATCCAAATCAGTTCCCCAAGAATCATCAAAAATATTTTCTTGTGAGAAAATATTCAGATACTCCCTGGAAACTTGATCCTCAATAGGACTTGTAAGACCCAAACTGAAATTATGGGAGCTCTCAAACTGCTTAACAAGTTTTTGAGCTTTTTCCGCATTTGTGAGCAAAATTTTATCACCTTCCTTAAGCGCTGGTATAGGCTTTTGAGGTTTTTTCAATATTTTAGAGAGTTTCCAGAAAGGTTTGGAACTCGGATCTAATTTTAACACATTATTTTCAAAATGTTTGTTCCTCAGGGCAGAGAAGCGTTTTTTAATTTGTTTTTGTAAATCTCGCCATATGACTTTCATAGCGGGATCACGTGTTCTTTGATATTGACGCCTACGTACATTTTTCAGACGAATCAAGAGCTGGAGATCGTCATCAATTATAACTGAATCGAATTTAACCTCGCATTTTGGCACTGAAGCAGCTCTTGCTCTATTTATTGAGAAAGCCAGAGATTCAAGAGCATTATTAATTTCATTTTTTGTTTGCAATGGAACATTAGGATCAAAGTTGTACTCCATAAATGTTCGATATTGATCCCAATTAGCTCTATGGTAGTTGAAAGTAGAACTGATGGAATTAGAAATGATTTCATGAGATATTTCAAATGTAACTGGAAGGTGATCAGAACCAAAGTCAGCATGGGTAATCAATTGACTACAAAGTTGACATGAATCAGTTAGGACCAAATCAATAGTTGAGGGATTTCTGGCTGAAGAAAAGCAAGTTGGGCTGTTTGGGTATTGAATAGTGTAGTAGCCTGCGGAACAATGATCAAAAAGTATATTACCATTGGCATTGCTTTGCGAATTATTCCATGAGCGGTGTTTTGCATTGAAATCACCAATAACGAAGAATTTAGACCTATTACGGGTAAGTTTCTGGAGGTCACCCTTGAGCCAGTTCTTTTGCTGGCCAGTGCATTGGAAAGGCAAATAGGCAGCTATAAAAGTGAATTGGCCGAATTTTGTTTCAACTGAAACCCCCAAAGTTTCAAAAACTTTGGTTTCAAATGAAGAAAGAATGTGATGTTTGATACGCCTATGGACAATGATGGCAACGCCACCACCAGCTCCATTAATGCGATCATTTCTGTAGACAAAATAATTTGGATCTCTTTTGACCTTATGGGCAGGTTTGAGATAAGTCTCAGTTATAACAGCAATATGCACGTTATGAACTCTTAAAAAATTAAATAGCTCATCCTCGTTATCTCTGATGGATCGAGCATTCCAATTCAAAATGTTTAATGACTTAAAATCCATTACTGAACTTCAATGTCATGACAATATTATTGGCAAATTTAATACCAGTTTGGATAGCTTCAAACATGGAATTAGTTTTTAGCATATCGGTTATCATGTCGATTAACGATTGCTGTAAAAATTCTAATTTAGGAGCGGATATGTTACCTAAATCAAATTCATCAGAAGTCCAGTGGGAATTTTGGTTTTGGTTTCTACCCGCTGCAACGGCAGCGTAGGTAGGTCCATTTACATGTTGAACATTGTTAACAACACGGTTGGGTAAGAATGTAGGGTTTGAAGATTGAGCCCTGTTGGTACCTGCAGGTATCGAAATAGTATTTACTCCTCGTTGAGCGTTTGAAGTTACAGTTGCGGATGGAAAAACCTGTCCGCTGTTTCTACCGACGGTTTGGTAGGAATTAGTTCTTTGCTGATCGTTGTTAACAGCTGCAGAATGGGTAGTAGCTGGTCGGGAACGTATATTGTTTCCTACCTGGCGTTTAGTGCGTGACTGCAAAATTGCTTTGCGAGTCTTGCACTCCCAAAAATTTGATTTATGGTTTTCACCACAATTTGAGCATTTGAATTTTTGAGGATCTTCCTTCACAAGACAGTCGTCCTTAGTGTGCGAGGAATCACCACAATTCATGCATTTACCAACCATATGGCAATGCTTTGTTCCGTGACCCCATCCCTGGCACTTACGGCACTGGGTGAGGCTTTGGAAATTGGTTCCAGTCTTCCTGAAATGTTCCCACTTCACACGGACATGGAGCAAAAGGCTTGCTTTTTCTAAAGCCTTAAGGTTATTAAGTTCACTTGACTTGAAGTGAACTAAGTAGAAATCGTTTGAAATCCCTTTGCGAGCATCGCCAGGCCGGGATTTCATTTTCATCTTAATTACTTGGACTGGGCTAATTCCAAGTAATTTTATTAACTCGTCCTTTATTTCATCGAGAGACTCACCACTGGGCAGTCCTTTCAAGACAACCTTGAAAAGACGCTCAGCTTTGGTGTCATAAGTGAAGAAATTGTGGTTCTTCAGAGTAAGATACTCAAGAAGACGTTTGAATCCGTCCAAGGTTTCTGCATGCAAACGGCATTCACCTCGTCTGGAAATTTGAAGGGAATATTTCACACCTTCAACAAATGTTAAGATTTCCTTGCGAAAAGCATGGAAATCCGAAATTGTCACCACAATAGGGGGAACTTTTTCCTTTCTCAATCGAGAAAGTTTTTTCAAATTTTGATTAGATGATGGATCACTCTCATCATCTGTGAGCATATCAAATTGATTACTCACATTAATTTGATTTGCAGGCGAATCAATAGATTGCCCTTTTCGTTTGCGCTTATTTGCCATAGTGGCAGAGTAATTTGCTCCAAATCGACGTCCAAGCAGATAACTATAAGAATCCGAGGGACCGAAGAGGAATTTTCCAATGCGATATCCAAGCCGGGTTACCCGAAGGGCCTAACAAGGATCGAAAAGGAATAAGAGGAAATCTAAAAATTGTAGGTATTATTTAGCACTGAAAAGTGCTGTTTAAGATTTGGTGTAGCGTTAGGTAGCAATAGCACTTCCTTCAGCAAATAGAAAATAGAACCGCACGGCATGAGAGCACAATGCAGACTGAAAACACACTCTCGTTTGTTGTTGAACATAAGGGCCTCTCGATTCCAAAATGTGCCCCGTACCCGGGCCCGGGGGGGGGGGGGAGGGGAAAAAAAAAAAAAAAATTTTTTTTTTTTTTTTTTTTTTTTTTTTTTTTTTTTTTTCATTGATAATTTTCTTTTTTAAATGTTTGTGGTTGTGGGTTGGGTTTTTTATTGTTAATTGTTATTGAGGGGGGGGGTGGTTTTTTTGTTATTGTTTGTAAAGCGTATTTTGGGTTTTTTTTGTGTGTGTTGTGTTTTTTTATAAAAAAAAGGTAAATTTTAAAATAAAAAAATTTTTTTTTTTTTTTTTTAAATTTTTTATTTTTTTTTTTTTTTGTGTGGTGGAATTAAAAAAGAAAAAGAAAAAAAAAAAAAAAAAAAAAAAAAAAAAAAATTTATGGTTGGGGGGGGAAAGATCATTCTATGTTTTGTTGGAGCTCACACTTATGGAGCTGCACTTATGATGTTTCAGGCTATGGTTTCCTTGTATATGCACCTTTAAAGGATGGTTTGTTTTCGGATTTACTTAGCTAATTATCCACAAAATACATAATACTGATAAGAGGAAAAGTATCTGCCAAAGTATTAAGGTTCATACAAAAACGTTAGCGTAACGTAATCAAAAGTAGCGTAACGTAATATATGGATGCTGTCTTAGAGTACCATTGGCTAGTATAGTAACTTGTTTTGCAATATAACATTTATTTCTCCGAAATTCTTAATTATCTTTATCATCTTCAAAAATCAACAAATTCTGCACTTCTTGCGGAAAGTCAATTTTTGGTTTTGGCTTTTTGTGCCTGAAGCTAGACACAACCGGATCCGATGCAACCAACAAGCCTCAAAACATGTCACCAATGGTTCTTTCACGGGATCTTTTATATGTATGATTTTCACGTGTTCTTCTAATGTCTTTGTTCATACTTTCGTGGGCTTCTTCCGAAAGTTTACCGATGGGGATCGAAGATTGATCGATTATTTCACATCCATGTATCAATAATTTGTGAACCGTTGTTGGCAATCGCCTTGCCGTATTTCCGTTGTTACTGCCCATGTAACCAATAAGCATTAGCAAATGCAGTAAATCAACCCTAAATCCCAATTTCAGATGCTACAAGCATTATATAAGCATTATATCAGCATCTCGACTGCTATCTGTTGCATTTCAAATGCTATTTAAATGCTTGTAGGCATTTGGAATGCAAAATAGCATTAATGAAGCATTATCATAGCATTGCAGTAAAGCAGCCGTATATTGGGCCAAAAGTGGCATTTATGTTGCATTTAAGGCGATTTAATTGCTTGATAGGTAAACACGCTTTGGAACTGCTTATTGGTTACCTGGGTGGTGCCAAATCCAGAACGCGGTTTGTCAATGTGTAGACCCAGCCTACTGAAGAAATCATGTTGAATACGCTGTTTGGTGCTGTTGAATTGTTCATTATGAGCCGTTTTCACCCATTTGCAGAAGCTAAGCCTATAAGCAATATGTAACAGACACTCAAAACATCTTATCCAACAATGGAGACCACTCAGGCCAAAATCTAAAAAAATTGTGTTAACGGGATTTTTTAACATTTTGTCAACTCGGATGATGTTGCTTTACAGAGATAACATCTTGGAGCGGATGTTGTGTTCGTTATCGAATTAATAGTTTTTCCATCAACCATACTCATAACAAGGTCAAATTAGACACTAAGTTGTAAGACGCCAACTTTCAAAATAAAGGGGTGTAATTTTGAAATTTCGGTCATCATCCGCTCATATTATTGGCAGGTCGTGTCTGCAGTTTCTTTAAGTAATTGTATAAAAACTGGTCGACAGTATCGAGTTGTTGAAGGATACAAGTTTTCCCAAATGACATTTTCCCCATGCAACAATTTCAGTGGTACAAGTGATGTCAGAATTACTTTTGCATCTGAGCAATCGGAAGTTTTAAATTTTTGATTGTACTCATTTAAGGTTGTTTCATCCATTCCCCATTTCAAAACAAGTCTCAAATCTGTATGTGTCAAATTCAAAATATTGAACTCGATAAGATTAGCTAATCATTGCACAGTATAATTTAGAAGCGCTTGTAAGTCAATTTTGCAATGACCTTCTGAAACATTGAAGTATTGATCTGATGGAAAGCAATTCTTTTTAGCCACAGATATTGAGTCGTATAGGGGACAGATACTTTTTGCAGGCTCTCTCGCGATGTTGTAGCTTCGCTTAGACAACTTTGCGTCAACAAAAACGGCTTAAGCTTGTTCATCAGATAATTTGTGAGTAGTGGCACCAGTTTTCAAAATGTTTGCAATTTTATTCTGACCATCAGCACGCAAAACCATTTCGGTTGCAAACTGCAATTCACCTATAGTAATTAAACGATCGAAGTTATAATACAATAGACATTGACGTTAATGAAGTATTTTCAAATAGAACATACTAGAGCTACATGTACGACACCATCCTTCAGTTTTGCGACGCTTACTTCGGTTGCAGCTATCGTCAAACTCCTTCGAAGGTCGACCTCCTTTGTTAACACTTGCTTCTGAAGCTGTTGACCTGGGTCCAGAAAGTATTAAACAATCCTCAAGCCATTCTGAATTTGCTTTTAAAATTCATCCGTTGTGAACTGTTCCATCTTCGAAAAAACTTTCGAAAGAAAACGGAAAACGGAAATGAGTTTTTCGCATTTATCATCAATGCATCCTACATATTTTTCAATGTAGTTGCTAACAGCAGTTTTTCGTTCGAATTGGTTAGCGCAAGGACCGGATCCAGTATGTGTTTTCTTTTTTAGAAAATTTCTAGTTAAGATAAACAAAAGAATGAAATTGAATGTTTAAACTTCATACGCAAATATTTGGGCTGACGTTTGAGCAAGCTTTTAGGATCCTCCACAATTTTAATGAGAGCAGCACAGTATTTGTTTGAGAAATATTTCAGTATCATGCCTTTATGCCAATCCAAGTGATAGGATAATCAATGTATTTTGGTCACAGCAAAAAAAAAAACTTTTCATTTTGGACACTTCCGTTTGATTTTGCTAGGAGTGTTTTCGAAGTGTCCAAATACACTGAATACATTGATTACCCTACGATCCGAAGTAACATTGCTAACACCATCCTGCTTTATTAAGTTGTATGAAAGCCACTTGAAATCAATTTGGTTTTATTATGGTACCAAGAGGTGCCAATAGGTTTCATATTTTACTCAGGTTTATGAGAACCTACACAGCTTGTTTTAAACGATCTTAAAACCTTTTTTCTAAAATTCCTTTTACTCCTATGAAAGGTTTTATTTCGACTTTATGAACTCGTAAAATGCTGTATTGAAATGCCGTTTTAGGACTCATTGATATTTTCTTATTATGGTCAGTTGAAAAAGTATTTTAAAACCATTTTGCCTCCAGTAAATGCATTAAATGGCAAGTTCGCATTGAAGTAAGTCACCAAAAGACCAAATAGTTTTATAACAGTCATTGCGAAGAAAAATTGGCTTTATGGCAAAACTGTGATTTTTTTTTCAATCGCCATATTGAAATATAAGAAATAATTGAAATGTGCAAAAATAAATGCATCAAATTTTCAATGGTATGCAAATAAACTGTAGATCAGAGACTGATTTCGGAATTCTTTTAGATTACCTTATCCAATTCCATAAATTTTCAGTAAATTCATGATTAATATGTTTCGACGGCATTTTGATCAAAACTGAGCAAGCATAAACAAAACAAAAAGTACTAGCAGAAAGAGAGAGAGCTAACACATACACACTCGTTCGTTGTTGAGCATAGGGGCCTCGAAAAAATTCCAAAATTTTAGTGGCCACCCGTTAACCCCGACCCAATGGGCATTGAGAAATTCGAAGCAACTTTGCAGAAAATATGGAATTAGATTTCTGAACAAGAGATGCGTGCTGCTTGTAATGGTTTCCCGAAACGGTTTAAGGCATTCATTAAAGCAAAAGGTGACCGAATTGAACTCTAAGTCTGTTCTGTAATACTTTAATATGTTAGTAGGTTGGGGAACCAATAAAAAGAATCATTTCAATTCAAAGCAAACTCAATTTTTGCAGATGAGCAATTTGGATTTCGCCATGGCCATTCAACTACTCATCAACTTTTGAGAGTTACTAATTTAATTCGTTCAAACAAATCTGAAGGCTGCTCAACTGGAGTTGCTCTTCTAGACATAGAAAAAGCATTCGACAGTGTTTGGCATGAAGGTTTGATTGCTAAATTGAAAAACTTTAATTTTCCGCTCTATATTATAAAATTAATTCAAAATTATTTAACTGACAGAACTCTGCAGGTAAATTATCAGAATTCCAAATCTGATCGACTACCTGTTAGAGCTGGAGTTCCTCAGGGTAGCATTCTTGGGCCGATACTATATAACATTTTTACTTCCGACCTCCCTGATTTGCCTCAGGGTTGTCAGAAATCCTTGTTTGCTGATGACACAGGCATCTCCGCTAAAGGAAGAAGTCTTCGTGTCATTTGCAGGAGACTGCAGAAAAGTTTGGACATTTTCTCTTCTTATTTACAGAAATGGAAGATTTCTCCCAACGCTTCCAAAACTCAACTAATAATATTTCCACATAAACCTAGAGCTTCTTTTTTTGAAACCTAGTAGTAATCACATCGTTACTATGAGCGGTGTTCCAATTTCCTGGTCAAGCGAAGTGAAATACCTTGGTCTATTACTTGATCAAAAATTAAATTTTAAAAATCACATTGAAGGCATTCAAGCCAAATGTAATAAATATATAAAATGTTTATATCCTCTTATAAACAGAAAATCCAAACTATGTCTGAAAAACAAACTACTAATATTTAAACAAATTTTTAGACCGGCCATGCTTTATGCTGTTCCAATATGGTCTAGTTGTTGTGCTACCAGGAAAAAAATACTTCAAAGGATTCAGAACAAAGTTCTGAAGATGATTTTGAAGCTGCCTTCTTGGTACAGTACTATTGAATTACATAGAATTTCGAATGTTGAGACTTTAGAACAAATGTCCAACAAAATAATTAATAATTTCAGACAAAAATCGTTGCAATCTTCTATTGCAATGATTAATTCCCTTTATGCTTAGTTAAGATTAATGTTAGTTTGTTTTTAGTTTTAAGATTATTATTGTTATACTGACACGCAGGAATAAAAACCTGTTTAAAATACTGAACTGCTAAGGCATGAACCATGTAAACAAAATTAGATACATATTTTAACAATTAAGGTTGATACATTACGGTAGTAGCTGGAGCACCTAGATTAACATGAAATGTAAATATGAATAAATTTGGAACAAATAAAGAGTTAAAAAAAAAAAAAAAAAAAAATTTCAATTCAAAGCAATGACGTTTTATTTTTGCTTTACTTAACTGGGCCACCCCGGTATGTTATCTAAAGCTCTGGAAATTATTCGATTATTTGTTCATTTTGCTTAAATATTTCGAAAAATAGCAAAGGGGATCAAGTCTCCCAGTCGTCCACTATTTGGGTGGTTTCGCATATGTTCAAGTTCAACGACTCAACCAACATACTCGGCTGATACCGAGTAATTTAAATACCCCGACCCAACTAGGCAATGAAAATCTACAACGCTACACCGAACAGGTTACGAATTGTTGTATAATCTAGAACTAGGAAGGTATCATAAAAATAAATCAAACTTACTTCGGAACTGATAACACATCTAGCTCGAGGGTTCTATACTGCAGTACTAGGCAAATATAGGCAACGTAATTCTAGAGAAGTTACTACACAGGGATGGGGATGTATACTCGAAACTTAATAATAGGAAACACATCAATCAATCAGTTCAAACAAACGAAAACAGACACGACAAACGGCGACCGGCGGGGTGCGCCCAAACGACAGCAACACAGCAATCTCTAGCACTAGTAGTAGTAGTAGTAGTAGTAGTAGTTGGAATCGGTTTCCCGCATACAGACCTAGCTTACCTATCGACGCATTGGGCGAGTGCGGACGGAGCGATGCCATACTCGGTTGCCGGGACGGTAGCCGGACGGACATCCTCGAGCCGCGACGTTCCTGGTGCAGTGGTTTATTGTCCCGCAGGAGGGAAACGTTCATCAGCCGGGGATTCGGGGTATTGAAGATGCTCCTGTTATCACGCCAGCGAGCCCTGTGGAGAAGAATAAGAAGACGAAAATGGGTGTGATCAATAATGATTACGTTGAATGGTGGTAACAACAATGATTGCTGTGATAAGAATTTTATACGACTGCGACCCAAGTTTCAACGGATTGTGAAATGACTTATCGACTACGGATGGTTTACGGAGGATGGTGAAATTGTTAAGAATCTGTGTAAATGTTTTCCAGCATGCGTTCTGGCTCGTTTGATTTATGCTTTGGGAAGATAATGTCTGTGAGCTCAGATTTTATCCAACGTGAGCTGTTATCAAGTGCAACTGGCTATATGGGCTATCTCGTCCAATCATGCACTGGCGTAGCCAGGGCAGGAGTTATAGGGGCCAGACTGACGGCCACGTTTTTGTTGGTATCTTTCTGTTGCTAGAAGTGCGTCACTTCCAACCCGGCAACAACTTGACATTTCTAGTACATTGTCACTGAAACTCAAAAATTTGGTCCTGTGGTACTGTCAAACGTATGTATCAAACTGAAAAAAAATCTAGCGTATCTTCTAAAAATGTCTGAATGCGGATATGACATGCGATATTGTAGCGGTAAACATTTTTAAGGCCAAGTTTGTTACATTTTACGCTTGCAATGAACACGGAACAAGTGGAAACATAGAAGTGTGTCGTACATAAGTTACATCACGCACTGAAGGGAGGGAGAGGTATTAAGTGTGACAATCGATACCAAATTTTGAATTGCTTCATATAAAACGTGTTTCAAAGGGGAAGAGGGAGCCGATAAGCGTTTCCTAAACACTCAATTTACTTAGGCAACATGTCCAACAGCCGATCAACTCGGTAGTTACTTTTGATGATATCCCTGTATAATGTTTGTTTGTTAACTTAGTATCGGTAAAATTTCAATTTGTTAGCCGAGTCTCTGTAGTTTATTCACTGAATCTCAGTAAATTGAAATGCCAAAATGGGGAGCGGTCAATCATCAATTGCGCAAGAGTTTCAAAGGTTAGTTCAAACGTGAATTCCATAATTTTTGAATATTTGTTTGTTGGCCGTTTGAATATTTCTGAAAGCGAAATAAAGTAGAGCAGGCGAAAGCGATTACAGTAATACCTCGATATAACGTAACCTCGATATAACGTAACCTCGATATAAAGTAACTCGATATAACGTAACTTTTACCTCGATATAACGTAACTTTTTTTTGCCCTTATTTTTGGCAGTTTAAATTATAAACGTGATTTATCTATCTATCTATATATACAAAAATAAATTTCTGTCTGTCTGTCTGTCTGTCCGGCCCTTACAGGCTCGGAAACTACTGAACCAATCGGCTTGAAAATTTGTATGCAGGAGTTTTTGGGGCCGCGGAAGATTCTTATGATGGATCATAACCCCTCCCTCAAGGGGGAGGGGGTCAATTATACAAATGAAACAAATTTCTCACAAATCAGCTCACACAATTGCACTAATACCATCATACTGACTCGACTCTGGATCCGTTTTCGTTCGGCAATTGCGAGTCAGAGTCAGACCTGACCCAGGTTTAAACCCAAAAACGACATAAAAGATTGCTGCAACCCAGATAGGCTTCGTTCTCCTTCACGACTTGAAAATCGATCAAGTGTCATTTGCTGAGTTGTCAGCCTTTGTTCTCTTTTTTTAATTTTAATGTTTTGTTTTCAACTGGTTCAGCGTTTGACGCAACCGCACCAATGACATCTAACGAAATGGGCGCAGAAGCCGAATTTTGTCGCTTGCGGAATTCCAGGTTCTCAATCGGAACGAAGTGTTAAAAAAACGCCGCGAAGTGAATGTCTTTTGTCTAGTATGTCTTTTGTCTTATGTATTTGTTTGTCTTATTTTTCAACAAATCCAGTTGATCCGGTCCATTTGAACTAAACAGTCCTAGTACAATCCTAGTTCAAAGATGGACTTCAAGTGTCCTTCAACCTATTGCTAAAATTTAAAATGAAAGGCTAGCTATTTTGACATTTCAAGTCCATCGGTTGTAACCTCTGAAGTGCATTTGAAGTACGATTGCACTAGGAAAGGAAGTACGATTGAAGTAGGAAAAGGGACTTGGCTGATTCAATTGTACTAAGCTCCGTTATCTGGGAAGGTTTAGTGTAAAGTTGCTTGCGATGTTGCGTGCAATGCTTCAACATGGTTTGTATATGCCGTGAAACATCTGTTTTCTGTGGATTGTTTGTTTTTGTGTATGTAGTAGGAAGCTAGATGTTATAACTTTTTTATTATTACACAACTCATAATTCAAGAAGATCGACAAAGTCGGAGGTTTTTTGAAAAATGGATCGTGTGTTGCGTAAAAAAGACAAAAAACATAACCGTGTTGGTTTACTACTAGCGGATAAAATAAAAATTATTCAAAATCTTGGAGATGGTGTTTCGATGAATGAAATAATGAAGAAGTACAATGTTCGGTCTGCATCTACCATCTATGCCATGAAATATGCAAAGGACATGTGTAAGAAACTTAAATGATATTCCGTGAAAACAATTTAACATGTTTTGTTTTTAATTTATAGCAAAACGAAAGCGTTTCAAGAATCCTCGATAACCACAGGTTGACAAAGCTCTCTACATCTGGTTTTTGCAAAAAAGCTTCAATGCTGACGAGAGTGGACTCGTTTTCAAGAAATCTCCAACATGAAAATATGTTGATAGACACCAAATCAAAAAGAATCGGATCACGTTCATGCATTGATGCACCATGTATGGGTCGCTCAAATTACCGTTAATGTTGATTGGAAAGTCTCACAGACCTCGAGCACTCAAAAATCTTAAAGAGTTGCCTGTATACTACAGGGCATCCAAGAGCGCTTGGACGATGAAAAAGGAGATCTTTAAAGAGTGTTTTTTTTGTGGAATCCGTTCTGAAAGTGACCACCTACCTCAAGTCAAAAAGACTTCCTCTAAGAGCCGCCCTTATGTTAGACAATTGCACAGCTCATTACAATGCAGATGAGCTAAAAACTGTCGATGGATCAATTTTTGCCATCTTTCTACCTACAAACACCACCACCATTCTTCAACCGATGGATCAATTATCATTCAGATGATTAAGACGCGCTTCAGGAATCTGATGATGCAGGAAATTCAAATTCGTGGAAGAGAGTTTGACGAGTGCGTGAAGAAGAACAACATAAAGGACGTCATCTTTTTGGGTTGCTCAAGCGTACCTCCCTCCCTCGCGTACCAGCTGACTCGATTCGCAAATCTTGGAGCATGCTTTACAATGCCCGTAAAATCGAGGATGAGGATGATGTACCGCTGTCCGTGATAAGAGACATGCCGAGAAACATTGGTGAGAAGATAGCACAGACCGAAGGAATCGACGAGGTGGATGCCGGATTCGAAAAGCTGGACGATGATGAGATCATCGCAAGTGTTCTTCACAAAGATGCTGACGAAGACATTCCTATGCCGGTGACGACACAATGCAGTCAATGCCAACGCAGGAAGAAGCATCACAATCTGCGAGTTTTGGAGATGATGACGAATATGTAAACGTGTTGGATGAAGCAGACTTAAATGGGTTCAATTTGGTAATCAGATACGCGGAAGAGAACGATTGGCCACTGACTACACAGTTCTCGCTGCGCCAGATGTGTACTAATGTCATGGACATCGTAATTCACAAACAGCAGTAAGAAGGCTTCAGTGTAGGAATACTGTTTTGCTATTTTGTACTGGTTTGTGAATTGTTTTGAATTTGAGTTCTAGTTTTACGTATAAAGAATGGTAATATCAGGAGATTAGTCACTCTGCCACGTTGTGTTTGTGTTTCAGGGTGTCGGAAGGTGTCATAACTACAATCGAAAATTTATCCTTACTGGCAACCATGCACCATTTTGACTTTCAATTCACCCACATTCAAACATCATCTGAATCACATCAGTGCAAGCGAGAGGGAAACAAACAGTGCAAAAACAAATAATCAATTCGCGTAAGTGGTGCCAGAGATAAATGTATCTTCCATGTGGTGAGGAGTGAGTTTGAATTGTGTCGGATTGTGTTTTTGCGGGTGTTAACACATGGTGGCGGAGTGAATTACCCCCTGGGTAGTATGGAATAAGCTGTAATCAATTTTTCAATTTTTCAATTTTTCAATTTTTATTTATACATCATTAAAAGAATGCTGCTAAAAGTAATATTACATATACATTACATACATTACATATGTTCTAAGATAAAAAAAAATATAAGAAAAAAAAATATTTTAAAAAAATGAGAGGATCAATAAACAAATAAAAAAAAGATTATAAAAATATTAAAATAAAATATGGAGAAACGTAGGTAACAAGAGCTGGAACACCCTGCTGGGTGAATAACATTAATTTTACGTTAATTCTTTTATAGAAAAAAAGAGATAAAAAAAAATTGTGGAAAAAAAATTTTGCTTCGATATAACGTAACTTCGATATAACGTAACGAAAATAAAAATTGAGTTACGTTATATCGAGGTATGACTGTATTAGATTGTTTGCCGGCAGCTACTTAATCAGATTGATACGAGTACAGTGACTGTTCATCAGAGGTGTGAAGGATTCGTTCTAATATTATGTTTCGCAATTTTCGGCAATTTTCAACTCCCTATCTCCCTCGCGCTACGAAAATTTTGAATTTTGACATACGCTTCCTCCCAAGGGAAACGTTAATCTTTTTCATGAATTACCTCATTAAAAACAAGCAAAAAAAAAACAATGTTTAAACGGTTTCTATGGTCAATCAATAACCTTCAATTACCAATCAATTCGTTCACAAAATGAAACGCGGTGTAACACTTTCGAAACAAAACAACCGTGGCTGAGGAAACGCCGCGGTTGCAAAGGTACGGAGTGAAGACGAGTGAAATATTTATTTAAATATTTAAATTACAATCAATTAAAATTAAAGTACATATAAAAATAGACTATTTTGAAATGGTACGCTTGTTTGATGTTTTGCAACCACTCATGACGCAACAAAAACATGCTGCTCCGAATAGAAAAATCGGTGCATCTGCCAGGGACGACCCCAAATTCGCAGACTTTTCATTATTGTTGCAGACTTTTTTTAACAATACAGACATTTAGCAGACATTTTATTAATGTTGCAGACTTTTACAAACATTTGGAATATATTTTTAAATTTCAAATAAAGGTATTTGGGTGCACTGAAACTGTTTTTAAATGACACTATAGGTTGATGCACCGGACAACTAAGAAGCAATCAACTCTCACCATCAACTAAACCGTAAATACAAGCTTTAAAAAATATATACCTCAGTATCAAAATACGAATAAACTCACTAATATGGTACAGTTAGATAAGTCCAAAGTGGGTGGGTTTAAAAACAAATCTTACTTCTTATACTAGACTGAAATGCTGCTTAAAATACACAATACGCAAAATAACACTCAATACTCCATTAAATACACGTACACGATAAAACATAAGTATTTAAACAAATATATAAAATGCACCTTTTCAATACCCGTAGATAAATCGAAGACACGCAAGTTGACAGCCCCTCGACTTTAACTACAAAAAAATTAAGGTGGGTTCTATCAGGGATATAACCGCGAGGTTCACGTGAAACCGCGTTGGTGTTTTAAAATAATAGTATCATCTAAGTTATAAATATCATAACACATACGGTTGGTAAATATTGAAATGTTTTTGCTTTGATCCGTCCCTTCTTATGAATTTTGCTTCATACTGTTCTTTCGTTACTCTTTTCTTTGTGGGCTATGCTATTCAACGCTAGTATATAGAACGCGAGACGAACCAGTGTTCGACAGCCAATGGTTCACTCGGGAGGTAGACATTATTTGAATCAACATGAAAACAAAGGCTGAATATACAGTTGTTGGGGCCCGGGGGCAATTAAATTGTGGGTTTAAGTTGGGTCCTAACTCCATGTCGCACGAAAGAATAAGTGAAACTTATTTTACGGCAGCCCTTAAAATGTGGAGGCCAGCAGCCGTGACCATCTCCTCCTCCAGGTCCAGCCGGTAGTCATCTGTCTGTCATCTCCTCAGTCATCTTAAATGCAGCTCTAAACTGACCATGTCGAAAGCATTCAATGAACGATTTGACAACTTTGGCGATTTGGCGGGTGGGCAAAGCCTTGTCTGAACCACCAGCTGAGAGCTAGTGTCGAATACTGAACTCATTTCGGTTCGACTCGCTTGATATGTACTAGCGTTCATAGCATAGCCCAGAAAGAAGAGGTACGAAAACGAAGTACGAATCAAGATTCATAATAAAACAAAAGAAGACAAATTGAACCATTTGTTACCCGATTCTGAGGACTCGGAAAGGGAAAACCTTATTTTCAACCTGTTCTTATGCAGATTTTTATGGGAGCAAAAGAAGGTCATTTTGAAGTAAAAAATTGAGCTACTGATACCAATAGCACTTTATTGAGTTTGGCACATGTTTTGAAATTTTAATGCAACAAATTTGTAAGTTTTTTGATCAAATGGTGTATGAAAAAAGTCATTCCGTTTAGTCGAACGAAAGTTATTAACGTTCAAAAACCTTTCAGAGCGTTACGTTAAACTCATTTTTCAAAATGTGGAAATGACTCCCGGTATAGAAAAGAGAAACGTAGTCCTACGTTGAAAATTCCTTTTTACCCAAACATTTTATTTCATAACTGTAGTGTTGTTTTTTTTTTTATTAATGAAATAAAAATAAAAAATTTGAATTCAACTCTTTAATTTATGTAACGGAAAATTGACTCTGTAATTCATTGGAATTCAATCGTTAATTTTGGACAAAGAAAAAACAGTTTGTTGAATTTATCAATTGAAAACTAAATTTTGAATTTAAAATACAAAACTGGAAAGAACTGGTTATAGGGGGAAAAAACTATAGTAAATTGTGTCATCTATACGAATGCTTTAAGCTTAAGTGTCACTTCATATATATGAAACAGTATGGTAAGATCGAATACAATCCAAGAAATAGATGCAGAAATGTTTACATAATCACACATATTGCGAAAATTACATAACTCACTCGCTTATTACGTCTTTTCGTCTAAAGAAGTCTAATTTTGCAAAAAATCATAATTTACAGACTTTTTTAGACATTCCCAGACATTTCAAATTTTTATCGCAGACATTTAAAAAAAATATCTGGCATCCCTCAAACAAATTCGTTTGTTTGTTTCAAACAGCAATTCAGTTCAAATCAACAAACCATAAGTGTTGGTAGAAACAGCCAACAAATCTCTTTGTTTTCGTAGCTGTCATAATGAAACAACCAACATAATAGTAAATTCAAACGAATATCAGTTGAAATTAACTGCTAAAATCCCAGAAACAATTACTCAAAATTTTAGTTTAGTTCAACCACCGTAGGTAGTGAAATCAAACTAATATGATGTTTTGCCCAATTCAACGTGAAATTCCGGTTAAATGGAACTAGAAAATGTTTGCGTTTACCAATATTTTTCTCCGTATCATAGCATTGCAGTAAAGTCGCCGTATATTAGGCCAAAAGCGGCATTTATGTTGCATTTAAGGCGATTTAATTGCTTGATAGGCTGCCGTTTAGACGCTTTGGAACTGCATATTGGTTACCTCGGTGGTGTATAATAAAATTGTAGCTCGTGAGTAATTCTACAACTTTGTCCAGCAGCGCATGCCGTAACTGGTGAAAGCTATCCCACATCAAATTGCATCACGGAAAAAATGCTGTAGAAAACTACCCATTGGGTATTTTCTCTTGAAAATGTGGGTGGAAGTAGTTAAGAGTGTTTTTTTTATTTTTGTCGCTGTCAGTTTTTCGAAAATTGGAAAAAATGGCGTCACCCGAAAGCAACATCGCGTATTGATTTTGCGCAAGCACCTGAAAAATCCTCAACTCTCTCATCGGGACATCGGAAAACAACTCGGAATCGTGCAGCCAACGGTGAGTCGTTTGATTAAACGTTACTACGAAACTCAGAGCATCGAACGGAAGGAGAAATGCGGTCAGAATGGATGTTAGTGATCAGGATCACATGCGTGTCGTGAAAGCGTTTAAGCGGAATACCAATGCTACGCTAAGGGATGTGGCCAAAAAGTTAAATCGGTCCAATTCGTTCATTCAGAGAGCCAAGGACCCGGAGGGACTGCATATGTACAAAGTGCAGAAGGCTCCAAATCGTGTCGAATGGCAAAATAAATACGATGGGAATGTCACGGGCCCGGAAACTGTACACCCAGATGCTGATGTCAAGGCGGACTTCCGGCACCTTCCGGGGCTACTGTTCTTCACCGCCCAGCACAAGTTTGATGTTCCGGAGGAAGTAAGGAAGCAGAAACTGTCAAAGTTTGCCAAGAAATACTTGACTTGGCAAGCGATCTGCTCATGTGGAAAACGGAGTGCGCCGCTCGTGTCTACCGGGACTGTAAACGGGAAGATCTACCTCAAGGAGTGTCTACAGAAGCGACTGCTTCCTCTGTTGAAGCAACACGAGGGCCCTACGATCTTTCGGCCGGATCCAGCTTCGTGCCACTATTCAACTGTTGTCCTGGAGTGGTATGAAGCCAACGGGGTCACTTTCGTACCCAAGACATGAACACCCCCCACTACCCCCAACACACCGGAACTAAGGCCCTTCGAAAAATACTGGGCTATTATGAAACAGGCACTACGAAAGCATCCCAAGGAGGTCAAATCTGAGCAAGACATGAAGAAGTCTAATGAGTGGAGTTCAGCGTAAGGTGCGAGCGTATGGTTATGGTATTGAAGTTGAAATACGCCAAAAGCTTACTAATGGGTTATATTTTATTGTCTGAAATTTTGAAAAGGATCGGTCAACTAGGTAATTTTCTAAAGCGTGTTTTCCGTGATGCAATTTGATGTGGGACACCTTTTATATAGAAAGTTGTTGATTCGTATTTACGTTATTTTCAGCCTGACGCTGATCCGTCTATAAAAAGTGTTATGTTCACAATCATATTCAAATGATATACAATGATGAATATCATTTCAATATTCCTATATTGCGCTCTCTCATCTTAGGTTTCAAAGTAAGAGCAATACCTTGTGAGACAAATTTATGAAAATAATCAAGCAATTCAATTTCATCATATGGGGATTTTTTTTTAATTACCGTACAAATTGGGCCGAAGGGTCTCAGATAGTTACGAAACTTTGTCCACGCGTAGGGCTCATGGATATATGAACAAAAAAAAAAACAATATTAAAAAAATCAGGGTTGCCAGTTTTCCTGACAAACGCCAATTGAAGTTTTCCGATTTTCCCGAACATAACTAACTTCGAAAATTCATAACTCAAGAACGATTCATCGTAGAACAAAATGTTTCTCTCCAAACTGCAATGAAATGTTGTGAAGAATTTGGATAAAATCCAATTTCAAAAAAAATTCCTAAAATTTTCCACAGTGAAGGATTTTTTTTTTGGAAAAGCCATTTTTTGAATCATGAAAAATGTTTTCTTGTTTGTTAATTTATAAGCTTACATTGGTGAAATTTTGACGATGGGCTTTTTTTGTTTGTTTTCGTCAGTGAAATTTTAACGATGGGCTTTTTTTCATGTTTTAAGGTCGGTATCGAGTTCAAAAGAAATTTCTTTTTCAATCTAAATCGCATGTTAAATTCCGTTAACTGAAACTGAAAAGTAAAGAATCTAAAAGAAATTTCTGCAGCAGTATCCACCTGAAAAGAACGAAAAATAAAATTGGACTTGTAAGGTTTCCACGCAAACTAATGGGAGCTGTCACTTTTACTTTCGGAAAAATATTCCGCTCGATTATTCCGTAAGTGAAAGTGACGTTTCGTTCCATGCAGATCAATTGTCAAAATTCCGCTTGGTAATATTGAACAAAATTCCGTAAGCTCTTTACTTTTTAAGTCAATACGGGCCTTCATGTTCATATACCCATAAACCCTACGCGTGGACAATGTTTCGTAAGAATCTGAGACCCGTCGGCCCAAACCTGTACGATAATTTAAAAAATCCCCATATGTGATATTTTGAAAATCAGCTTCTGGAACTAGTTATCGGCAAATGAATCGTATTGGATTGAAATGGTTATTTACAGCACTGCTCAAGACCAATTGATTAACAGCTGTCCAGCATCTTCCAGGTCCAGTGATATTGAAATATGAAATTCCTGAGTCGGAAACTTGTCCATGGATCATCAACGTCAATAATGATATCAGGGGCTGAATGATCAAGAAGAATGTATACATTTTTTTGACTCAAAATGCACCAGCGCATCAGTCCCAAGCTGTTCATTTACGTCAGTTTTGGATGTTTCATCTATCATACAACAAACTGCTTTTAATTAGAATTTCATTTGATTTTTTTGGAAGCATTTTAATTGATTTTTCCCTTTTTTAGTGCTCAGGCAGGCCATGAATCTTCTAGTCACACCTCTGAAGCCATTCATACACAATGGATATAAAGAGCGACGCCAAACAGGAATCGCTCTCAATTGATTGTGAACACAAGATAGTATCAGGCATGAGCGCTCTCGTTTTTTTTTCTTTCTTGTGAGCACTGACTGATAACGCGTACATCTTTTGGCCTTGTCAATCCAAATTCCTGCCGTTGAGATAAGATAACCAACTCCCAATTGTGTTATTAAATCAATATTTTTTCCCGATAGGTACGTAAACAACCATACTGTGAATCATAGAAACTAATCAGAACATTAACCGAACGTTAACCTCGAAGGGCCTATAAACTGCATAATTTCCCGCCCTGACCTCGGTTATTTTCCGGTGCACCGGACCGCAGTGCCGGCCAACATAACGGACGAGGTTCATTGTCATCGACACGCCACCGGTTTTTTTTTTATTGCAAAAATGGCATAAATTCAACATAAGTACCCGAAACTGCTCTGAACCAGACTGGAAGTAGCAGGTTCCGCGACGCTCTCCGCAGAGAATTGCTCTCAGTTCCGCAACGCGGCACCATACCGCTGAGATTGAGAATATCTCGAGAGAAGGAGCGAATGTAGAAGACTCGAAGTCGAAGCAGGCCATGACCGGTCGTAGCTCTCACTCGACGCATCGCTCAGCACTGTGTAGTTATCGTTCGTCGAGGCAAGACACGCCACGGCTAGTTCGAGCGCGTGCTCGTTCATCCGGTTTTCTTTCTTCTGATTTATTGTTTTGTTTTTTGGTGGTAGCATCCCACGACAGCAGTAGGCTGTGGGAATACAACGGACGGACAGCTGTTTTCATTTCGTTTCTGTGTAAGTGAGCGATCCGACTCCCGTTGCTGGTTTCCCCGAAGTAGGTTAAAATTTGCACAAACCAGTGCCGAAAAGTGTTTTCAAAAGCATATCAGCTGGATTCTTCTTTCATTCATGGAACACGTGAATACGGTGAATGCAGAGCTAATTGGTGCTGTGAGGTCAAATCGCAGCCAATTTGGCTGCGAAAGGATGCCATTTGAAACAGAGTGAATGGACATGGTTTTTGGCAAATCATCGTAACCTGGATGTAAAAAAAATCTGTACACGTTTTGATGATTAGACAACAAAGTAAGCCTCGACAGCAGTCAAACAAAGCAAGCGCTGTGGGGTTATTTTTATCATTCATCGAAACATTCGTGACCCACTACAATGGACTGCAAACTGATTGAGTGGCGTTCGTTGTGAAATGATCATGTGGAATCGCGAATATGCGATTGCAGAGATACAACAAAAACCGGTTGGATCCGCTATGTCGCTTATTATTCGCGTTTAGTGTTTAGCCGAGATGTGAGCGGCCATTAATGCTAGATTGAATGTTGTCGATTTGGGTGCAGTGGCGCTCCCGCTCACACCCACTTTTCACGCGAGCAAACAAATTGCCGGGTGCTAACGTGAGAGATTCTCCTCGCAAGATTTCGCTTTCGATTGATAACGTCATCATCTCTCCTACGGGGTGTGAGTCATATGGGTGTTCCCTCGTGCACACGTGAGAATGATCCTCCCCCCCCTCAACCCATTATAAAAATTACAGTGAACAACATATTGCTTGATCTATGACACAGCATTCGTCTTTATCATTCGACTTTATTTCATTCCAGATCGGTAGAGTAATGCATCATGAACCGCGACAAAGACTTCAGTAAGAACAAAACCGAGAACCCAATCCAGAATGCGTCCTTCATCTCGCGGCGGACTTTCTGGTGGTTGAAGGACATCTTCCGGGCGGGTCACCGGAAAGAGATCACCGAAGAGCTACTTTACGAGACTCTCCCCGAGCACCGCAGCCAGCTGCTGGCCGACAAGTTCGATCGGTTATGGGCCGACGAGCTGCAACGTCCGCAGCCAAAATTGATGCGGGCTTTCCTGCGAGGCTACGGCATGGTTACTCTTATTTGGGGTTTGCTGTTCTCTATCCTGGAAACGGCCAACCGGGTGGCACAGCCTCTCTTTCTAGGTGGACTGGTGTCATACTTTTCTCCGGGTCAAACTGAGATCAGCGAACAAACGGCTTACTGGTACGCAGCCGGTGTTATAATCTGTGCTTTGATACCCGTTGTCACATTCCATCCATTCATCATGTTCATCTTTCAAATCGGGCTCAAGCTACGCATCGGTTGTTCCTGCCTTATCTACAATAAGGTGAGATAACTTGTTCTGTTTACACAACGCTCGGTAGCAACAACAACTAATCCCTCATTTCGTTAATTACAGTCACTCAAGCTTACCAAGTCAACGACCGCTGGCGAGGGATTAAACGGAAAGATCTTGAATTTACTCACCAATGACGTCAGCAAATTCGACATTGCCCTGGCTTTCGTTCACGATTTGTGGAAGGGCCCCATGGAATCCCTCCTGCTTGGATACTTCATCTACAAAGAACTGGACTATCCGGGTCTTCTCGGCATGGGCTTCCTGCTCAGCTTTATTCCATTGCAAGCTTGGATCGGGAAAAAGACCGCCACCTATCGGATGAGGGCGGCTAAGCGAACCGATCTTCGAGTTCGTTTTATGAATGAAATCATCCAGGGCATTCAGGTTATCAAGATGTACACATGGGAAAACTCCTTCGCCAAAATGGTCGAGGAAGTTCGCCGGAAGGAGGTGAATGCCATCCGTGGAGGCGCCTACGTTCGAGCCACGCTCATTTCGTTCTTCGTCGTTTCACGAGTCTCGATCTTCCTCAGTCTCCTGTCTTATACCTACACCGGAAACGTTATCACTGCCCGCAAGGTGTTCATAGTGACCAGTTACTACAGCATTCTTAACGACTCCATGGTGCATTTTTGGCCAATGGCCATAACGTTCTGTTCGGAAGCCTTCATTTCCGTTCTACGAATTCAGCAGTTTTTGTTAACTCCGGAGGGAAAGCCAAAGGCGACGCAAGCAGCACCGGAAGTTGCAAAAAATCAAGAAGCACCGGTTAAAAGCAGTGTACTTATCGATGATGAAGAGAAAAGAAAAGCGAAGAACAATGGCCTGGTGCCGAATGGTGGGGAAGAGGTGAACGAAGAAGTGGAAACACTGTTGACTGCAAAAAGAGTGGTGAATTTAGATAGTGAAAAGAAGAGTTTAGTGATGGAAGAAGTTACTGCCCGATGGGCTGTCAGTGAAGAAGAATCGAACGTGGGAGTGACGGCGGTGGACACGACGGTGGAAGCTGGACGGCTGTGTGTAGTAATTGGACCAGTAGGATCGGGAAAGACCACTTTGTTGCAGGTTATCCTAGGAGAGTTGGAGGTAGACGAAGGAACTGTACAAATCAACGGGACGATCAGTTATGCGGCACAAGAGCCTTGGTTATTTGAAAGTAGCATAAGAAATAACATTTTGTTCGTGGAGGAGTATGATGAGCAGCGGTATTTGGAAGTGGTTCGAATATGTGCCTTGGAACGAGACTTGCAGCTATTGCCTCATGGTGATCAAACAATCGTCGGCGAACGCGGAGTCAGCTTGAGTGGAGGACAAAAAGCAAGAGTCAACTTAGCTCGAGCCATCTACAAGAGGAGTGATATCTACATTTTAGACGATCCGCTCTCAGCGGTTGATAGTCACGTGGGGAAGCACATCTATGAGATGTGCATTCGGGAGTTTCTAGCAGATAAGGTGTGCGTCCTGGTGACGCATCAGTTGCAGTATTTGAACGAAGTTCAGCACATAATTTTGATGAACGGAGGCCAGGTGGAAGCTCAGGGATCATATCGGGAGATTAAGAAAACCAAACTAGACTCAATTTTGGCACTGACTCCGGAGGAATCTCCCGATGAGAATAAGTTTGACTTCCAGAAATTCTCCGCGCACACGGAGAAGGTTAATTTGGACCAAGAGAAGCAGGTCGAAGAGAAGGAATCTCAAGGCGAAGGATCAGTAGGGTTTTCGGTGTACAAGACCTACATCACAGCGATCAATAGCTACGGCTGGATTATTTTCATCTCAGCGATAATTGTGCTGTCCCAGATAGCCGTCAGCAGTGTAGATTACTACGTAGCCGAGTGGGTCAATTGGGAGGAATCGCTCGGTAAGGTCAACCAAAGCGTAGTCCACCTGAAAGAAAATCAAACAATCGAAGATTTGCTGGACGTTAATGTTTTGAAGGAGTTGCAGGCAGAGGCAAACCACGAACCGGAACGACAGCGATACATTCTGGGTTACACGATCCTGATTGCGATCTTCATATATCTGATCCTGCAGCGGTCGTTCTCGTTCTTCTACGCATGCTTGCGAATCTCGATGAATCTCCACGATCGAATGTTCCGCGGCTTGACCCGCGCAACGATGTACTTCTTCAACAACAATCCTTCCGGCCGGATACTGAACCGGTTTTCCAAGGACATCGGAGCGATCGATACTTCACTGCCAATGTCGTTGCATGACTGCCTGGTGGTATGTATATGTGTTTTACATTTTTCTCGATCTCAACTAAAACCCAAACTTTTACTTTGCAGTTCTTCCTTGAAATGATCGCCGTTGTTTCGTTGGTTTCGATCGTCAATTATTGGTTCCTCGCACCGACGATCGTAGTCGCAGTGATCATGTTCCTACTCCGTAAAGCTTACCTTAACACCTCCCGGGTTGTGAAACGGATCGAGTCGGTAAACCGATCGCCGATTTTTTCTCATCTGAACGCCACCCTGCAGGGATTGTCCACCATTCGGGCATTCCGGGCCCAGAAGGTTCTATGCCAGGAGTTTAACAACTACATGGACGTTAATACGTCGGCGTGGTTTATCTTCCTGACGACTACGAGGGCTTTTGCTCTCTGGCTGGACATGGTCTGTGTGATCTACATTTCGGTGGTGACATTGAGCTTCCTGTTAGTTGGCCAAAATACCTTGGGTGGAAGCGTAGGACTGGCAATTACGCAGACGATCAGCCTAATTGGTATGTGTCAGTGGGGCATGCGGCAGTCGGCGGAGCTGGAGAACGAAATGGTCTCAGTGGAGCGGGTGAATGAGTATACGAATTTGCCTTCGGAGCCGCCACAGGAGACGGCACCGAAATATCGACCGCAAGGAGATTGGCCAGAGCATGGTGTGGTAAAGTTTATCAATGTGGACTTGCGGTACTCAGAAGACGGTGAAAAGGTGCTGAAGGATTTGAGTTTTATCATTCGTTCCAACGAAGAAGGTTGGAATAGTTGGTCGAACAGGGGCGGGGAAGTCTTCGCTGATCCAGGCACTGTTCCGGTTAGCTCCGTATGAAGGAACAATCGAGATCGATGACATCGACACCAAGACGCTGGGACTGCGAGACTTGAGGAGTAAGATATCGATCATTCCGCAGGATCCGATACTGTTTTCCGGTACCTTGAGGAGTAATTTGGATCCGTTTGAAGAGAAGAGCGATGCTGAGCTGTGGAGTGCGCTGGATGAGGTGGAGCTGAAGGAAGCCGTGTCGTCATTGGCTGGAGGGTTGGAGTGCAAGATGTCCGATGGGGGCAGTAACTTCAGTATGGGTCAGCGACAGCTGGTTTGCCTCGCACGTGCCATCCTGAGGCAGAACAAAATTTTGGTGCTAGATGAAGCCACTGCCAATGTAGATCCAGAGTAAGTTATTGCGTGGTTTAACCCATCATAGAATAATTCAATCATATTTCGTATTTATAAAATTTTAGAACCGACAAACTAATTCAGACGACGATCCGGACGAAGTTTGCCGATTGTACAGTATTAACGATTGCCCATCGGCTGCACACGGTCATGGATAGCGATCGGGTGCTGGTGATGGATGCCGGAAGGATGGTGGAATTCGGCCATCCACATGATTTGCTGCATGGTCCAAGCGGGTATCTTCGCCGGCTGGTTGACCAAACGGGAGTGGCCAGCGCGGCGCTACTTATACGGATAGCCGATGAAAACTTTCGAAAGCTGAAGGAGCAGGAGCATTAGGAACTTACACAGGAACGGTCTCCACTGTTCATAATTACACGGGACTTACTACACTCAAAAGCGATAGCTTAGGGATAAAAGTGCTTAATTTTTGCTTGCCGACAGAGATTGGCAAAGTAATCACAATTTTTTTTTACTACGCCCGTGGGACACAATTTTTTAGGGTAGATACGCAGCAAAATAAGCAATAAAGGGTAAACATTTTTTTATCTTCTTATGCATTTGATAAATTTGCTTGGCAGTGAACGATCACTTCCTAGGGAGGGTTAGATACTGATTGCAACCCATTTGCTTCGAGCGTCTAGCAAAAGGCTAGCAAAATTGGTCAGAGTTGATGAGTTTGACCCAACCAGGATTATAACCCGCTAATGGCATGCCATTAATATTAGCCGGACGGTGTGCAACAGAAATGGATGAATCAATACCTTCATCGTAGTTGTGTTCTCTGATTATTCATCCCAGCAAATAAATGAGCGCATTGGAAGCAGATTGATTTTCTTGGGAAAGCGATTGTAATCGGTGATTAATAGAAAAGGATTTTTTTTCTCAGCAAATTTTATAGGCACGTGAATGGCGGCGCCTGGTCTAGGTTAGGATTTTCTATACATTCGAGTGATAGGACCAATTCGTCAAGCAGTATCCGTCAATTTCTGCCAGCGAATTAAGAAAATTGTGGAATAGATTTTGCTTTTTTTTTTATGAAACGCGTGGGTAAAGTGTGTGTGTCTAAGTTTGAAGTTTGAGTTGCAGTAAAAATTTCTTAAGCACTTATCGTTGATTCCAGAAATTTAATAAAGAGCTTTATTTTGAAACATCTATGTTGGTGTGATGTGATCTACGTCACATCGAAACGTCAAAATCGAATAGCTGTTGGAGTCAAACGAAAGTCACTAAATTTGAAAGCTGTAGAATCCTTGCAAAATCTTCTGATTGATTCTATTCTATATGGGTGTTTTTTGTTGTTCCAACATTAGCTTCGAGTGTTAAACATTAGATATAAGCAAAACCAAGCAAAAATGTTTGTTGTAAACATGGGGTGTCTTTCTGGATCGAGCGCAGCGAAATGCAATCGATTTGCAGTCAATTCAAAGCGAGGGCTTCCAATTTATTACTTCTGATCAGTTTTGCAACACGCTCATTAATTCAGTTGCACAGATTCGACATTTGAGTTAAGACAAAGCGTTGCTTAATTCAACAGCTGCGCACCCCTTGGTTGTAAACTTCAACTATAGATTTCTCAATTTGTCGACCTCTCTTTGGTAGATGTAATAGTTCAATGGCAATATTGAAATTAAATTAACAGTAATAGTATATGAAAGTTCAATTAATTACGAATCAACGTCGAAAATTTTCATTTTTATGAATGAACAAGATAGTGTGAGGAAGGATGCGGCCATGGGTGAGATCTATCTAATTATAACTATATAACAATAATCTTATTTTCAAATAATACTACATGCGTGCCTGGTTTGGAAATTTAAAATTTCCAAATCTGGAAGTGTGTCGCAGTGCCCTTATCCAAATGATATCGGTAATGTTTACATGCGGGGCTTATTGTATGTGAAAGTAACCTCGGAATGGGCGTGACTCTCCAGACATTCTGAAATGGGTTGCTGGATCTGCAGTAGAGCTATCACTTTCTAGCTCCCGGATTAAAGCTGCTTCCAATGGTCACTTCTAGGGTTTTTATTCATTTGGGCGAATCTACAACTGAGAGACTCTCTCTTGCGTCGTTCTCTTTCATTAACTACAGCGCCATTATAAAACTATGGATTGATTATTTTACACAGATCGTAAGATAAGAGTGCTGGCTAGCTTATTGGGCAAACAGCCAAACGAAAAATGTGAAAATGATTTAGCTATTGATGAAAGAGAAAGTAAACAGAGAGAGTCTCTCAATTGTAGATTCGCCCTAATGAAAAAAAACCTAGACTTGAATGATTGTTGTAAACAGATTTCTTCCATAATACCATTGCCGGCCGATGGGTGTCAGATTGGACACCCCCCCCCCCCCACACACACACACACACACACACACACACACACACACACACACACACACACACACACACACACACACACACACACACACACACACACACACACACACACACACACACACACACACACACACAGTAATAGTATATGAAAGTTCAAAAATAAATGAAAATTGTCATATATATTTTATTCGAATGATTCACCATGAACGTGAAAATAACTCGTAAGAAGATTATTCACGTAGCAGTTTGTTGAAACTAAATCGGGGGAGGAAGCTCATCAAATCTTCCGGTCCGCCTCTAAGCATATTGCTATGAGGTACCAGGTGGGTCTCCACCGATTGCCTGTCGATCTGCCAAATTTTGAGGACGTCTGCATTGAGTTATCTCAACTTATAATAATCCGTCCACTATATCTCAAAACATTGCGATTGGTTGAGCGGATTGGAGATAATGAAATCATTGGGTATAGGACCAAGTCTCACCCGGGTGGTGCTAAATCGATGAGCTTGTAGGTATATAGTGGAAGCACAGTGTATTATTCTATAAATTTTAAATTTCAATCTAAATTTCAGTGAGCGAGATAAGGCGCTATAACCTTGGCAAATTATTGCCAGGCTTTTGGTTAAAATGCCAAAAGTCCACCCACAAGCAAAAGGAGCATAAACTAATCTTTCTAGCATCTATGCTCCCAACGATAAATACAAATTATCACATTATTTAACTCTATATGGAGGCGTTTGGTACGGGAGGTCCATGCTTTCTTCCTTCCCTTGATTCGAAGTAGTAGAGCGATTTCAGACACTCTTTCTGGAATCGCTCTATTTCTTGGAATCCTCTCTGCGGTACATGCTACGCAGTTGGCCTGGCCGGTGACAAGAAAAATGATGCATTCAAGAAGACGTCATTTTCCAGGATGCTTTCAAGAATTGGCTGCCTTAGTGTGAGATTAGATTAGATTAGTAGCAGTTTGTTGAAACTAAATCGTAGTAGGTGTATGTGTATGATCGTTCGAGTTATTTGACGGATTTTGTAGAGCACAGTTGTGCTGGCGCGAGTGCATAGTGTTGAGACGAATGATCGAAGCTGGACACCTCAATCAGGTCACCACACTCTCTATACGAACTGTTAAGGTGAAGGTCGCAGGAATACAAAAATGGACAAATGTCAAATCATTAAGACTTGTATGCTGCAGTGCAGTAAGAATCTTATTGAAATTAGGCTTGTGAAATCTTTGTAGTTTCTTAGATTCATGCCTTCGAAAATTCAAAGTGACGATGTAAATGGCGGCCATTTTTGTGTTTCAGCGACCTTTTCCCTTAAATTTGATAGAATCGCAAATTGTAGGGATTGTTTCTATAAATCTAACACTATTCCACGCTTCCATGGAAATTCCCACCCAAGCAGCAAATGGTTGTAGTTCTTCATTGGCATTTCAAGCTTATCGGAATCAGATTATTGCCAACATTTGACTTAAGCTACGATAAAAAGGCCAAAAAAAGACCAAATAGGAACTAACTGTTGAGTAGATAGTAGCTAACAAATATATCCATTTGCCATAGACGTAGCCAGGAATTCGAAAAGGGGGGGGGGGCAAGCTTAGTTTTTTCAGTGACAGAGAGAGAGAGAGAGAGAGAGAGAGAGAGAGAGAGAGAGAGAAAGAATTACACCGTCTTCAACCAATTGCTGCACAGACTGAACACTTAACATTATACAACGGACAACACAACGCCCGGTGGACCCATATAGTAGGGACATTATCGAGTTCCGTCGGCTGGAGCGGGAATCGAGCCCTCACTTTGTGACAATCCTGAACGACGGGTGGACTAACTTTTCTGCTCTCACCTAAAGTATTTTACAATACCCGTCCGATTTTGGCAACAAGAGTAAACTATTCTAGACTTGATCTGGAATTAAAAATAAAAGAATTTAAAAACTCTCGATTTTCTCCAAGTTTCAAAATCGAGTCCCGTTAAATAGGAACCATGCTGAAATCTAACGGGTACTGTAATGTGTCAAAATATTCATTTTACAGTCATGTTGGATTTTTGTATACGACAACCACGGAGTTTGTTAACAGTTTTCCCTGAAGATGTACTTTTCCTCGCAACCCGCTCGCTCACACTGAAAATTAAATTTCGTTTTTATTACGAAATCGAATGAAATCGTAGAATGTTTTCTACAACGAAATTGATTTGTACTTTTCATGAAACTACCTTCGTATTCAATGCCACATGCTGTGACATAACTGTTAAAAGCACGAAGCATTAGTTGACACAGAAAGAACACTCGTTCATTGTACGAAAACAATACAAAATGCTACGAATATTTTGTTATCAATAAGAATGCATGGTTACATGATTGACTGACAGAACTTCTATATCGACTCAGTATGTAATTGAAAAAAAAGCGCAAACCACGAGGAGTTGTTCAGATTTTTTTTAAATATTTCTGAAATGAGGTTCGAACCTGTATTTTTGGGAAGATTTGTTATTAAATCCGTGGTTGATCTCATTAGAAATTAGAAAGTGGTGTCTCGTTAGAAGTTACTTGATTAATGAGTATGAACTTATAATTCTCTATAGTGCTTTAATTTTTATTTTGGGATAAATCCATGATTCCAGCCCACCCAAGCAGCAAAACCAACATGTATGAGTACGATTGAAGCAAAGCAGTGATAGGTTGGTCTTCACAAAATTTGTTTCGTGCATTGTACAAAAAGGTGTAATGACAGCATTTCACCAGATGACAGGCATAAGGAATGTTTCATACAAATTACGAGTCATTTATTCTATGAACAAAATCCATGTTTACGAAACAAGGGAAAGCTAATTCACGAAAATAAATTTTCAGTGCATATACTCACAAAGCAACACCACAAAAACATCGTTTTTTTACTCACCGTGCTCACACTGTTTCAATAGATTTTTTTTAATGGTTGTTCAAATAATAAGTGGTTAGCTTTTAACAAACATACATTTTGAGTTTTGGTAGTTTATAGGTTATGGTTTGTGTCCTCTTAACTTACCTTCAGTTTTATTATTTTCTCTGTTTTATCTTAATAGGAAAATCATGCATAACTTTACAAACCGACGTAAGTTGCGATTGTAAGCAAGCTGTGATTTTTGTGATAAATTGTTACTAGGGAAACTGCCCCCATATTAATCTCATTGTGCCTATATTCATCCTACGATGAATCAAACAATTGGGCAGTTGAAGGACCGGTTTCGTTTTTTAATAATGTTTGCTTACGTTAAATAACTACAACAAACCATACTAACTAATCCTGTCACGTGTATATCGTTTTATTTCAAGTAGGATGAATTGCAAAGTGATGAGATTAATATAGGTACATCTTCCCTATATTGTATTCTTAATACACGAGTAATAAGAAATAATTTAGGAAGTTTTATTCATCAATGACGAAAAGGAATTCATATGCGTTCTATCTGCTACTCCTCAATATTTTTAAAATAGTTCAGATACACTGGTGCATCTGCGTTTTGAAATTTGAACCGATTTATCTGATATGATCCAAGTGAAACACAATCTGTCGAAACGGTATAGTGTCGTCGTATCAAGTGGAGTATATCTTTGTAGTATAAAACAAAAACGGTGTATTATTGAATGTTATTAAAATTGTTGTTCAAATTCGAGAAAAACCATCATTTTGCATGATTTTCTCTTCGTGGTTATTGCAGCAGCATTTATTTAGTTTTGTTCGTTTGTTTCTTTTAATTACATTTATGGTACTACTAGATAACAATAAATCAACAAACTGCTAATAATTTACAAAAATCATTGCGCAATTCACACAATGTGCACTCACCAGCAGTGCACTTTTCCGAAATCAAATTTAGAATGAGAAGTAATGAACATCGACTTTAATAGTAGCTTTCTTCTGAAATCATGCGAGTGTTCTCGACTTCTTATGGTATGTGTTTGATTGATGAATTTCCTACCAATGAACCTATTCAACTTAGTATTGTTTTAAAACCGAGTGCTAACCGAGTGGTTATGCATGTATTCTATCCGGTGATCCGTTTTGTTACAAACATTCTTCTATTTATGAATACGCGCCGAACCATCGCACAAAATTCAGCAGGTTTTTTTTTCCCATAGAAACGGATAAAATCTTTGAAGGGGGGTAGCTCTCGAATCTTCCGGTCCGCCTCTAAGCATCTTGCTATGAGGTACCAGGTGGGTCTCCAATGGTGGACTGCCTGTCGATCTGTCAAATTTGGAAGACGTCTACATTGAGTTATCTCAAATTATAATAATCCGTCCACTATATCACAATATATTGGGATTGGTTGAGCAGATTGGAGATAATGAAATCATTGGGTATAGGAACCAGTCTCCCCCGGTGGTGCTAAACGGATGAGTCTAGTCATCAATAGAAGCATAAAGTTGCCAGAAGGCACGAAATGCATCTACGCACTCTTATTTTTACCAAATCCCTCAATCGCAAATTTAAATGGATTAGCATAGATTGTTCTTAAGAAGGTTCTACTTGATTGATATAGTTGTAAAAATTGAAAGTTTATGAAAAAGAGTATGCTTCGAGCATCGGCTGTGAAAGGTTGTGTCGATGCTTAATTACGCACTATTTTGCTATCGGGCATGGCGCGTTTCGTATTGTTTCGGTTATCTATAATTCAGCGATGCGAGTGATCGAGTGAGCATTGAAAAAAAAACTACAAAAATGCTTCATGGTGAGATGTGGTGGTTCGCCGGGCTGGAGGACTGGTGGTG
This sequence comes from Aedes koreicus, assembly GCA_024533555.2. Classification (NCBI taxonomy): domain Eukaryota; kingdom Metazoa; phylum Arthropoda; class Insecta; order Diptera; family Culicidae; genus Aedes; species Aedes koreicus. The sequence goes on from JAHHFK020001033.1 coordinate 48,261, forward strand.
AGGATCACAATTAATTTTCGTCCATAATAATGGTTTGCCATACTCGCCGTGTCACTTGGAGAAAGTAAGCCACAAAACTTTTTTGTGAGTGGCTCCAATACCATCCTTACTATTGTTTTAAATCGGTTCAAATCGGATTTCCAGCATTATAGAGAATCTTTTTGTTTTTCTAATGAAAAACCACCACCACACTTTGTGAGTGGCCCCAACAGCATCCTCACTGTTGGTTTAAATAGGTTCAAATCAGAAATCGGTACTAATATTTAAATATTTCACTAAACGCCGCGTGAATTCAGCTTATCGTTTACCAAAAAGAATCCTGTTATCCAACATCCCAGTGAAAGTGCAGAGGCGGTGTCGGCTTCCAATAAAACGAGTATCACGTCGACACATTCCTACCCTTTCCTTATTTGACATGCATTCGGGTGAAGCAGGCGCCAGTATTGCCTTAGTTTGGGATGACCAGTTTTACACATTGAGGATGTATGCTAGACTCAATCATCAACTGTTGGTTCTCTGTGTTATAACAGCTGATCTGGCAGCAACGGAGTAGCAACCTTGGGCGGTTAATCATGCTCATTATCTTGCTCATGCTCATAGAAAGGGATAAAATCTTTGAATAGGATAAGACCACTGCAACTTCTCGCACTGATTAGCATGCTGTCTTGCTTTCTCACACGCTTATCAAATTACTGGTCTGAAAATCGGATACGATTCGTCTCGTTTCACCTGGATTATATCGTAGCATGTGCTCCATTAATATCTCTTGGATACAGAAACAATATTTCATAATACTGAATCAAACTGTAAGATATGATTAACATATATTCTCAATAATACGAGACTACAGTACCGTAAAACGGGATGTTATTGATCAGCGGGGTAACATTGATCGGTTTCGCCCATATCTTGAATAGTTCAAATATACATTTTCCGTTGATACACTTTCTAACTATGAATTATGAATTATGTTTCTCAATCTAGTTTTATTTGGCTTCTGAAAGGTTAAAATATTAAGTTTTTTGAGTGCCAAGAACTGAAAATTTAACCGGGAATAGCATTTCTCCACTTTCAGCAAGCGGGAAACAACCAATCAATGCTTGAATCATAGTTAACATTACACGCTAGAGATATTTTTTTAGATACGCTAGGTTAGCTAGGTTGGGTTTTACTATTTAAAAAAAAAAATCTCATGGATGGAGAGGGGGCAACGGTCCCACCCTGCCCCCCTCTGGCTACGCCTATGCCATTTACACTTACCATTTGTGTTCTGGATAGACTAGTTACACGTTGGGTGTGTATGATTAGAGCTTTATGAAATTGATGAAGTTGATAGAAAAAGCACCAATGAAGATTTTGTGTATAGCAGCTACAGGCTTGAATGATCCCTTGCGCTGAACTGGCTGGCTTGACGTTCCGCAAGGGCTCAGTAGGGATTCTCTGTCAAGACCCGAAGCTAAGAGTCAGCTCCATTGTGGTTATATAACATTAATTAGTTTTTCTACTGTAGTTATCTACACATTTTTTAAGCATTTCAGCATGGAGAAGCTGGTTGGCGTAGCCTGGTCAATGATGTCAACTTGGCATTAGGGAAGTGAGACGCTGCGACTGAAGATCGTGTTCAAGCAGGGTATGTTTCCCATTCTCATTTAATTAATCATTTCAGCACGCTTTGGGACATCTTTACATTTCAAATTATTTTTGCATTTCAGAGAATGGAACAGCACGACAATTCAATGCTTGTAATGCTCAATTTGTTTTTCAGCATTTCTGCATAACATTCATAACATTCAGCATTTCTGCATAACATACTGGCATGTGATTATAGGTATACACACTACCAAAGTGTCATGTAAATTTCTGTTCCCTGAGACCGACACATGCAAGCGTCCTCTAGCACATAAGAATGAGTTCAAAGAGATGAGAAAATAAATTCAATCAAACACATCTTTCGTGGATTTGCGTATTTGTCAATTTCAGGAGACATAATTTTACACGAAATCTCTCTTTACGTTCCCCGACTTTTTACAAACATGAATTACGTCTCGTGTAAAATTCATAATTTCTAAGTGTGTAGGATTATATTTAAATATATGTGTTTAGGGGTATTATGATAAGATATTCCATTTATTTCAGACATCATCGAACCAGGCTTTTCGATCACTAAAACTGCTTTCTTCGACCTATAGAATAGTCTGTTGATTTTCGAAAGAATAAAACAAATGAAATATCTTTTGTTGAAATTTTATCTTTGTTGAAAGGATTGATCTTCTTTGATTTTCAGCTTTTCCAGGACTTTTAAGATATTAATACATATCCAATTTTTATTTTGCAGTAACAATCCAGTGGCTGTCAGTTATATTTTGTTAATAAATATATATTATAAAACAAAATAGCTCCAAAACAACTATAGCTGTAACTTTTGAATGAAAGCCAAAACTGCAAATGTTATTATGGTTTCATTAAATTTTGATGCTAGTTTCATGTATTAAATATATCAGAATGTTTTGTTTACGACCGCCGAAAATAGTCTAACACTGCCGAACCAACATTTACCCTGTTAAAGTGGTGATAATAGTAGTGAACTTTTTAGGACATTAATGTTTTACGACATTACCTGTCCCTATCGAAAAAAAAACGTTCTGACAGCTTTCAAGGTGAATCTACGCAGGTGAGATGAAATATCGAAGCAGCCTTGAAATTATCTGATGGTTTCTGAATATGCCTCAGAACCTAACGACATACCCCATAGAAAGCAGAACATTAAAAATAAAGACCTGTTGGCCGACGTTGGAATGGTGCACTTTGAGTTGCACCAAACAAATCAGATTGAAATTGTACAACACCTCTGGGAACTACCAATATAACATTGTTCCGGAGCCAGAAATTAGGATGAAAAATAACGAAGAAGAAGAAGAATGTGGGAGACTCCAATGTATGTTGTACCTTGAAGCATACATCAATTTACCCAAATAAGGTGTCATTCATAGATATACACGGCTAGTTAATATACATCTCGAGTACTTCTTAAAACAGACGTATTTGATTTTGTAAACGAAGAGGGGAAGTAAGATTCACACGTAAATTTCTCAAAACTCTCAGCAGCCTCACGGAAAGTAGCATCACAATCTGGTTAGGGGATTGTTATTCCTTGCGTTGGTGGCCCTAGTTAGCATGAAAGTTCTAAAGGTTTCAAGAATTTAACGTTTGAAGCTTATTTCCCATTTTTGTTTACAAAATCAGATACGTCTGTTTGAAAAAGTACTTGAGAAATATTGTATCGATTCTCAGTGACTCGCACGCACCTGGCGTCTGATACGATGGCAACATAAGCCAACAAACAAACAAAAACACCAATCATATGTACAAACGGCGACAACCGACGATGACAGTGAATATTTTGGAGGACCCGTTCTACTTTTTTCTTCCAGCCGTTTGCCTTGCGGGCCGTGTCTGCATGGTCAGTCATGACCATTATGTCCAATATTAGGGCTGGACCGACATTTTTTCTTCACCGTGGACATTACGTTCCAAATGAAGCTTGATGTCTACCGCCAACAGCCTTTGATCGAGAATCACATCAGCTCAAAAACCGAACTCACTGCTTTCAGTTTGTTCTTGGCCTAATATGTATATCTCTGCACCGACTATGCAATGAAAGCCCTCGCAAAATAGAAACGAAAATAGCTATTGGAACTCGGTGAAGGTCGGCGTCATCCCTCCAATCGTGGCACAACTACGAAATTGTTGAGTACGCACGGTGTCTGTGGCTAGCTGTTTCATGCTAAGATTTGTTCCGATTTGATTTGTTTCGCTCTCTTACGAGCGCAAATTTGCCTTTGCGAAACCGTCGTGTTTTGTAGGGGATTTTTTGTGAGCATTTGTATACTAACTAGCAAATCGATTAGGTTCGAAATTATATTTTTTCTGACTCTCTAGACTTTGATTACTTAACGTGATATGGAATCAAGTCCTTCTCAATTTGAAGTTTTCTGAGCACAAACCTCAAATACTATTTGGACTACAGGCGTGACATTTTCAAGAATCGTTTGCTCCACTGGGGCATCCATTGGTAAGCAATTTAGGCGTTGTTTGTTTTGTTTTGTTTGTGATTTTTAGTCTCAAATCGTGAAGTGATAATTAACCTAATATTTAGTTCAATTGGAGAAAGGACTCCACCCCCATTTCACCTTCATCACCATTTAAGTCATCACTCAACAATGTCAATATTCGAAGTCAGAATCGCGTTGAAATTTGAACGTTTTGCCGGGACACTAGTTTGGTGACTTTTTGTAGTTTACCTGGAATATGTTCAATAACATTATCCAACGACAAATTCTGTTTTCGAAATAAAACCGATTTATTGTGGTCCATCTCTGTCACTCAACTTTTCTACAGCGGTTATTTGCCGTTGCTGCTTCAGGCTGGCAATTGATTGAATTAAGGATGTTTTAACTAGCCGATGACATTACTAAAACACTGTTTTTATGATTATATTAATTTATTCATGGAAATGGGAGGGACCATCAGGGCACCCGATTGAAGCACTCTGGATGGGGAGAGTGGGAATACCAACTCCCCATTGCTAACAGTTTGTGAGTATAGGGCGGGCTCTTCTCCCCGCCCATTGGGGCACCCTCATGTTAGATAGCTCGCTCTTATGACCAATAGTTCAATCTTGTTGTTGGAAGGAGATTATTTTTATCGATGTGGAAACGTATAAGTGATGTTGCCTATCGATCCACTCAACCCCTTTTTGGCCTTTCATACAATTAGGATAATCAGTGGTTATTAAAGCTTGATCAAGTCTAACAGAGAGGAGAGCCCATTGTTGTCGTACTTAGTTTCCATGCTAAAATGGGTGGTAGAACATATCACACATCATATCATACATAGTGATGCCACAATGCAGGATTCGTTGAAAAACATATTTTTAATTTTCTAAGAATCAAACCAGTTGAATAAAATTCGAAGGTAAATACCCGAAATATACTGCTTGTAAAAACAAAGTGTTCCAATCTGTATTCATTTTTTTTGTTGAGTGTATTATCACTGCGACCATTATTGATCTATTGATCTATTGTGATACCGGCTAGTAGAGATAGAGTTCCGATTATTTTTTTAAAAACGCATATTTCCTTGGAAATTTTATCAAAATTCCCTTCGCATTTCTTCTAACAGTTGTCTTACATTTATTCTTAAGATTTCTTTAAAGGTTTTGATTTTCAATCAAATGGTTCTATTTTTGGCCTAGTTTACAATGGTGGCGAAAATAATAAATACATCTACAGTTTTTCATACAAAATTGGCTTATTTGACATTCTCTATGTCAGCACTCAAAGGATGAATTGAGCCGAAATTTTGACAGTACCTTAGAAGTAACCTGAATTTTAAACTGTGTTGAATTTATAAAGAAATAATAACTGTGTTGAATTTATAAATAATAAAACTGTGCTTCAACAGTCTTCAAAAGTAAGTCTGATCCGCAATCTTTGAAAATTTTAAAAACATTTATTTTCTTTTACAAAATAGATTATTTCATAAGAATGAATAATTTTGCCGAAGAAAACATTCTTGTAGAGCTTATGAATTTTAATTTTTTAGTTTCACGTGTAACTTACGTGAAAAAATCTGAGGAATCGAATAGAGCTGGTTTTATGCTGTGCCGGAGTCGGTAAAGGGTTATCTTAGCCCCATTTTACCCTAACTATGAGTTTTTAAATTTTTACCAATATAACTAAAATAGCAACTGTATCTTTTGCTTGAAAATAAGCACATCTTATGTGAAAAAGCCTGGAAAATCGAATAGTGCTGGTTATGTGCTGTGCCGTGGTGGAGAAATATTTCAGTTTGCCCAACTTCACTCTAAATATGAGTTTTTCAGTTTTTACCACTATAACTACAGTCACCTATGTGAAGTCTGGTAAATCGAATGGTGCTGGTTGCATGCTGAATTATTTATCCAATAGGAAAGTTACTAGTTTTCATCTGAGATTGCAAATAAAACACATAATTAGGCTCTTTCGGACCTTTTCAAAAAGTTTATTGGATACAACATTCACTGGCATCATTGACTTCGGACTCAGACTCCGTAGCATCTTCGAATTAATCTATCGCTATCTGCGATCAGCACGGCTGCATTCTCGGCGAAGTAAATCTTCATTTTTTGCGTAAACTCTTCATTTTCTTGAGATGGCTTGACTTTTCGGCGTTTCGATGTTGCTTCTATGGGAGCAATTTTCGGGTCGGACCACGCTAATGACATATGCATAATGTCCGTCAAATTGTCCTCTGGTGAAGTCCAATTTATTTGACGACAGTGCCAAACAGTTAATTAGTCGAATTTTCTCCACAACTTCTTTACTGATTCCCAGAATTCGTGAAAAGTTGCCTGGATCACTGAGTAAAGGGTGTCCACGATGAAATTGCCACACACAAAATTGATTCGCAAAATTCGAGTTTTCATCCGATTGCCATCAAATTTTCAGGGATTGAGAAATAACTATTAAACTTCATTTTACCATTTTACTCGTATTTTATTTACAGTCCATACGCAAATGCCCGCACCTTGGCCTTAACCCCGGCCATAAGATTCTGCACAACCTGTGAATCAACCGTTTTTTGCATGTAAACCCATACTTTCTTCAGTTCCTCGACTGTCTTCACTACCTTAGGTCGTTTAAGAAGGTGTTGCTTCATAATCGCCCAGTACTTCTCGATGGGGCGGAGCTCCGGAGTGTTGGGAGGGTTGAACATTTTCGGCACGAAATTGACCTTATTGTCCGCATACCACTTCAGCACGTCCTTGGAGTAGTGGCATGAGGCCAAATCCGGCCAGAAGATTGTTGGGACGTTGTGGGCCTTCAGGAGAGGAAGCAGCCGCTTCTGGAGGCACTCTTTTATGTACACCTGTCCGTTCATCGTGTCCTGGGTCACGAAAGGTGCACTCCGCTTCCCGCACGTGCAGATGGCTTGCCAAACCAGGAATTTCTTCGCAAATTTGGACATCTTCTGAGTGCGGACATGCTCCGGAACGCTGAACTTATCCTTGGCCGTGAAAAACAGGTTGCCGGGGATCTGTTTGAAGTCGGCCTTCACATATGTTTCGTCGTCCATGATGCAGCATTCAACTTTCGTCAGCATGTTGAGGTACAACTTCCTGGCACGGGTTTTGGCGGACTTGTTCTGCTTCTCGTCGCGATTAGGGGCCTTTTGTACCTTGAACGTTCGAAGCCCAGCCTTAGTTTTGGCCTTCTGGACAAAACTTCGGCTTAGGTGCAGCTTCTTAGCCACATCCCGAACGGAGGCGTTCGGATTTCGGTTGAAGGCCCCAACTACGCGGTTGTGATTTTTGGTGTTGTACGGAATACTTTTTCCTTCACTTCTGGGCTTCCGATCGGTGGTCAACCGTTCCTCGAACCGCTTAATCACTCGCGACACCGTGGAATTCGCGATTCCCAACGTTTTAGCGATGGAACGATGCGAGAGATCCTTGTTCTCGTGATGAATGCGCAAGATTTTATCACGCACGAGCTGTTCTTTCGACTTCATTTCCGCGAGTTTTGATCACAGGACTTTAAAACTTGCAGGATGTAAATAATGCACTATGAACTAAATTCACCCAAATTTTCATTAAATTCTACCCAACGGTTAAAAAGTTAGAGCAATTTCATAGTGTGGCAATTCCATCGTGGACACCCTTTATTTATCTTCATGTTTACCGATATCTTTCTGTGACGCAACACGAATCAGCCACTCTACTACATTCAAGCGCGAATGGAAGAAGGCAGGCCCAACTTTAAGATCAGCATTAGGAAGACACAAAGGACAGACGTGGGTATTACGGTTGTCGACGATAGCATTTGCCATCAACCATAGCTAAAATTTTTGCCAAACCTTCTAACATGGCAAATCTTATGCCATTTTGAAGACTTTACTTGAGAATTTTATAATGCAACATTGTTCAAAACACTAGATGCATTTGTTATTTTCGCCTGTACTGTAGTTGTTTACATTCTTTTGCCATAAAATTTTCGAAAAATTTCCATGGAATTGCCGATGCCCTGGAATACTATCAATGTCAATCAAATTCCTTAGTTTAACCTCATATTACCCATGGATGTTTCTTTCGAACTGTCATGATGTTCTCAGTAGGATTTTGATGAAATAATCCTCAGAATTCTCCTTCAAATTTTTTGATCCCTCTTTAAAAATTTTGCTGGTTATAACTTAAAAAAATTCATTGTATTTTTCATAGCATTTTTCTCAAAACAACCTTGGTTGATGATTTTCTCTAGTTATTTTCTAGTTTATTCAATGAAATTACATACTTTTTTCCTAATGGGACTGGCTTGCGGTTACTTTTCGTTATGTGACAATTTGACTTGGTATTGTTTTTCATTTTTACTTAAGTAACCACCAATTTTGGATAAATACATAAAATAAATACAAAGATAAACTGATTCATGATGCTAACTCAAAACTAATGAAAATTTTAGTTGGGACTGACTTGCGATTACCGGCAGTGCAGATATTTTATGTTTTTTTTTTGTTTCTTTGTGGGACATCTGGAGAAGATGTTCAACAACATGCCGTTTACTGAGTCAGCTGACTCGTTATCGCATTTAGATATGGCAAGTGGGCAGGAGTTTATAGATCATTATTCAGATGCTCTAAATATAAAACCACAAGACCTGTAAGCCGAAGCAACTGTTGTTCGAAATTGTTTGTTCCACAAAAAGTTAATTATAACTTTGGAAACTTTGCGAGCGGAATTGAAAGTTGATATTACACCCAATCTATATAGGTTGCTCCAGGTGTTAATTTCCATTCCCATAAGCTCAGCTGGATGCGAGCGGAGCTTCTCAGCCATGAGTTGCATAAAAACATGGCTGAGAAGTACCATGACGAAGAACCAATTTTCAAATCTGGCAATTTTAAGCATTGAGAACGGAGTTGTGAAGGATTCAGTATCAACCGACACAATTTTGAAGATATTTAAAGCGTGTAATCCAAACCGAGTGCTACAATTTTGATATAAATTTAAAATGTTCATTGACTCAATGTTTTTCTTTGTAGTTTTAAGATTTTTTAGGACGCCGGCGTCGGTGGTGTAGTGGTAAGCGTGACTGCTACTTGGCACCCCAGTAGGGTCTGGGTTCAATCCCAGTCGACGTCGGTGGTTTTTCTGAGGCGAAAAAATCTGGTCACGTCTTCCTTCGGAAGGGAAGTAAAGCCGTTGGTCCCGGTTCATATTCATGAGTCGTTAGGTAGGGTCCAGGTGGTGGAGTCGTCTTCCTGGCGTCGGTGATTGTCACCATGTGAGGAAATAGGCCGACGTAAAATAAAGATTAAAAAAAAAAAAGATTTTTTAGGTTAAACTTGACTCTATATAGATTCAGGTCTTTTCTCTGCCTCTGATGAATTGAGATGCCTCAAGAGAATCGAGTAAGGTGACTACAGTCACCTCGTGTGAATTCATTCTCCATTTGATCCACACGGAATCATACGAGGTATGTATTCACGACACACGATTTTCTTAAGGCATCTCGACTCACCGAGGCGCAGAATAGACCGAATTATACGAATAAACCAGTTCTGATTCATCAATAAAAATAACCTGTCCCCAACAATTACGCTACTTTCATCGCTCTTTTCTATATTCCAATAAACGAAAACAAATCCTTCGAACAGGCCCCCTCTAGATCCCCCCCCCCAGACTAATTGTCTAGCTCCGCCATTGCTTGTTTCAGCGAACGTTATCAGAAACACCTTGTTCTAATAATTCGATTTATTACCACCACAGAACAGAAGCTAAAGCTATTCTTCAAAACAAGCTCTCTGCCCCTTACCCTCAGTAAAATCTGAAACCGCTGTTGACCAGGATCGAAAGTATCCGTGTCGACAAATTCACACTAAATTTCCTATAATTGCCCTCTTCCACCCAAATAGCCCTTGGAAGCATCCGTGATTGAAATTTCCTCAATTACACACGCGAACCATTCAGGAGGAAGGGGACCCGTTTTTATCCGCTCAACATGAACCCTAGAGGACCTACCCTGTACATGCATCACCAACGTCCCGCTTCGCTCTCTCCTATTCTGCTTTCAATCATTTTCTCCAGCCGTTTGTGGTTTAGTTCTGGAAAAGAGCTGCAATGCGACATCCGTTTCCAGCTCGGCGCCTCACTGTATGTTTGGCACCTGCCTACCAATTCAGGGCTCGAGTTTTCCTCACTCACAATATTTTGGTTCGATACCGAGTAGAAAACACACTTACTTACACGCACACATGTCGTTTTACGCTTTTCCACAACCCACCACAAATTGTAGTCGCCCATCCGTATGCGTGATCGTGACAGATGGCACGACGGTAATGGTGGTACAACGAAGAGAAAGAGCGGAAATGTCACCAGAGAGGAAGAGCGCGATCAGCTGTGCCTAATCATCATCAACAGAACAAAGCGCAATCGGTTGCCAACGATACGCGTAAAAACATGCGTGCGACGGAAAAGAGCAGTAGCTGTTCCTCCGTGCTATCAACTTTGCATCGAATGAGAGAGAGAAGTTCTCTTGCCTATAGTCTCATTATCGTTTGCCCCGCTCGGAGAGGACAACCACGGAAAAGGATGTTCAACAGCGACTGATTCTCGAGCAGTTAGTTGCCATTACAAATTGGTGTGGCTTTCGCGTATAATTCAACATCGGATCGGTTTTACAACGTGTTCGTAATCTAAATCGAGAATTTAAGGTGAAGCAGAAAGTTATTCAGTTTGCAATCTAATCGTTTATATGAGCTGAAAATTTATAATTCGGAGAAATTCATCAGGTGAGAGAAGCTGTGAAGCTCGTGAGCGGTCTTGGTGTTGTGCACATGTGCTATTTCCACGCGGGGTGAAAATTGCGAAGACGGACATGTACGCCGCGACGCAAACCAATTGGGTTCAATTAATTCGAGTCGATTGGCTTCTATCGTCAATTGGTTCGGAGGGCGGATTCCCGCCCGCATGGTCAACTTAGGAGAATCACTTCATTTCCGAGGAACCAACTGCGTACCGATGATTATTGACCGCCGAGGACAGGCGGGTTTGGCAGTGAAATACTAAACGGTTGTGATTGGCACGCTTATCAATATTTTGGCTCTCTCGCGCAGCGTTCCCTTCGACTGCTTGGCCCGGTTGTATTTGAAATGAATGAGATTTCGTAACTCGACACAGCAGAGGAAGTCAAGGTCCTGCCTGTCTGGGCGGGTGTGTAGAATGAAAATTGATGGCCGAAGTGGTGATTACAATGCGATTGTTTGTGTTTTGAAAGAAGAGCACTCTGTTTACGTAGTTCGGGAGGAGTTATGAAATTTTCGCAAACATTAGGTCGGACGAGATAGCGATGATAACGATTGAAATCAATTCAGAAGAGTTGAATCATGGAGCAAG
>JAHHFK020001034.1:0-53023 GCA_024533555.2 Aedes koreicus
TGTGATTACATGTTCCGGATCTTCCAGATAGCCACCACATGACCTGTGAAGGGACATCTTCAGATTGCAAATTGAAGTGCATTCTACTTTCTGAAACTAAATGTTGATTAAAAAAAACATAAGATCGTCCGTTTGAGGCTACTTCCAGCATGGTTCTGACTTCTTGATCAAACTAAAATAATTTATATTTTATCAATGTGCTGATGTACACCACGTTGATTTTCAATGCAATTATCCTTGCTATGGTGCTGGGAACGAATAAAATACCTAGTATCCAATCTCCAACATGCAACATCTTGGCCTTTGGGGATCCCACCTGAATGAAAAAGTTCAAATAACAAAATCATTCATTCCACTTTTTCAAAATGAATGTGGATTGCAAGAAAAACCTCGATATAAAGCAACATTAATTTTTGGCTTTCGTCATCGTTTTTTCACTCAGTATAACACAACCATACATATCGATGATACCAGTAGTTTCTAAATTGTCTCATATATGCAGTGATCTCATCATTTGTCATGATCGGGTTGCGGTTTACGAGAAATCGACGAAAAAAGTCAAAAAATAAAGTTGATTTATATCAAGTCATGGCTGTATTTCCAAGAACTGGCCACTTTCACGGATGTTCCGAATCTTCCGGGTGGCCACCATGCGACCTCTGAAGGGATATCTTCAGACCACAAATTGAAGTTCAGTCTACTTTCACAAACTAACTGTTGATTGAAAAAAAAACGTTTTGTGGGACTAATTCTAAAAACTGGCCACTTTCACGGATGTTCCGAATCTTCCGGGTGGCCGCCATGCGACCTCTGAAGGGACATCTTCAGCTCACGAATTGAAGTTGATACTACTTTCACAAACTAACTGTTGATTGAAAAAAAAAAAAACGTTTTGTGGGACTAATTCTAAGCACTGGCCACTTTCACGGATCTTCCGGGTGGCCACCATGCGACCTCTGAAGGGACATCTTCAGTCCACGAATTGAAGTTCATACTACTTTCACAAACTAACTGTTGATTGCAAAAAAATCGTCTTTTTGGGACTAATTCCAAGAACTGACCACTTTCACGGATGTTTCGAATCTTCCGGGTGGCCACCATACGACCTCTGAAGGGACATCTTCAGACCACAAATTGAAGTTCATTCTACTTTCACAAACTAAATGTTGATTGCGAAAAAAAAAACGTTTTTTGGGACTAATTCCAAGAACTGGCCACTTTTACGAAGGTTCCGGATCTTCCGGATGGCCTCCATAAGTCCTCTGAAGGGACATCTTCAGATCACGAATTGAAGTTGATACTACTTTCACAAACTAGACGTTGATTGCAAAAAAAGTCTTCGGTTTGAGACTAATTCCAAGAACTGGCCACTTTTACGGAGGTTCCGGATCTTCCGGGTGGCCACCACATGACCTCTGAAGGAACATTTTCAGACCACGAATTGAAGTTCATTCTATTATACTTTCATAAACTGAATGTTGGTTGCAAAAAGAAAATTTCATCCATATGGGACTAATTCCTAGAACTGGCCACTTTTACGGACGTTCCGGATCTTTTGGAGAGCCACATGATTCCCAGCATGGTTCTCAATGTTGATCAAACAAAAATTGCTTTTTACTTTCAATGTTTGGATGCACACCACGCTGCCTTTGAAAGCAATTCACAAAGTGAGCTAACATTATTTTTGCTATGATTCTGGGGAGGAAGGAAAAACCTGAAGTCCGATCACCAAATTTGATAAGACTCGAAATTTACGGAATATTTCAAAAAAAATTTCACACCAAATGAAAGGTATTGATAATAGCTAGACACTGTCGTGCGTGAAATTTTGGTTTTCCCAGATTTTCCTTAACAAATAATTTCAAAGACTTATGATTTCGTCCCGCTGAAACGGTCACCTTAAGTATAATTTCCCTATAGAGTGAATTACATGTTGTGGCTGTGTAGGTTGAACTTTTATCCAAAAATTACATTATTTTTTTCAAAAGAACAATGGAGCCTTTGATTTAATTGTATGTGGTGTTTTAATCGAATAATATCGCTAAAGGAACTTAAGAGCAAAAACTTCACCATAAAAAATGCGAAATTACAAGAACATCAAAAGAGGTCACGTTATCTCATTTTGTTAGGGCATTGAAATACTCTAATCAATCCACCAGCAATTCATTTCGCTTGAAACTAGATCTACTTCTTGGAAAACTCTCTAGGCCATTGCCTTCAATGAATAAAGATAACCACGAAAGAGTTCTGTGCGTCTTTTGGGACGTTCTATCTGCGGTCTACACAATAATATAACGACGCCGACGCCGAGCTAAAAATTTTCGCCGAAAATTATAATTACAAAGTGAAATGTGCAAATTAAACTTTTGCGTCTGCTGACCTCTCGCTGAACTTGATTGTAATTGGTCAGAAGGTGAAAGAGAGGCTAAACGTGTGATCCAATTAATAAAACATGCTTTCGCGAAGGTGTATTCACTAGGCCGGCATTCGCCAACAATGCCGGGACCGTTATGCTACACGAAAGAACTCCTACGATCCTCCGGCCAACCAGCGATGGGAATTGGAAGAGTTTAATTTGTTCTGCTGTGCACGGTGAAATTAGCTTCCGAGCGCTTTGAATGCTTGGCCAAATTATATGTACGAGGTTCGGAGTGGGTGAGATCGAGATGCGTAAACTGGCAGTAGGAAAGGAGTCATGAAACTGCTTAAATTATGGGAGTAAACAAGATTCCAATTTGCTTTTATGAATCTAAAAATAGATAGATGCACGCTAGCAATACTCCTCCAAGTGTGCACTGAAAGCTTGTACATTTTACTTTTAAACGTCTTATTTGGTACATGTTCAGATCAAAACACAACACTTAATGTTTTCATCTGATATCTCGGTATTTAAGCTTTTATCTGATTACGTTTCAACTATTGAACCATCCCATTAAGCTATATTTTGCTTCAAATAAATCCCACACACTGTGAAATGCAGCTGATTTCATTCTGTCTATTAACAATAGAACAACTATTTGCAATGTAGTTCGATAACCGAAGAAAAAGAAGTTGTCGACTATAGTAACATTGCATTGATAAGTTTTGTGTTTTATATGTACATTTAGACATTCAAGCAATAAGGTATATGAGACATTCAAGCAATTATGAAAAAAATATAGCGATGCAGTATATAGAGGAGCAAAAAGCAAATAAATGTGAACATAAAAAAACGTCAGATATTTGTTTGACACCGTGAAAGAACCTACACTCTAAGTTCAGTTTACCCAAATATGGGTGAAGAATACCATAATCACGATAAGTGCACATAACCATCTATGGGTTCATTACTACTTACCCATATTTGAGTAAACAAACATGTATATATACCTATATTTGAGTATAGATACAAATTTACTCAAATATGGGTAAAGTCAACTATACCTATAAATAAGTATGTGCACTTTTTTTTGCGATTATGGGTAAACAGAGCAAATAGTGTATGATGTGGTGAACTCTGCTTAGAATTTCAGGAATATTTCTAGGGATTTAACCGAGTTCATTCCCATGTTTGGATACGTTTTTCGTTACATCATTTCAAAAAGCATTAACCCTCGAATGCATAAAGGGTGATACGGTCAAAATTTGGTCAAGGGAAAACGCGTGTAAATCGGTGAAATCGTTTATTTAAAAAATCAAATTAAATTTCTTTTTCAAGTTCAATTAGTATAAAATTCAGGAAAAATATTCAGTTAGGCTTCCGCTTTTCCAAATCTGAATTGCCGGGCCTTACGCTTGACCCCTGCCATCAGATTTTGTACAGCCACCTTGTCCACCTTCTTCGCCGCAGAAAGCCAGTTTGCCTTGAACTGCTGCTCGTCCTTAGCAGTTTTTTTGGTCTTCTTTAGGTTCCGCTTGACAATAGCCCAGTATTTCTCGATTGGGCGGAGCTCTGGCGTGTTGGGAGGGTTCTTGTCCTTGGGAACCACCTGCACGTTGTGGGCGGCGTACCACTCCATGGCCTTTTTACCGTAATGGCAAGATGCCAAATCCGGCCAAAACAGTACGGAACAACCGTGTTTCTTCAGGAAAGGCAGCAGACGTTTATTCAAACACTCTTTCACGTAAATTTCTTGGTTGACAGTCCCGGAAGCTATGAAAATGCTGCTTTTCAAGCCACAGGTACAGATGGCTTGCCAAACCAGATATTTCTTTGCGAACTTTGACAGTTTCGTGTGCTTGAAAATATCTGCTACCTTTCCCCTTCCTTTTGCCGTATAAAACTCCTGTCCCGGAAGCTGCTTGTAGTCGGCTTTGACGTAGGTTTCGTCGTCCATTACCACGCAGTCAAACTTCGTCAGCATCGTCGTGTACAGCCTCCGGGATCGCGCTTTGGCCGTCGTATTTTGTTTATCATCGCGATTTGGAGTCACTACCTTCTTGCAAGTCGATAGTCCGGCTCGTTTTTTGGCTCGATGCACGGTTGTAGACGATACACCCAGCTTATTTGCGGCATCTCGGAGAGATAGGTTAGGGTTTCGCTTGAAACTACCGGCAACTCTCTTTGTCGTCTCAGCGGCTTCCGGTTTTCGATTTCCCCCCGATCCAGACTTCCTGGCTGTCGACAAACGTTCCCCAAACACTTTAATTACATTTGTAACGGTTGATTTGGCAACTTTTAGCGATTTTGCCAACTTTGCGTGCGAGTAGCTCGGATTTTCGCGATGCGCGAGCAAAACTTTGATACGCTGCTCTTCTTGCTTGGACGGCATTTTGACAACTGAAGAGTGAATTCCAAAATCAAAATAGGAGCAACATTTTACACACACACACCTTCAAAATGAGGGGTGTTCAGGTTTTTTAAATGCAAAATTGAAAGAAATACGTCAAGTTGATATTGACCAAATTTTGACCGTATCGCCCTTTACTGTTGTCGTTTGGAATCATACCGGTTGCTACAGCATGAGTCACACAACTATTACCCTTTCAATTCATAAATTGGTGATAACGTCTAAATTTATTCAAACAAAATGTTATGTCGTTATTATTCTTTCATGTATTCTTTCATTATTTTTTTAATTATTGTTTCCAATATTTTATGTACTTTTTAATCGTCACAATTTATGGACTATGTATTCTATTTTTTCATTTATTTATTTATTTATATTTATATGTTATTGTTCATCCATTCATTCAGTTATTAATTTGTTCATTCGCTATATAACTTATTTGTTAATAATTTTTTTTTTCATTTAAAAAATATCTTGTTTTTCTCAGTTTTTTGAACTAACAACTTACAAATAAACTTACAAATTTAATAACTAGTTGATTAATTCTATGAATTTATTTTTTTATTGATTGTTTCTGTTATTTGCTTATATATTAGGTGTGTAACTAAGTTCTCGCTGTTTATCAGTAGATGGGTCTAGCAGTTAGAGCTGGTAGATTTTGATATATCCAAAACGTCATGAACCAAGGTTAGACGTATGAAAAACAAACTGCTTTGACACATTAGTGATTTTATTTTTGTATTTAATACTTCTGGTTGTGTGATTTTTGTGACAAACTATCGTCATTTGCGAGAAGTCTTGAAATAAATTATTCAAATTTTTTATTTAGCTATTTATTTGCTATATAATCTATAAATGTTTTAACTTATTCTTTTAAAATCGTTGTTCTTAAATCATTTGATCAAAAATTCATACACATTTGCATGTATTCAAATATTTTTTAATCAATGCATATACATCTTCATATGTTCTTTTTACCTTTTCTTGAATATCTTTTTCTTCTTTATTCATTTGTTTTATTCTTATACATATTTATCCATTTTTTAAGTCGTTGATTGATTTTTTATGAGAGAATGTATTCAATTATAGTTGTGGTTTTTAATGTTGGAGCTTTTATATTTATTTTCTTAACATTTTTTTTATCTCTTTATTTATTTACTTTCTGATTTATTTGTAAAATACTTTATTTGTTTATTTTAACGTTTTGCGTTTTTGTTGTAAATTATTGCTTTGTTTGTCTTGTTTATTATAGATTTTTAGAATAAATAATTTAGCATAAAATTAATCGAATGATGTTTTAATAATAAATCAAAATAAATCAAAAAGCTCGCGTTGATGAAGTCGTGCTATCCATGTGGCCGATTTGCGTTTATAGGTGTATGGTATAAAAGCTTCACTTTTATGGCAAGGTGCTGAATCTGTAATAGGCGGTTTAAATTCGCCGTGCTTTCCGTCGGAACATGGTTTTTAAATAATGCTCCTAAGGAATAATTAAGAGTAGTTATTTTGAATAATTGAATAGGGCTCAGATTTGAAACGAGGCACAGTTTCTTGGCTCAGACAGTTCTTCCTTTCGATCATTTTGCTAAACCATCGGCTGGAAAGCAGAAGTGCGCGATTAAAGTTAGTTACGTTTTATTTGTTTCAAGTACAATCTGTAGGTAAAGTTAGTGAGTGAGTTTTAAGCATTGTAAGTGGTGTTGATTGTCCCGCGTTTCTTTCTTTGTTTAGTGGACTGAGGTCTTTTTTGAATCGCCAATTCTGCATATGTTTTTTATTTAAAATAATTCTACGAAAAACCTAAATATATTGAATCGAGTGAGCGATTTAACTTAGTACTAATGTAGATTCGTGTTGGACGTGCAGCGCGCTGCGCTTTTTTCGCACGGCTGGAAATATTCATCGTCTATCACCGACCATTCAAGGCTCCGTCGTGGTGCTAATTGAATCCTAAGGATCAAAGGATCTAAGGATCTTCAAGGCCCGTGTGTTTCGTGAAGGCCCGCCTCAAGAAGGCAGTTAATCGGAGAATCGAGTGAAGTCGCCAAAACTAAAAGTAGCGAAGTATCTCCCATCGGTCGTCCAAAGCCGAAGCTAAGGTCCCTCTCCGTCAACTTTGTGGAGCAATCCGAGAGCTCGTGCCGTCAATTGCACGCTAAGAACCCGATCCAAACCGAAGGATAGAGGTATCACCGATCCCCGCTCGGTGGAACGGATAGGTACGCGAAGCCGGGTCGCTTTGGGTACGTGTGCCTCTTTTCGTAAGGGCTGATCGCCCCGGGGACAGAAACGGCTTTCAAACGCCGCCTTCACTCTCGTGGAACAAAAATCGGAAGCTTTCGTTCCAGCCACCACTCCCTCCGCATCTCTAGTTCGGCCATATTGCACACACGGGTTCTTTCGTCATTGTGCGCCAACTCGCAGCGTGGACATCCTGGTGGCAACCATTGCACCGCCGCCATTTCGTTGAGCAAGCCGCAACGGAGTCATCGAGGTACCAACGGGCCCCATCAGTCGTCGAGTCTTCGGAAAAACCTGCGCAGGTACGTTTTTGCTAAGTTACATGGCCATGTTTGCTCTTCTCTTTCATTGTCGTCGAAACCGTCCAGCATGAATAAACGAATCTAGGAAATAAGAATAAATTCGATTAAGATGTGATAAAAGTTTAGTTGCGTTTAACGCCAATTATCGGGAATAAAATACTCACTAATTTCGGGAGCTTAATTTGTTCGTTGATCAATTTGGTAGACATCCCTTCGCGGTCCCTAAGATCGCTCAGCTGATGGAAGGAAAGGAGTTTTAGCCTGTTTTCTCCCAATAACCGTTCCAGAGTTTCCTCTGAGCCAAAACAGTCTCTAAAGTCGGGCAAAACTAAACGTGACCGGTAGTCTCTCTTGGAGAGTGGCGCTTAAGCCATCGAATAATTAAACTCGGAATTAGCGAATGGTTACATTATGCATTCATTTGTTCATTAACTTGATCATTTGTTAATTTTTACAGTGATTCATTCAAATATTTATTTATTACTGTGTATTTGTAAATATCCATTTGTTGATTCATTTAGTTCAATTATATATTTTCTCATTAATTAATTAATAATTAAATGAAATATTTAAAATTTATTCATTAACTGATCTCAATGCAATTTCTCATTGTTTATTAAAAGTTTTTTTGATAAATATTTCTAAATCCTGAAGGATTTTTGTTTATATTTATGTTCATGCATCTGTTTATTATAACATTTTTCATTCAAATTATTTTTATTTTTATCAATCAATACATTTATCCTTGCATACTTTTTGTGCGTTCCTTATTCATTTTGTATAAAAAGATTTTTTTTATTTTTTAATTATACATTTATTTATTTCCATGTTTTAAATAGATATTCTTATTTAATTATTTTGCTGTACATTATTGTTTCCCTTCCTTTTTGATTGATTTTTTGATTTTAATGATTTCTAACACAGTTAAATTTGTCTGCGATCTCGTCTGTTTGTATATCAGTTATGCATTGAAATCTAAGCGTAAATTACATTCAACATCAGTGGTACTCAATGATGCTGCTGTGAACAAACAATATGTCAGTAAAATCTCAATTGTCATGCCTTTGGCTGTGCGGAGCTCTGCAAACGATACAACAGAAAAAGTCTAACTCAACGTAGAGTGTAATTTATCGATTTAACTTTTTGATGATTTAATACATTTATTGTATCAAAAGTTCTTTGTTTACGTTCATTGTTTTATTTCGTGTCATTTATTTAATTTCGGTCATTTTTTCAATTTATCTATAAGGTTAATATTTATTATTTAAATTGCCATACATCGTATTTACGATATGACTTCATCTACAACATTTCACCAATATACTAATTCTATGGCTGCCTCTCTCCAACCTCGTTGACGACTCACACTCACCCACACTCCTGTTGCACCTGGTCCGCCCATCGTGCTCGCTGTGCCCCACGCCTTCTTGTACCGGCCGGATTCGAGGCGAACACCATTTTTGCAGGGTTGTTGTCCGGCATTCTCGCAACATGCCCTGCCCACCGTATCCTTCCAGCCTTCGCGACCTTCTGAATACTGGGTTCGCCGTAGAGTTCAGCGAACTCGTGGTTCCATCTTCGCCGCCACACTCTATCCTCCTGTACGCCGCCAAAGATGGTCTATAACGTTACAAAATCATTCATTCATATGGATAACAATATGCTTCGTCTCATGTATTGTTTACTTTTTATTTTTTTTATAAAACATATTTTTTAACTCTGATTGCTTAAATTTTTTACTATCTAATTTTATGTTTATTAAACAATTTTATGTTTACGGGCTTCAAATGGTGAGTTGACAACTTCGAACGAGGGTGCGGCCGACCTCTCGTCCTCACAAGTTCCTACCTCACGCCTCCACGAGTCATATGATCACAAAAGACTGCCAGCTGAAACATGGAGACGCTGGTTGGCGTAGCCTGGGCAATGTTGTCAATCTGACAATAGCGAAGTGAGGGGGTGCGACTGAAGATCGTGTACCTTTAAATCATATTGTATATTTCCCATTCTCATTTTATCAATAATTTCAGGACGCCTTGGAATCATTTTTGCATTCCAAAACCATGTAAGAGCCGGGAGCATTACGACGGGCATCAAAGGC
The DNA here is from genome assembly GCA_024533555.2 of Aedes koreicus. Classification (NCBI taxonomy): domain Eukaryota; kingdom Metazoa; phylum Arthropoda; class Insecta; order Diptera; family Culicidae; genus Aedes; species Aedes koreicus. The sequence goes on from JAHHFK020001034.1 coordinate 9,414, forward strand.
TCAATTTGTTTTTCAGCATTTCAGCATTACACTTAATTTAAAATTGCACTTCTGAATTTCAACTACTAGAAGACTGGCATGTGCTTATAAGCAATGTAAGATTATATTTAAATATTGTGTTTAGTGGCATTATGGTAAGATAAGCCATTTATTTCAGGAATCATCAAACAGGACTCTTCGTTCACTCCAATTGCTATCTTTGAAATGTTACTAGAATAGTATAAAGAAAAAATATTACTACATGCCTTTTAAAACAATATCTTTTATTGAAATTTTATCTGTGATATTTGGAATGATCTATTCTGTTTTCAGCTTTCCCAGGACAAGTAGGATATTAATTCATATCTAATTTTTATTTATTTTTCAGTAACAATCCATTGGTAGTATCATTCAATTTTGAAATTTGAATAAATTGGCATGTTTGTCTATAATGATATCCTAATATTGTGTGTACAAAATATACTAAATATTAAATAACATATAACGGGGAAAGGGCACCCAAGTGAAACAATTTGGATAGGGAGCATGGGACTGCCTCCTCCCTATTGTTAACATTTCCCGGAACGAGGGCGGGCTCTTCGACCCCATCTATTGGGTTTATTATGTCAATCGGGGGCTCGATTCTACTGCTGTGCGTGTGAACTTGCTTTTGGAAGGAGATTCTTTTCCCTATATTCGCGGGTTTCGGGTAAGTGTCTTTGCTTACGGGCCCGCCCAAACGTTTTTGGCCCTTCATACAGGAGCTTGATGATCACAAACAATATTAGAATCCTGATCAAATCGTTTTTCAGATTATTCCACTGCTATGGGAAGTTACCTTGCTACAATAGATGGTAGTTTTATATCATCATCATCATCATTAAACAATTTTATGTTTACTTCTTTTTATTCGCTAATTGATATAAGCGTCTCTTTATCTTTTCTATGTATTAATAGTATAATCATAAATGAATTAATCGATTCATTCATAAATTTATTTCTTCCCTGATTTCTTTACAATTTTTATATTCATTAAATTATCTATTATTTTCTATTTTTGCTGTGCATTTATTAATTATTAACCTTATATTTCTTGTAGTTTTCCTTATGTTTATTCTTCAAATAATTCGTTAAGTTATCCATTTATTTTATTATTCATCTATTTAATTTTGATTGAATTGATGTCTATTCATTTTTTGTTGTTTTTTAATGAACATATTTGTAAATGCATTTATTTATTTTTTTGTCTCATTCATAACTATTTTGCTTTTTTGATATATTATTTTACTATTTACATGGCATAACGTCACAATACTATAACATAGCCTCATACACAATATCCCTCCATAATGCCCGATTCGTGGTGGCTACTCCCCAATCCCTTGGGCAGCTTGTACCCCCTAGGTCTTGCTCCACCTGGTCTGACCATCTTGCTCGTTGCGCCCCACGTCGTCTTGTACCAACCGGATTCCCGTCGAACACCATTTTTGCAGGATAGTTGCCCGGCATTCTCGCAACATGTCCTGTCCAGCGTATCCGTCCAGCTTTTGCCACCTTATGAATACTGGGTTCGCCGGCGAGTTGCGCGAGCTCATGGTTCATCCTTCGCCTCCATAGTCCGTCCTCCTGTACTCCACCAAAGATGGATCTTAACACCCGTCGCTCAAAAACTCCGAGTGCTCGCAGGTACTTTTCAAGCATTGTCCACGTCTCATGCCCGTTGAGAACAACCGGTCTTATTAGCATTTTGAACATTTTTGGATGCACTTCGTACGGGAGCTAAGTCTGTTGGACCGTAGTTGCTTGTGGATCTTCAACCCAATTTTCTATGCATCGCGCTTTAGTCTGGTGTACTGCTCTGCCACCGCTTCAAATGTTCTGCCGACAATATCCACGTCATCGGCAAAGCAGATAAATTGACCGGATCTGTTGAAAATCTTGCCTCGCATGTTAAACGCCGCCCGTCACATAACACCTTCAAGAGCAATGTTGAACAGGAGGCAAGAGAGACCATCGCCTTGACGAAGCCCACTGCGGGATTCGAATGAACCCGATAATCTACCCGATATCCTCACACAGCACTGGGTTCCATCCGTCGTAGCCTTGATAAGTCGGGTCAGCTTCCCCGGAAAGCTGTTCTCGTCCATGATCTTCCATAGCTCATTTCGGTTAATTGTATCATATGCGGCTTTGAAGTCGATGAATAGATGACTCTATATTCACTGCACTTTTGGAGGATCTGCCGCAAAGTGAAGATTTGGTCCGTTGTGGACCGTCCTTCGATGAAACCGGCCTGATTACTTCCCACAAATCTATTTGCTAGTGGCGACAGTCGCTGGATAATACGTTATAGGCGGCATTAAGGACAGTGATCGCACGATAGTTTTCACAGTCCAGCTTGTCGCCTTTTTTGATATAACGGTGCTTAATTTACGGATGATCAATCGAATCTTGACCTGACTCATGAACAAAACAACGATATTGGGCATGGATTATTTTTGGAATCTTCGGCAATGTGGATTAAAGGCTCAAGAGGTCACAAGCGAACAAGCGTTCCTTAAAGTTCAAGTCTATTGACATTCCTATATCCTTGTCGTGTCGTGTTGAGCACCTATACTTAAGAAATCACAGAGAAAGTAGGCCTATCTGTCAGAGGATATGCTTTTTCAAGAGAAATTTAAAATGTGTTTGCGTTTAGTGATAGTTGGAAAATGTATTTAAGTTTTTTATTTTATTGTCTTTAAGTGAACAAGTGAAGTGTTTGTGTTAATTTTTAATACAATCAAAAAGGTGTTCTGTTTAAAAAGTGAATTGTAAAAACTCAGATTCGATTGTTTTGCATCTCATCCAGAATTTTCAAAAGATATTGGAGTCAATCGAAATCATGTACAGGACATTTTGCTGGCTTTGAGTACTTTAGATGCCTCAAAAGAACCTGGCCTTAATGGTATTCCTCCAGTACTTATTAAAAATCTTGCTACAGAGCTCACTGCTATTTGGCTCTTCAATATGTAATTGGAATTTGGAAACTTTCCAAAAATTTGTAAAAGCTCATTCTTAGTGCTTATCTTTAAATCTGGTCGAAAATCTGACATACGTAATTATCGTGGTATAGTCATTATCTCTTGCATTCCAAAACTTCAATATTCCAAAAATAAAACTACCCACATGCAACATGGCTTCTTTTAAGGAAGTTCGACATCGAGAAATCTACTTGAATTTATAGATTATTCATTGAATGCAATGGATAATGGAAACCACGTAGAAGCTCTCTATACAGACTTCAGCAGAGCATTTGTTCGCATTGATATACCAATATGCTGGGCATGTCGTAAGAATGTCGGACGACAGCCCTGTGAAAATGGTTCTCGAAAACGAACCGACAGGTACAAGAAGAAGAGGCGCGCAATGAGCAAGGTTGATTGATCAAGTATAAGGCGACCTGCGGACCCTCCGCAGACAGCGAGGCTGGCGAGGTACAGCCATGGACCGATTACAATGGAAACAACTTCTGTGTACAGCAGAGGCCACACCGGCCTTAGTCTGATTGGTAAGGTAAGGTATACCAATGTTGCTGTTTGAACTGCAAAAAATAGGAATTGAGTCAGGACTTCTGGAATGGCTTGGAACATATTTAACAAACCTCCAACAAATAATAAAATTCAACGGAAAGAAATCAAATCCTATTCAAGTCAATTCAGGTGAATTCTTCTTCATGTGCCGGTTCGGATGTTTACTGGCTTTGTACGACTTCTCTCTTTCCCTCAACACACTGTTGTTTTCGACATCTTCAGCACTTTAGCCAGCTTGGAACCGGAGCACTCCAGATTTTCCAGTTTTTTGTGCACAATATGTTTTCTTCTTTTGAGTTCCATTTGACGTTATTTCCGAACGCAGTCGACTGCTTCGATCAAACTTGCACCAGTTGTTCTCTATAGAAGTGTTAACAAACCACTGTCAAAAATTTTTGATTCCTAACATTAGAGGTGTGCCAGCGGTGCGCGAGGGGCGTATCAATCTGCTTTAGTCAGCCTTTACTTGATCTAGAAAGTTGACAGCAGGAAAAAATGTCGTTCAAAGAGCGTAACTGCCAAGAGGAAGAAGAACAAATTAGCATATCTATGTAGGCATGCCATAAATCAACTCTCTATCTGCATTTCAGATGCTATAAACATTCATATCAGCCTAACATTTGCTGAAGAGTAGTATCAAAGAAGAATGCTAAGATGGAACAGTTGGTACAAATATTTTTTTTATTTCAGTTTCCTCTTCAAAAATTAAAATCGGTCCTTTTCGAACGAGCACTCCCCAGTAAACGGGTTGACAAATCTTGTCATGCTTATGCCGTTCCCTCGTACTGCAAACAAAGACCAAAGTACCTTGAGAACAAGGTAAAGCATATTGCCAGCTGTCATATTATTTTCACATACACGCCCATTCGAGCTTACTATAAATATATCTAGAACGTCAAACGCTGATTAGTCATATTTTATGAATTTGATTTATTGTTATTCAAAACGCAAGAAAACTGCGCCAAACTCAATTTTGAGATAGCTACATATAATATTTTTCAATAATATAAAATGGGTCGGAAAACGTCTTTGTCAATTTGCGTTCGGAAGTTAGCTTAAAGTTAATTTAAAGTTGTAGAACCCCTTGGTCCGAAGTACACCTTAAAGCCAGCACCTAACTATACATATTTGCACCTTTGTTCTGATTTGCTGTGTTATTTTGACCGAATATATGAGAGTGTGTTTGTGTGAGTTTACTATTAGGGGCGTATTATTAAGCTTGGGACCGACCTTGGGACCGATGTGCTAGTACTGACTGAGCCAAGAAAAAAATCGTATTTGTTCGGGACCTACTGGTCTTAGAGTTAGTCTATGATAATATTCCGTTCGATTATTTTGCAAGGAAGATTGACATTTCACCCATACTGGAGCAGTTGTCAAAATTACTTTCGGTAAAAATGGCAAGAATTACTTCTGGTCTTCACTTGCCTGTTGCATACTGGTCAATAAGCCGAAAAAAAAACATTTTATGAATTATGGAAAATTTTGAAAAAAGTATTTTCTTGTTCGTTAATTCTTTTATAGCTTTATTTTTTTCGAGTAATGCTCGAAAAACTATGGGCTCGGCACTCGTTTTCATACCAAAATAAAAAAAAGGGGATTACTCAAATTGAGTTGTGGCAATGAAACTCAATTTAGGCTACGTTCGGTTTTATCGTTTTTGAGTTAATGTTACTCAAATGTGAGTGAAACCGGATGGCAAACAAACATCCATGTTTGTAATGAAAAACTGCGAAGTTCCTTCTAGTTGTGTAAATTTTTTCTAATTTTTGAGTTTAAATCGTTGTGGATCTACCTGAAACAGTGATTTTAGCCGGGCTTAAGTGAAATTGAACAATATGTTCTAACAATAATCATTATCATAAAAATTAAATTCTTTAGTTTTTGCGTACGCATGCAGATTTCATTATATTAATAAAATTGGTCTACTTTAACTTTATTTAAAAAAATATACTTTTTCTTAAAATTATTCAGAAAAAAATTCCTGAATAAGTGTGATACTCGAAATTAGGAAACGATCATCATCGCGTTGTCGAACACGTCAAATTTCAACGCTAATTGACTCAAAAATATTCAATCATAACGTATTTCTCCATTCAATTTGTATACTTAATTAACGTACACTCTGAGATTCTTCTAATCGTTGATAGTTAAAAAGGAATCATTTTTATGATTCATGGAGTTTACATGTCGCATAGTATAAAAACTATACTAACGTGTCATAATTATACGGAACTATGCGTCAACTAGGCGAATATCGATTTAGTGTGAACTTTAAACTAGTTAGTTTAGATTTTGTTCTGAGTGTACAAGAGTTACTTAATACCTACATGCAGAAATTTAAGCAAAAAACTTGCGTTTGGCTGGCTTTTGAATCGAAACTGCTTAAATTTCATGCATTTCTGAAGACATTTCATAACTTTTTTTTTGCTTCTGTCTTTTTTCGTACCACTACATAAACAATGCAGCGACTACAATACCTTGTACCTTATATACGTTGGAAACAGACATCACACTGACGTTTGCCTTTGTCAATCTTGACAATTCAAGATGTGTTCAAAAATTACGATACATGAAATGAAAGGGACCGAGGGTCAATCACAAATTACGTTTGCGATTTCTGAAAAGCACACGAGTATGTAATTGTTTATCGTTGGTAGTATTTCAAATGCTATTGAAATGCTTGATGTTAAACAAGCATTTCAAATGCAAACTAGCGTAAACAAAACAAAGTCATAGAATTTCAGTAAATTTGAACTGCTTTCCTGAAGGTTCCATATTCCTGGGTGGTCAGGATAACGATATAATATTCAAAAATGCTCTGTTTAACATGCGCAATAGCGTGATCTAGTGACAGAGAGCCGAACCATTTTTTTTACCATAAGAAACGCTTGACGATCTGAACATTTTTGCTGAAGGTTCGAACATGCTTGTTGGTCTGAACTACGACATTAAATTGTTGAAATTGGCACTTTTTTAAATGCCCACTAGCGCCGCATATTGACAGAACATCGAACCATACTATTCACCTTCCAAAACCTTCTGAACTACTTTGCTGGAAGTTTGAACTTTCTATGTGGTCGGAATCACGATATAAACTTGTTTAAAAAATGCTATCTTTTACATGGCCACTAGCGTCACGTAGTGCCAAGTAACCAAATTCTGCACCACACAAATCAATACGCATACACGAGGGTCTTTCCAGGACGAAGCAATTGTGCAACTTTTAGCCTAGCCATAACCGTCAAAACAATCAATTCGCTTGTCGATGGAATGAATAGAGTCTACAGTTAGCAATAAATAACTAAAAAATATTTCTTCCTTAAGCGAGGTTTCGAGCTCATGACATTGGTTTTAGAGTTAAAGATGACAGTGACTAAGTCATGTTTTTTTCTGAAAAGGTTATATTAACTCGATCAATTTTAGTCCAAAACATATTCATCACGGAACATGCTCATACCGTTATGATTTGCTTACCCGTTCGAACAAACATATTTTCTTGTTTTTGTTCCTATTTACTTGAAAATTAGTGAAACGTAAACACAATAGCCACGCTATTTTGTTTATGCTGTCTTAGTTTGGAGTTGGCATTTCGGTTTAGTTTCAATCGCAGCTGATTTCCTTCATCAGCGAACTCAAAGAATAGAATTGGATATGCCTAGTCATGATAGCCTACCGAGCAAGGCGTTCGCAGCGAAGCTTCAAATTAAAACAAGAACTGTAAATCTAATTAATTAAACAAATTCAGCCGAGTTGAACGTGCTCCGCCGCGGTGGAACCTATTCGATACGCCAAAAATGAAATTCACGGTATCATTTTTTTCTTTTCCATCTACCTTTAAACTGTTTCATTCGTATCACAATTTTCTTCCCTCTGATTTTCGCCAGTTTGGTCTTCCTCTTTCACTCCAGCGCTCTTTTTCTTCCCCAAAGGTCGAATGGCGTTGATCCGCTACAGCGCTAGGTCTTCCAATTTCCCGTCTGCTGTCAGCGAGTGGGCACGACGAAACAAATACACCCGTTGGCATGGGTACGAACGAAGACATCACGCGCGAACAACGGGCTCATCCAAGAAACCCACGACGCGATGATCAAGTTCAAGATCACTGCCACCCGAAAGGAGGCGAGGCTGATGGACGAGGAGCCTCGTCGCATCGTTGCATCTTGCTGGCGCTCACACGAATACATTCGGTGCCCTCGCTCACATCAACATTTCGGGGAATATTTATCTTTCGCTAGACAAAAAAAAAACAAATCAAAAAAGAAGTAGCTCCCAAGAAGGTGCCACCAGATCACGGCGTTGTAAGATCGAGATTTTTGTTGGTTTTTACGACTTGTTAGCTCAAGAAAAATCTACTTTAGATGATTGTTTTTTGTTTATTTTAACATAACATTAAGAAATTCTTCCTTCTCGTTTGGTAGATAGATCAGCCATCTGACGCTGCTGTATGTGAATAGATTTGATGTTGCATCTTCGAGTATGCAATGGCATCCGCTACTCTATTGTCTCGGGTGGCCTCACGAAGAGGCACAGAAAGAGAGAAGATCGCAAACATACCCCGTTCGATGCTTCGGCGTGGATCGGATCAGCTTGTGACTGGCTGTTGATCGTGTTGCGGTCCGAGAGAATAGGTACCGTATGTTGCCGGCCTATCTGATTATGCTGGTTTCCAGTTCAGTTACATACGGAGTGCTCTTTCTTATATGGGACCAACTAGAACACCATTCGATTCGTGATCCATCTTCGGAGCGATGGTGTTTAAACATTCTCCCTTTCAATGGATGGATCGCGAGAATGGGTGTCCGATCACTTGAAGAACCGGTAGGCTTTGATGTTGTCCACTAACCCGTTACACTGAAAAGGAAAAAGATGAGATCTTATTATGGAAAGGAAGTTGTCAAAGGTGACCAACAGCAATTGATTTGATTTGGTTGGATAGATTTTTGAATGTGAATTGATTGGTAGAGCTAAACAGGTCCACTTGCGAGACACGGCCATTGGCCAGGTTGTGTTGAATAAAGTTTGTCAATAAATTTGAGCGGAACAACAAAAAAATGCAGTTATATATTTTTATGGTAATGACCGATGATTTTTATTTGTAAAATCGACTTGTTGCGTAACGGTATGTCCAATATAATACTTTATATTTCATTATTCTTAAACGCTTTAGTATCATCAGTCTGAGAAAAACCTAGAAAAATAAAACTAAAATAAACTACAGTGGTTTTTGTTTTTCTCAGAATATATTTAAATGTTATCAACCTTCCTTGGGTGCTAACATTTTGTGACAAATAAGGTGTTTCGGGTCGTATTGACCCGGATTTCAAACTCACATTGTGTAATGTTTATATGACCAAACTTAAATGTCTTTGTAGTCAAAATGCTTGTTGAAGTCCCAATTTTTAGTTTCTGGTGAGAACTGCCCTTTTTGACCCGATTGGCTACAAGGAATCTCTTTTGTCATAATCCGTGAGGCGGCGAAAAATACAAATTTTCATCGGAATTTTTCATGAGTAGTCTACTTCTAGCCTTGAAATGGACCAATGGCCATATCCCAAGTAACATTGCCAAAACCATCAAGTATTCAGTTTGATTAAAAGTTTTATGAAAGCCAATTGAAATCAATTAAAATGGCACCAAGAGGTACCAATAGGTTTCATATTTTAGTCAGATTTATGAGAACCTACGCAGCTTGTTTACATCGATATTAAAACTTTTTTTTCTCAAATTTCCTCAACTCCTATCAAAGGTTTTATATCGGTTTTATGAACTCGTAAATTGCTGTTTTGAAATGCCATTTTAGGACTCATTCATATTATGTTATTGTGGTCAGTTGAAAAAGCATTTTAAAACCATTTAGCCTCCAGTAAATGCATTAAACGGTAAATTGACACGTGGTTTTAAAACGGCAAAAAAACATGACCAATACTATCCCAAGTAGCACCGAAAACAAGTTTTATTTGTCACGTGCCATGCTATAACAGTGTGATGTGACTTGTTTTGTCGTGAAAAAATACGTTTCGTGCAGTTCAAATCTAGTTTCTTTTGGTTTGTTATTGTTTTGTCATACATGTGCTCTATGTTTTCAGTTAAAACATGTTTGTTTACGTCTTGTTTGCATATTATGTTTCATAAATGTATCAACACAAGTCGTCCTTATTTCAAAAAGCAAACATGCGAGAAACGTCAAGGGTCATAACAAAACTAGTCAGGTTTGTTTTGTAAGAGCCATATTGTACGGGAAATGGATGTTTTTGAACTTTGCTAGAATGATGAGAACGGCGGCGTCCCCGGCGTAGTGGTTAGCATCCATACCTCTCACGCCAAAGACACGAGTTCGAATCTCACCCCGGACAAGTTACGAAAGTACCCAAAAACGACGGGAGATGAACCAGCCCAGGGCTAAAAATCTCGATAATCAAGGAAATAAAAAAAAAAACAGAATGATGAAATATTGAAAATTTTAGTTGCCATGGTATGATCGAACATTATGATTGAAGCCATTGCCTGTACGACAAAGTGAAGTACCAGCAAAACGCAGTCGCAATGAACCAATAATTTGGTTAATTATAAATGCTTTTAATTTAAACTTCAACCCTTGGCTTGAATTCTCTTATATTTATTATAGAAAAATGAATATTTAAGTTCTGTATTGATTGGTAAATAGGATGATAGTGAAGTTTAAGAGGATTCCATCTAATACATGTTGTGTGATGGTGTAACTTGCTTGTATTGGGTTTTTGTTACCCCTTGTTTATTTTTTTGGTTGGGAAAAATTTTTTTGGGTTTTTTTTTTTTTTTTTTTTTTTTTTATTGTTGATTTTTTTTTTTCTGCGCTATTTCTATTCTATAGTAGTACCGGAAAAGGTTTTTTATCATCGGAATGGCAACATAATCATTTGCCACATTGAAGCAAAAATACATGCAATGAAACATTTTGTGTTGCTCGGGATAATTGTAATGTTTGTATTCTCCGTGCGAGGAGTAACGATTATGATGTAGAAGGAGATGTTCGTTCAGCACCATGAGGCTCCAAGAGTGGAGAGCAAACATTACTGTTCACTCTTGGGGCCTCAGGGTGATGAGCGAACATCTGCTTCTACATCATGACCAAATTGTTCTATAGTAGTCATGGCGAAGATAAATTGGCAAAACTTTGATTTTTTCCAATCGCCATATTGAAATATAAGAAATAATTGAAATGTTAAAAAATAAATGCTAAATATTTTAAATGTAATGCAAATGAACTGTAGATCGGAAACCAATATCGGCATTCTTTTAGATAATCTTATTAAATTCCTTCACTTTTCAGGAAATTCACAATTAATGTATCGATTATATTTGTTTTAATTTTTTTTGTCTTGTTGTAAACTCACATAATTTCCGAGAACCATTTTTTTCGGCTCTTATCGGGCCAATATTCACCATACTATAAAATCAACTGTGCATATGATTTAGAGCATGAAATGCTGTATAAAAACTAAATTTGTTTTTGATATTTTGCTGTCATTAGCATTACCAGCATTAGCATTGACGTTTGCACTCCTCGTGGATGGAGCTACGATGAGGAATAATTCGTTGAAGACATGACATGCCACCATGAAAAGAAACCAGTTATTGATACGTTTCTTCACGCAATAATCTCCACAAAAAACTCCTCGATCGCTCACCCGGCCACGTCCATGCAGCCGTTGGTGATAGGGAGGATTTGGTATCTACCTTAAGAAGACACGGGGAACCCATGTAGCCTTCAGTAGATATTAAAGGAAAAAGGAAATGAATAGTCGGAAAGATTAATTAAACAGAACTCCCTGTTTGGTGTCCAGAACAATAATTTATTTAAAAATGATCGTTGGGAGCATCTAGTCTAAGAAGGTAAAGTGATGCTTCATTTCTCTTCAAACGGTTGGACACTAGCTGTTCGATCTCAAACAGCACACAGCGTGCTTGTTGTTGGTAGACTAGCACCAAATACGCGTCCCCCTAGGAGCGTGTATTGTTTCCACCCATTTGAGAGCGGCTAGCAGGCAAACAACCTGATGCTATTATTGTAAAGGGTGTATTCGATAAAAATGGCACACACGTATATACTCATCAAAATTAAACTGATTATCGGATTTTCTTAAAATTTTCAGGGAATGAAAAACTACTAATGAGTTTTGATTTACAACATTTGTTTTATTCAATTTCGTCTCCCATCCCGAATGCCCGAACCTTCCTTTTCACTCCACCCATCAAATTTTGTACAACCGATTTTCCCAGTGTCTTAGTTGTTTTTACCCAAATTTTCTTCAATTCTAGCTCTGTTTTTATAGTTTTGGGATGTTTGCGAAGTTTCGTATTCATAATTGCCCAGAATTTTTCAATTGGACGAAGTTCCGGTGAATTTGGTGGGTTCAGATCCTTTGGCACAAAATTGACTCCGTTGGCTCGGTACCACTCCAATACGTTTCGAGCGTAGTGGCAGGATGCTAGATCAGGCCAAAACAGAGTTGATCCTTTGTGCTTCTTAATGAATGGCAAGAGACGCTTATTAAGGTACTCTTCCGTGTAAATCGCACCGTTTATTGTTCCGGAAGTGATGAAGGGAGCACTTATTTCACCACATCCGCAAATCACCTGCCAGATTAGAAACTTCTTTGCAAATTTCGATAGTTTCTTCTTTCGAACATCCTCCGGAACATCGAACTTCGACTTGGCAACGAAATATTCTTGCCCAGGAAGTTGACGGATGTCGGCCTTGACGTATGTTTCGTCATCCATCACGATGCAACCGGATTTGGTGAGCAGCTTCGTGTAAAGTTTCCGTCCGCGGGTTTTCGCAGTGATGTTTTGTTTTCCATTCCAGTTTGGGGCTTTTTGCACTTTGTAAACATGTAACCCAGCAAGCTTCATGGTTTTCTGCACAAAACCGACTGACATCTTAGACTTTTTAGCGACATCTCGAATTGACATGTTTGGACGGTTCTTGAATTGTTGTACGACTTTCCTGGCCATTTTACTGTCCATTGGACCACTTTTACGACCACTCCCTTCCTTCCTTTGGACACTCAGATGCTCCTTGAAGGTTCTTATTACACGAGACACAGTTGTATTTGCAATTCCAAGCCTTTTAGCAATCCACCGGTGGGACGCCCGTGGATTTTGATTGTGAGTGCACAAAATTTTCTCACGGACAATTTCTTGTTTCGACGACATGACTGGAACTACTGAATGTATAACTATGAAACTTGGCAGATGTAAATAATACACTATGGATAAGATCTACTCAAATTTCTAGGTTTTTTACTCATACGATTCAAAAGTTACAGAAGATTTTCTGTGTGCCATTTTTATCGAATACACCCTTTAGCTCAAGTGGGCAGCTTGAAACATCACGGCGGCGCGGTATATAAGAAGTAAGGGCGGGGCGCGGCATAGCCCGACCGGCCTATAAAAGGGACACCCCGCATATAGGTAGGGAGGAGTGGGATCACGCACCCCCGCGGCGGGGCGCGCCGCGGGGGGGTAAAAAAATAACATCGCGAGAGAGGGTTGTGTGGGCGCCCGGGGGGGGAGAAAGACCCCCACGGGGGGGGACCCCAACACTAGCATTTACTAAAGTCCTAGCTCCCTATGGCTTATGGTTATAGCACTCTGAAAAGAGAAGAACGTCTGAAAATATAAGAACGGGTGGTGAAAGTGTACTTGTCAGATTTCTTGGATTGCTGCAACAACATTGCAATACTTTAATATACAAATTTATAGCATAGCATAGCATTTTTCGACTATACACAATCCTTGGCTGTTGTAGAGACGATGGAAGCGCCAGAAAAGCTGCCTTGGGTATGACAGGCTCTTCAACCATCGATCTTTTTGCACAACACCTGGGCAGGCCTATATGATCAGCAAGGGACGGGATGGAATTAGATGTCTACTTAAGGAGATGCTGGGAACACATGCTACAACGAAGCTAAGAAAGTTAGTGCACTCCTTTGTTGCTCGCTTTCCTGGGCTGGAACACAGGCGTTTCTTACATCTATCCAGGCTTTTCTTGCGTGAGAGCTTGTCTGTCGGTTGGCACATGAACACTTACTCTTGTCCTAGCATTTTATGGCTTATGGTTATAGCGCTAATCCTCGCTTTCTGTAAAGAGAAGAAGAATGCATTGACACAAAGTCAAACGCTCATCCCCCGCGCCCCACACACAAAAATATGCGTTTGTGGGCGTACATGGCAGACGGTTCTGGGGCGATGGGGGTGGTCTTAGGTTGCGTTTCACAACAATGTCATTTCAATCGTGTGGTAATTGACGTTTTATGTTCATACTTAGATCTAGGTCGTCTGATTATGCAATATTATGAAATTTCCTTGCTAAGACATGGTTTCAATAACGCATGCAATCTGATTCAAATCAACAGTCAACAATCAACAATAACATGCTGTTAGGGCCACTAACAGAGTGATTCAGTGGTTTTTCATTGAGAAGGCTAGGTTATTTAGAACGATGACTGAGACTCGATTAGGACCAATTTATGTCAACAGAAATGGGGCCGCAGAGGCCTCTCACAGAACGTGACGGAGGTTACTCTATGGCAATGCCATTGAAAAATATTCGAAGGTTGATTCAAACCAACAGAAAGAATGCTGTTTGAACCACTTACAAAGTGTAGTGGCAGTTCTTTTTATAGGAAAGGCAAGGCATCCGTCATTAATGTTTGGGATATAATTTGAGCCGATATATATGAACAGTACGGATGCTGCTGCGTCTCTCACAAAGTGATTATCGATGTTTTACAAAATTATAGACTAACTTCAAATAAAAAACTTCACGGAAGACCCCAATGGACTTAATCAAAGGACCTAAGGGCTGATGTCCCGAACTCTTAAAAAAATTAGATCACTTACTTACACGAGAGCTAAGACACAAAAAAAAACAAATCTCCAGGAAAACAACACATGTCTCAACGCTTCAATATCAACCATATCAGTACCGCAGTGCTGGTAGAAAAAAATGAACACCTTCAGCTGGTTTGTATTTAACAATTCTCCCCACTTTGCGTTCTTGGAGGTATTTCATCTCAGTTTTAATTTCCAATAGAAAGACAGTAAGGTTACTGGGTGTCCTCCGGAGACTCGTAAAAGTAATCCCTCCCGTAGCAAATCCCATACAAACTCCAAATTATAATTTCATTCCAGGTCATATAGACTTCGACACTTAAAGAAGGTTGTTCATTACCAATCTGCATATCTGTTATAATGAAATGTATATTTCAGAAGTAGCCAACGAAACATCAATCATTTCAAAGTTTATAACAAATAACGCCTTTATCTGTCGTTTTAATTTTCTAAAATCTCTAAGTTAAATTTATGGGATAAAAACTCTCACATTTCGGTCTGTGTCTTACCAAAAGGCTATTCAAATGAAAATTTGCAAAAAAGCGATTGTCACGAAAAGTTAAAACATTTTGAACGCTATTAACTCAACTTTTTCTCAATATACTTTCGAGATGTTAATATTAATCAGTTGAAAATATTCACGGCTATCAATCCAATTATCGTATTATCATTCATTGTTCATTCAAAGATCTCCGTGGTGCAGCCTGGGTAAAGCTAAATGGACTACAATCGAGCGTCTGTATCCATGTCAGGGACTGCTCAGAGTAGCCATGTTCTTCATGTTAGATGCGGCTGAGATACTGTCTTGTCAGTGCGCCAAGGAATCTACATACAAAAGCTGAAGGTCCTGGTGGTGCTGGGAACTATTAAACAGCAGCATCACGGTGGTCCTCCTGCGAGATGGTGAAATCGGTGTGGGTCCAGCGAGCCGACATCGATAAAATAAACTACAGCAAAGAATGACAAGGAAGACATTTGAACCGGAAAAATTGGCATGAACCAAGGTTACGGATAAGGACTAACGATAAGATACTCGCGACGTGGATCTGCCCATCCCTTAATTTTATTGGAAGTATTCGCGTGCTTTTCAACTAATTTGAATAACACAAGTTCCACATCTAAGCGCTGCAGGAGACGTGTTAGAAAGGATCCCAAGTAACAATTTTAGTTTTATTTCAGCCGTATAGCACTCCTCCCGGCTATGTTGATAAAACTACATTCAAAACTCTTTTGTCCACCAGCACCTCCTCTATGCTTCTTTAAAGCCGAAATTTGTACAAAATGGCCCACTCTATAGACGGTTGTGAAAACAAGTTAATAAAACCTTTATAAGAACATAAAGATTTTGAAAATGTTCTAGTGAAAGATGTTATGACCTCTTCAGAACCTTCATAAAACCTATTGGCTGCCATTAAAACCAGAATGTGGCCAGATGGCCACAGCTGTCAAACTTCAATGTGAAATCGAGGTTGGTTTTTGTTGTTCTTCTCTGTTCGATTCTCTGCTCTTCTGATTCATTTAGCAGTAATAAAATGGTCTAGTGTTGCGGGAAATTTTGTTTGATAGCAAAATATCCAAAGCAAATTGTGTTTTCTACAGCGTATTATACTCCAAATTATATGCGCAATTATTTTTATGGTGAATTAATGCGCCTCGGAAATTATGCGAATTTACAACAACATAAATCAAATAAAAACAAATATATTTGATCAATTAATCATGAATCTCCAGGAAAATGCTTGGAATTGGGTGAGATTATCTAAAAGAATGCCGAAATTAGTCTCCGATCTGCAGTTTATTTGCATGCCTTTGAAAATTTGATGCATTTATTTTTCCACATTTCAATTATCTCTAATATTTCAATATGGCGATTGGAAAAAAGCACAGTTTTGCCATAAAACCAATTTTTCTTCGCAATGACTATTATAAAACTATTTGGTCTCATGGTGACTTCCTCCAGTGCCAATTTGCCGTTCAATGCATTTACTGGAGGCAAAATGGTTTTATAATGCTTTTTTCAACTGACCATAATTAGATAAAATTAATGAGTCCTAAAGTGGCATTTCAAAACAACATTTTACGAGTTCAAAAAGTCGAAATAAAACCTTTGATAGGATTTAAATGAATTTGAGAAACAAGGTTTTAAGATTGTTGTAAACAAGCTGCGTAGGTGCTCATAAACCTGACTAAAATATGGAGCCTATTTGCACCTCTTGGTGCCATAATAAAACCAAATTGATTTCAAGTGGCTCTCATAAAACTTTAATAAAGCTTAATAAAGCATGATGATCTTAGCAATGTTACTTGGGAACCTTGGTGCGTACGTTTCGGGTTGGTCATTTCATCAACCAGAGCTGCGGCAATACTCACGAGCTGGGGTAAGCTTTTTCCTGACCGATGAGATACAGAAACAGGCGATTGGGTGGTGGCAGATCAACCCCCGAATGTACAGGTTGATGATCAAGGGCCGATTTTTCGACATTACGTGCATAGCCATCACCTCGGAAGTACAGATGATGATAAAGAAGAATTCTACTCTCCGTAGTGAACAACTTTTGCGGTACCACGGTACAATCTCGCGCGACTGAAGCAACCTGACGTCACCGCTTGCAATGAACTATCGCTCAAGACTGCGCTGTCAAAAGACACCGTGCTGGACGAAACCCCTCTCAAGGACTGTTGAAAGATTTTGAAAACTGCTATCACAAAACTGCAACTGTCGACAAAACGAGTTATTAAACGAGGAAGAGAAGAACTTAGTGCAGGCTGTAAATTCGTAGGTGCGGCGGTGCGTTAAAAGCATACGCAACAGTCCCTCTCAGTAGTTGGACCATGGTCCGTCTTTCTGTCGTTTGCACCTACGTCTAAAACTGCCGGTTTAACCACGGGTCTCTCGTTTAATCCGGTAGAATTTTGCACCACTCCTGAACGAACTTGTCCATCTGAAAAAGATTTCACTGACACTGACCATCCTGTAGACCAGCAGTTCCTTGCCGCGATAACGAGGTCACCCCTGCAATTGTCTTCACTGTATGGAACTGTTTGGTACGACGTGTGAGTATGGGTTAGTACTCCGACACCCATCGTTTCCAAACCAGTGGCTTGTAACATGGTTACAAGAAGGTGCTTTTAAAAAATTTCATTTTTTCTCACATTTCACTGCGTCAGGGAAAAAGTTTCAAATTGGTTGCAATGCAATGAGAAGCAGGAAAAAATGATAATTTTTAAAGCACCTTCTTGTAACCACGTTACAGCCGTGGACCCCTTTCAAGATTATTGGAAAGGCAACGGACAATCGGTATACTCCAGGGGTGGTTTCGACCCGTCAGACAACCCTCACTAGAAAGGTTGTTGGGAAGCAATGCCGGTGAAGAGGAATCATCCACCAGAACGTATGTCAGCGGACTGCAGATGGAGATGTCCTGTATTTGGATCAGCCACATCAGACGCCACGCGGTCAGGTTTGCATTTTAGACCGTGTAAAGAAATGGCAACCACTCAGAACAAACGAAAGATTCATCTTCCACACCATGAAACGTTACAAAGAAACCGGTTCTTGGAAAATATCTCCCAAACCTGGCCGTAAACGCACTGTTAGGTGTCCAGAAGCCATCAAACCAGTGAGAGAGTGAATTTGGCGGAATCTTGAAAAGTCTGGCCAAAAGATGGTCAATGCACTGAGAATGTTGCAGTCAGGGGTATTCTGAAAGACGACCTTTGACTGCATCTTACAAAAAAAAACGGGTGCATGGCTCTGTCAGAAGCTGCTCAAGTGGCACGGTTATTGTGAAATGATGTTTTTGGGCGGCAAAATGTTAGTGATACAGGATCACCAAAACCAGAAAAATGATCGGGTGTGTGCAGCACATCTCTCTGATATTTCTCGTAATAAAATAGGTGTTCAAAGGCTCCAGAATGTTTCAGGGGTGATGGTTTAGGGATGTGTCTCCAAAACTTCCATTGCTATTCTCGGAACCTGGTGTTAAAATCAACAATAAAATTTACATCGATAATATTTCGACGAACCATTTGCTTTCCTTTTGTCCAGAAACACTACAAGAATGCACTCTGCTTCCAACAAGACTCTGCTCTGTCCCACCAGGCGAATGTTACACAGGCTTGGTGTGAGGACAATTTTCCGGATTTTATTTCGTCGAAAGAATGGCCTGCCTCTTCACCTGATTTGAATCTTCTCGAATTTTATGCATGGGGCTACATGTCGGCCAAACTGGGGAATACCAAAGGATTAACCGTGGAAATGTTTAAGAAACGTTTGGTGAACACACGAAAATAAATTCGTTTCTGTTCTCATGAATAAAAAATCATGAAACGAACTCTTATCTTGTTTTAGGATTTCATGACTATTATTCATGGTTTCATGATTTGACAGATATGAGTCATGAAATAAGAAGCTTTGTTTTGCCTCTAGTCTAAATTTGTATAATCAGCTTCATTAATCGGAAATCTATCCAAGCATAACAATACCGTAGTAAGTAAGGTCTGTATCCGCAATAATCCGGACACCTCAAAACATGAATAAAACATCAATTTCGCATTATATTTCCGTCGTAGTTGTTTATTTCAGATTCATGGGATGTGTTTTAACAATTCGTGAAGACAAAACATAGTTATTCGGTATTTGCATAAAATTTTCGAACCTTGCCCTTAACTCCGTCCATTAGGGTTTGTACAGACTCTTTAGAAATCGTAGAAGCCGGCTTTGTCCAAATTTGCTGGAAGTGTTTGATGTCTTTGATTCCTTGCTTCTTTCCAGAAAGCTTCCGCTTCATCCGAGCCCAGTATCTCTCGATTGGTCGTAGCTGTGGGCAATTTGGCGGGATTGAGGTTTTTGGTACAATGTTCACTTGATTTGCATGGTACCACTCCATCACAGTTTCAGCATAGTGGCATGATGCCAAATCGGGCCAGAACAAAGGTTTTTCTTTGTGGCTTTTGATGAAGGGTAGCAATCACTTCTGCAGACACTCTTTCTGATAGATCTCCTTGTTCATTGTGCCTGTAGTGACGAAAGATTTACTCTTTTTGCCACACATGCAAATTGCTTGCCACACACGGTATTTTTTGGGAAATTTCGATGCCTTCATCGTATTGAAATGCTCAGCTGTAGCAGAATGGCCATAGCAGAATAAAAAACCAGTCCTGGAAGCTACTTGAAATCCTCCAGGACACAAGTTTCAACGTCCATAACAACGCATGAAAACTTCATCAAATATTCGCAGTACAAACGTCGATTTTGCTGCCAAGTTCTGTTTGTCGTTGCGATTTGGAACTGTTTTTACTTTATACGACTTAAGTCCGAAACGTTGTTTTGATTGTTGGACAAAACTAGGCGACATCCCTATTTTACGAGCCACTGTTTGAATGGAGAGATTTGGGTTTTTCGTTAATATCCTTTTCACCTTTCGGTCCATGACAAGATCAGCGCGTCCAATGTTTTTGTCTTTTTTCGGTTTCCTCTCCAACGTCAAACGTTCCGAAAATGATTTGAGCACATCGTGAACAGTGGATTTAGGCAAATCCAATGTTTTTGCAAGGTCCATTATTGACAAGTCAGGATTTGCCGTACGCCCGTACAAAATTGGTGGTGATTGTTTTTCTTTCGTGGCTGGAAAAAAAGAAAAAAAAAAAAAAGTTTTTTAAGATTGGATAAAGTGAATTTTTGGGAAATTAAAAGAAATGTTGGGGGGGGGGGGGGGAATAAAAAAAATTTTTGGGGGGGTGGGGGGGGTTTTTTTTTTTTTTGTAGGGAGGGGAAAGTGGTTTGGAGTAGGATTTTGGGGGATTGGGGGGGGTTGGGGTGGGGGGGTTTGGGGGGAAAAAGGTTAATATATTGGTATTGTGGGTGGAAAAGAAAAAAAAAGGAATAAAGTGTTTTTTATTGGGGGGGGGGGGAGGGGGGAGGGGGGAGAAGAAAGATGAATAAAGGGTGATACGGTCAAAATTTGGTCAAGGGAAAACGCGTGTAAATCGGTGAAATCGTTTATTTAAAAAATCAAATTAAATTTCTTTTTCAAGTTCAATTAGTATAAAATTCAGGAAAAATATTCAGTTAGGCTTCCGCTTTTCCAAATCCGAATTGCCGGGCCTTACGCTTGACCCCTGCCATCAGATTTTGTACAGCCACCTTGTCCACCTTCTTCGCCGCAGAAAGCCAGTTTGCCTTGAACTGCTGCTCGTCCTTAGCAGTTTTTTTGGTCTTCTTTAGGTTCCGCTTGACAATAGCCCAGTATTTCTCAATTGGGCGGAGCTCTGGCGTGTTGGGAGGGTTCTTGTCCTTGGGAACCACCTGCACGTTGTTGGCGGCGTACCACTCCATGGCCTTTTTACCGTAATGGCAAGATGCCAAATCCGGCCAAAACAGTACGGAACAACCGTGTTTCTTCAGGAAAGGCAGCAGACGTTTATTCAAACACTCTTTCACGTAAATTTCTTGGTTGACAGTCCCGGAAGCTATGAAAATGCTGCTTTTCAAGCCACAGGTACAGATGGCTTGCCAAACCAGATATTTCTTTGCGAACTTTGACAGTTTCGTGTGCTTGAAAATATCTGCTACCTTTCCCTTCCTTTTGCCGTATAAAACTCCTGTCCCGGAAGCTGCTTGTAGTCGGCTTTGACGTAGGTTTCGTCGTCCATTACCACGCAGTCAAACTTCGTCAGCATCGTCGTGTACAGCCTCCGGGATCGCGCTTTGGCTGTCGTATTTTGTTTATCATCGCGATTTGGAGTCACTACCTTCTTGTAAGTCGATAGTCCGGCTCGTTTTTTGGCTCGATGCACGGTTGTAGACGATACACCCAGCTTATTTGCGGCATCTCGGAGAGATAGGTTAGGGTTTCGCTTGAAACTACCGGCAACTCTCTTTGTCGTCTCAGCGGCTTCCGGTTTTCGATTTCCCCCCGATCCAGACTTCCTGGCTGTCGACAAACGTTCCCCAAACACTTTAATTACATTTGTAACGGTTGATTTGGCAACTTTTAGCGATTTTGCCAACTTTGCGTGCGAGTAGCTCGGATTTTCGCGATGCGCGAGCAAAATTTTGATACGCTGCTCTTCTTGCTTGGACGGCATTTTGACAACTGAAGAGTGAATTCCAAAATCAAAATAGGAGCAACATTCTACACACACACACCTTCAAAATGAGGGGTGTTCAGGTTTTTTAAATGCAAAATTGAAAGAAATACGTCAAGTTGATATTGACCAAATTTTGACCGTATCGCCCTTTTATTTATGTTTATAATATCCGTTATGATCCATGCAGTTCAAGGGAGAAGTTATTTGTATTGTTTATTTCTGTGACGAGCTTATGAGTGGGTTAAGTCACTTCCGTTATAATTCATTATCCTTTTACAGTTACGGGTGTAACGTCTACTACTTGCACTTTCTTTTTTTTATCGCAGAACATTTTCCTTGTTTTTTTTTTGTGAAACCTATTTTTGTACCCAGCATTCTCTAAGCATCCCATAAATTTTATATGCATTCATACATCATTCTCTATTGAACATTCCAGTGCCACACAACTATTCCCGAGCATTTCCCCACTAAAAGCACTGCAGAATTGAATGTCTTCGTGCTATGCAAATTCCAAACTTGTTCAAAGCCCTCCACCGTCGACAGCATGGGAGAAAAACAAAACTGGGAAAATTGCTCTTCACGTACACAATCAGCCCCACTCGACATTCCCGAAGATTCGTCATTCGATCAATAGACTGCTACTGCTGCAGCCCTTCGCTTGCGATCAACAAAAAAGCAGCAGCAGACAACGATAGGTGCGCTTTCACAACCACAAACGAACGGGAGCGGGCGCAAAAAAGCCCTGATTCCGCGATCAGCATCGATCCCGTGGAAGCATAGTTATTCCCGGTTGTTCTCTCGCTTTTCGGTTATGCTGTTTCCTCTCTCGGTTAAGCCGCACAGTGGGACGGAATCGAAAAAAAAATCACGATTCAAACCTCTAAGTCGCTGGATTCGCGAGTTGGACATAAGAGTTCAATATTTTATGTTGAAATTTTTTGCTTCAGACATCAAAGTTCTACTTTTTCAAACATAATGTTTTTGTTTAAATGATGTTTATGAAAATGTTTGAAAGATCTCTATTTTCAAGGTACGCTCTCAATTTAAATAGCTTGGTTTAGCAGCCGACAGCCCATCAAAAAGACAAAGTGCAAAGCATATCTAGAATTATTATTGCAATCCGCAAATTAACTGAAACAAGCGACAGTACGTGGTTAATTCTTCCTTAAAAATTGGAAACTTTAATCCATCAATGTTGCCTTAGCTAGCCTGTGAGGAGAAATGAGTCTTTGGATTAACCGTGTCCAAATCCCGAGGAGTGTGCCCTCACTTCTGCGCTCATCGGATACGAACGATAGCAATATCACTATTTCATAAATTATTTATTTATAACCATTTCCATAATTTTTCCATTGATTCCTGATGCATCTCAACAATTACAGCTTGTGAACCGAACACCGGAACGCATCATAGTAAGCACTTTGGAAGCCCTCGATCCCTTCACCGAAGTCGAGCTATTCCCGCCAGAGACAAGCAGCGGTGCCGGCCCTAGGTTTGAGTCAACTATTTGCGTACAAGTTTTCTAACAATTTCAGAGTACACTCAACATGCAATGATCTCTAAAGCCGCATTACTGTTAAATCCACCGACGAACCCCGGCATGGACGGGATTCCATCCGTTTTTGTAGAACGACACATTGAAAATCTGCTTTTTCCATTACGGTACATATTTGGACTGTCCATTTAAAGCAGAGAGTTTTCGTCCTTTTTGAAAACTACCATAATGTTTCCGGTCCATTCATAACAACCGAGGAATTTTATTTTTTGTGTGTGATTTCTAAGCAATTCGAACCTGTGATTATGGATCCGCTACTGCCACACTGCAAACAGTATCTTATTTAGATGATAGTAATAGTACTAAAAGGCACTATTGGTGAAGCGCTTGCTTTATGTGCATTTGCAGCGATGATCCCTGGAGAATTGCATATCAAGGATGCCAAATAAATCAAAAATGAAGCTGGTAACAACGGAAGGAATATCATTTCAATAAACAACGCATTATCTGTCTTTCGTTTAATGCAAAGTAGTAATCCCATCCAGTAACACCGAAACAAAATTCATGATTGCTGGAATCCATTTCTTTGTATAGTCCGATGCAAAATCTTAGTCGTCGGTTTCTTGTGTCGATTGATGGATCAAACGTCGGTCCTTGTCTTCCCAATGAAAAACCACTTTGTGGCCTTACTGTTGGTTTCAATCGGTCCTTATTGACCATTGTGCGTTTAAAATCATAGCCTAGAAGTACACTTGTTGCAAATCAGTTAAATCTACTTCAATGTGGCCCAATTAAGTCACCATCAAGTAGTTGCAACCAATTATGATAGTATGGTGTTACTTGAGTAGTTCAATGCAACTGTCAGGCGTAAATAAAAATCTTGTTTTCCCAATGAAGCAATTCATCATCACACTTTGTTAGCAACCCAATGGCATTCCAACCGTTAGTTAAAATCGGTACTTATATTAAAACATATATTTGTGCATCTTCTTAAAGGGCGATACGGTCAAAATTTGGTCAATATCAACTTGACGTATTTCTTTCAATTTTGCATTTAAAAAACCTGAACACCCCCCTTGGGGGGGGGGGGGGGGAGGAGGCCTTGGGTTTGGGATCCCGGGGCAAAGCCGGCCAGCAAGAGCAAAAAGGCGCGCGGGGAAAACCCCCGGAAGAAAAACGCAAAAGGAAACGTTACAAATGTAATTAAAGTGTTTGGGGAACGTTTGTCGACAGCCAGGAAGTCTGGATCGGGGGGAAATCGAAAACCGGAAGCCGCTGAGACGACAAAGAGAGTTGCCGGTAGTTTCAAGCGAAACCCTAACCTATCTCTCCGAAATGCCGCAAATAAGCTGGGTGTATCGTCTACAACCGTGCATCGAGCCAAAAAACGAGCCGGACTATCGACTTACAAGAAGGTAGTGACTCCAAATCGCGATGATAAACAAAATACGACGGCCAAAGCGCGATCCCGGAGGCTGTACACGACGATGCTGACGAAGTTTGACTGCGTGGTAATGGACGACGAAACCTACGTCAAAGCCGACTACAAGCAGCTTCCGGGACAGAAGTTTTATACGGCAAAAGGAAGGGGAAAGGTAGCAGATATTTTCAAGCACACGAAACTGTCAAAGTTCGCAAAGAAATATCTGGTTTGGCAAGCCATCTGTACCTGTGGCTTGAAAAGCAGCATTTTCATAGCTTCCGGGACTGTCAACCAAGAAATTTACGTGAAAGAGTGTTTGAATAAACGTCTGCTGCCTTTCCTGAAGAAACACGGTTGTTCCGTACTGTTTTGGCCGGATTTGGCATCTTGCCATTACGGTAAAAAGGCCATGGAGTGGTACGCCGCCAACAACGTGCAGGTGGTTCCCAAGGACAAGAACCCTCCCAACACGCCAGAGCTCCGCCCAATTGAGAAATACTGGGCTATTGTCAAGCGGAACCTAAAGAAGACCAAAAAAACTGCTAAGGACGAGCAGCAGTTCAAGGCAAACTGGCTTTCTGCGGCGAAGAAGGTGGACAAGGTGGCTGTACAAAATCTGATGGCAGGGGTCAAGCGTAAGGCCCGGCAATTCGGATTTGGAAAAGCGGAAGCCTAACTGAATATTTTTCCTGAATTTTATACTAATTGAACTTGAAAAAGAAATTTAATTTGATTTTTTAAATAAACGATTTCACCGATTTACACGCGTTTTCCCTTGACCAAATTTTGACCGTATCACCCTTTAATACCAAGTTAATGGAGAGTAATCTGAAAACAAATATAAACAAGAGCAGCGTATCGTTTACCATAACAAACCCTGCTTCCAACTCAACAATTTTCTCTAATATCCTAGTGATTTTAATGGAAGTGCAGTGGATTTCTCAACTCTCGTTTTTACGCATGCTGCTTCTGTTTCTTCTGCTTTTTATACACCTTCAAGCCTTGTTTTAGCATGGTGAATCTTTCAATTACAAACCGAACAGACATATTTTGATTTGTAGCGAAACAACGAGCAATTTGGCGTGTATCTTTGAAGATGGAATCCTTACTAATCCTTCTAATAGCGGTTCAAACGGCTCCAACACTCACATCTTCCATTAGGGCCATTTTTCTTAGCGTCAAGTTCTTAGTTGTGCACCATTTGTGCACAATCGCTTTTCGTTTTTCTGGATAAATTTCACGCATTTCAATGAATTTACACCGATATCACCAATAAAGTGAAGCAAAACTAAAACGTCAATGCTTTGAATTGAGATGAAATTATCAAGTGGTTCTTTTTGAGTTCTCTTTTTTATACATAATAGTATTGTTAATGTATAACCGAATAGACTCAGAGCTCAATTTGGTCACTAGTTGCTTTAATTATTGCCTTGGTCCATTTTGGGAAAGCATTACAAGCGGCACGCATCTCTTGATTGATTCATATTTTCTGCAAATTTACTTTGAACTTCTCAAAGCCCGGTATGGGGTTCTTAAACTTTTCTTCCATAATGCCCCAAATGGAAAAGTCCAATGAATTTACGACTCGCAAAGAGGCCGGCCATCACTCTTTAGGGATAAAGTTTGGCAAATTGTTCTTGCACCAGGCCTGTGTAACATTTGCTGAATGTGAAGGGGTGAAATTTGGTTGAAAGCCCCATTTGCGGTTTTCAGAAATGGTTGAATTGTCCCTTCAAAGCATTGTTGAGGAAGTAATTGGCATTGATTTTAATACCCTTTTCTATGAAACGTAGAGGAAGTCGACCTTCCGAGGATATGCCACAAACATCACGGATGTGTAATTTTGAAATCGGAAATCTTGGGTGAAGGTCTCTGGCGACGCCGACATTTTTTTTCTTTGGGGATATATTTTTTTTTTAAAATGAGGTTGTTCCGCCGAAAAAATGGGAATCGTTTCCTTTTTTTTGGGGTTTTTTTTTTTTGTTGTGTGTTCTTTTTTTAAAGCTTGCTTCAGATAGAATTGGAACAAAAACAATTGCCTGTATTTCAGTTATTTATTATTGAATTCAAGATCTTTTTTTATACAAATGTAGCATTTTCTTCATACTTTTAAGAAAAAAATACGGATAAAATTATTCGTCACGGTTTCGAAGGAATTCTCGAATTTTTGCTGTAACACGGCTCATTAGGCGGCGCACACCTTCTTCGTCCATCGTTTTAGCTATCTTATTCCACCAGGTCTTCATCTGATTGATGTCTTCGACAACCTTTCCCTTTGCCTTGAGTCTCCTCTTCATGATTGCCCAGTATTTCTCAATAGGGCGGTACTGGGCGCTGTTGGGTGGGTTAAGGTTTTTCGGAACAACCTGGACCCCTTTCTCTGCATACCATTCTTGAACGACTTTGCTGTAATGACAGCTTGCCAAATCTGGCCAAAACATTACGGGATGGTCCTGGGATCGAATGAACGGCAAAATTCGTTTTTGGAGACACTCTTTTTGGTATAGTTCCGACGTCATTGTCTTATTTGTTACGAAAACTTTCGTTTTTTTTTGCCACAGCTGCAAATGCCCTGCCAAATCATGAATTTTCGTGCAAATTTGTGGGCAAAAACAAATTTAAATTTGGCTGGAACATCCCCCCGAGCCGTTGCCAAGTAAAATTTTTGACCTGGGATTTGCCCGAAGTCAGCCTTGACATAGGTTTCATCGTCCATCAGAAGACACCCGTCGAACTTGGTCAGCACCTGGTCGTATAGCTTCCGAGCATGGATTTTGGCCACACTATTCTGTTTTATGGTCCGATTTGGCTATTTGCTAGCTCGATACGACTTGATTCCTTCCCGGAGTCGAGTTCTCCTCACGGTACTATGGGCAGCACCGAATTTTCTGGCCAAATCACGGTCCGACAGATTGGGATTCCTCTTAATCGTCTTCAAAATCTTACCACGCAGTTTCCGGTCGACAGTTCCACTCCGACGATTGGCTTGAGGCTTCCGAATCGTCGTCAATGTTTCCTTATACCGTTTGATATCGCGCCATACGGTATTTCTGGGCAGTTTCAGCTGTTTAGCTAGCCTAGATGCAGACCACAATGGATTTTCCAAATAACTGTGCACAATTTTTTCCCTTCTTTCGGCTTCCATGTTGATGTTTACAAAGTACAGTCGATTTGCGGAATGTCAAAAATACAAACGTGAAGCTGACAAAATTCCCGACACATGGGCGCCAAGAACTTCCAAATCCGTCCACCAGAAGCGCCACAATATGAGCAAAAGTTTGTTCCAATTCTAAATGAAGCAAGCCTTATCATATGGACTAAATCTCAATTCTTCTTTAAGTAAAGGGTGAGTGGGAATTCCTGTCAGCGAAGCATATGGTCATAAAAATAAAAAGCATACATGAATTTTAATTTTCAATATATATCCTGTTTGGTATATCTTGAACATTTGCCTTGATTAAGTTCCGTTCATATATTTCTCCATTTGCTTTAAAAGCTTTATAGCTAACACGCACGATATCTTGAGGCATGTCATTCCATATTTTCACCAAACTTTTTTAAACGTTTTCACGGTTATTCCTTTGGTATTCGCCACTTTGCCCAGCATGTATCCTTATACATAGAACTCGATAGGATTAAACTCAGGCAGGCTATTCTCTTGACGAAATAAAATTTAAAAAATTATCCTCACACTAAGTCTTTGCAGCTTATGCCCGGTTGAACGGTGCAGAGTATTTTTGGAAGCAGTATGATGCATTTTTGTAGTGTTTCTTGATTAAGAGAAGCAAATGGTTCTTCAAAACACAGTTACTTTACTTGGTTCAAGGAACAGTAATGGAACCTTAAAAAAAACTCAAGCACAGCTAGTTTATAAAGAGGAATGTCAGAAGTGCTGCATAGACCCAATCATTTTGCTGGTTTTGGTGATCAGAAAACCGATCAAAAACAGAATTTCGCAATCACCGTGACGCTTGAGCAACTTCCGACATCTTTAATGGCTTCCGGACACCAGACAGTGCGATTACGGCCAGATCTAGGTATTGTCCAAGAACCGGTTCTTTGCCTTAGATGGTGCGAAAGACGAATCTTTCGTTTATTCCGAGTGGTTTAAATTTCTCCAAAATAGTACACGGTCTAAAATGTTTCAAAAACAGATTTATCACGATCTCCCTTTTCGCGTCCATGATTACCATGTGTCTCAAACGAATGGAAGTTCAAAACAAACTTGCAAACCGTTCGAACATTTGAAAACACTCTTAAAGAAAAATGTGTAAATATACCTGTGATTAACCCATTCAAAGTAACACATGTTTAGACAAACACTAAAAGGATTTACCGTGTATATTGATGATGGTTTTAAGGGTTACGTTGAGATCTTTGGCCATTTAATTCCCTGATAGACAAGGATTTTGACAAATTTGTTAACGTTACGTTTTCACCAACTTTGGAGTTAAAACACTGCGAGGATGACCAGGTATTCGTGCAACTATAAAAATCGATTTCGCTTGTAGTCCATTTTACCTCCCTCAGCTACTTATTGTTGTCAAAGTTTTACAGCTAGAGCAAACATTCTATACAAATGTATTTTCCAGAAACCTGGCATCAGATGGCATGAATATGTGTAGAAAGACTTATTCACTGAAATAAAAAACTGGTTAACCCTGTAAAGCAAAATGAAAGACTAAGATTAGGTAAGGTTTCTTTATTAGAGAGACTTGCATTGAAGACATCGATTAAATTCATCATTCGAGTATTTTTTGCTAAAAAGTTCACAAAATAATGTTCACGTCGGTCGTTCATTAGGTTGATCGAAATTGAGCAAATATTCTCATCGTGAATTCATTTAAAATTAAAAAAGCTTTCAAAGTAGATATTTTCCCTAAGACATTTTTCCGATGATTTTTTAAGAATGTACTTCGAAGTATGGTTGATTTTTGAACTGTTGAAAAACTGTTTGAGTGATGTTTTGAACGAATTAAAAAAGTATGTAACCAGCTAAGATACAAATAAGTATATCATAAGCATGAGCATGGGCATGATTGACCACCCGAGGTTGCTGCTCCGTTATTGCCAGATCAGCTGTTATTACACAGGGAACCAACAAATGATGCTTGGGACTAGCATATATCCTCAATGTTTGAAAATTGGTGATCTCAAACTAAGACAATACCGGCGCTGGCCTCGCCCGAATGCAGGTCAAGTAGGGAATGGGTAGGAATATGTTGACGTAATGCTCGCTTTGAAAGACGCCTAGAAATCCTCTGCTTTTCCAAGAGAAATCTCTAGGATTTTGGATGAAATGGTTGCGTTTAAAGCAGGATCCGTTTTGGTGAACGGTGTGCTTAATTGAACTGACGACGGCAGCGAACAGATTTTTAACTATGTTCCCGGTTTATTTTCTGTACAGAGATGCACATTAAAGTTTTTCAAATTTTGGCACCGATTTAAACCAACAGTTAAAATGATTCTTGGAGCCACTCACAAGTGTGGGTGGTTTATTTAAATGGAATTACAAAAAAACATAAAAACATCGAGTTGGAGGACCGATGCAAACCAACTGTAAGGATGATGTTGAGACCACTCAGAAGTGTGGGTGATTTAGTTCAGCGAAATATAAGATCTCTATCTCTCTCTCTCGCTGTACTCCTCGCACACACACGCGTGTGCATTACAAACATCACGGACAAAAGACAATGTTACAACTTACAACTGTTATTACCGTCTTAGCTCCACATGTCACACTCGGCACAAAACTCCAAGCCTCCGGGTTGTGCCTAACAACTCTTTTCTACCTTTCATTAAACTTTCAAACATGTACGTCTCCATTGCCCAATCTTTTACGTACCGCACTTCCCAACATCAGTTTTTCCGTTTTTTCTTTCACGCCGCCGAACAATTGATCATCGAAAAAATAGCTACAGCGCTATGATCTTAGCACTTCGCAACTAACCACCACACCCAGACTCCCTCCACCGAACAACAAAAACCCGGAACAACCAAGTTGATACGACGCATATGGTAAACTGCATAAGGCCTGTACTAAAAAAAATGCACCATTTTTATCCGTGTGTAACTATTTTTTTTTAAATTGATGAAAATCTGGGTATAACTAGCTTGGAGTTAATTCTTTACATGTGCAAAACATTTCATAACAATCGGCTCAGTGGTTATTGAGATGTCATCGAAACAAGAAGAAAATCACCGGAGAATTTTGCGCGCCGTCATGGAAAATCCGACTGCGACCATGAGATGGATCGAAAGACAACTGGAAATCACCCATACAACTGTGTCTCGGGTAGTAAAATCGTTTAAGGAGTCCCAGACGACCAAGCGGTGGGCTGGAAGTGGAAGAAAATCGAAGACAGCTGACCCTGTGAAGGCCCGGAAGGAGTTGGATTATTTCAAGTGTAATCCGAACCTTTCGATTCGCGACGTGGCTCTGAAGGCAAAGTGTTTCGCCTGATTCGATCAGCAACCCATGAAACGAGCTGGGCTTCGTGTATTCATGGTCCGCAAGGCACCGAACCGGCGTGATCAACAAAACACGGTGGCCAAATCCCGCGCAAGGAAACTGTATCGAGAGTGGTTAACGAAACCGATGTGTGTTGTTATGGATGACGAAACCTATATCAAGGCAGACGCAAAGCAGATACTGGGGCTGGAGTTCTACGTTGACAAATCACGGTTTGATGTTCCGGAAGACATAAGGAAGAAGAAAGTGTACAAATTCGCCAAAAAAATACTTGCTCTGGCAGGCCATATGCGGTAAACTGAGTAAACCGTACATCACAACGGGTACCATCAACAGCGAAATTTACCGCACCGAGTGCCTCCAGAAGTGTCTGTTGCCCTTTTTGCGGTCCCACGGAGGCGAGACATTATTTTGGCCGGACCTGGCATCATGCCATTACGCGCGATTGACGATGGATTGGTACAGAGACAATAACGTTGTTTTTGTACCAAAATCCGCCAACCCCCCAAATTCACCAGAGATTCGTCCGGTGGAAAGATTTTGGGCCATAATGAAGGCCAAAGTTCGAAAATCATCCTAGGTGTTTAAGGACGAGCTGGAGTTGAAGGAAGGAATGGTTAAAAGTGACCAAAAAGGTCTAAAACAAAAATAAAAACAAAATGTAATGAGGGGTCTTAAGGAAAAGGTGTGAGATTTCAGCGATAGAAAGAAAATTGAATAAAGTTATTAAACGGAAACATAATCCGTATGTATTTGTTCATTCCCTGAAAGTTTCAAGAAAATCCGACTAAAAATAATTTTATGGCGAACACTTTGTCTGGGGGATTTTTTTTTTGGGGGGGGGGTTTTTGTTTGTTGGCCCTTCACGTACAAATCTTGTTTAAATTGCACCTGATATAACAATGAAGAAAAATATAAAACTAGCGGAGGGGGTTTTTTTTTCTTCTAAGAAACTTTATTTCAAAAAGGGAATAATAAAAAAAAAAAAACAACAACGAAGAAAGACGGCGTGCGGGCTTGTCGATGAAGAGAATTTTTAAGGAGATTGGGCAAAAGTGGGCCTGGAATGTACATCAATGAATGATATCTCATTTGAAAGGTCTCATTGCGACAAGAAAAAAATGGTATGGGACCAACATTTTCAACCGTGGGGGAAAAAAGTTATTTCGTATATTAGATACGGATTTAAGGTGTTTTTTGTTGTTTTTTATTGTAACGTGCTTAACGGCACGATATTCGAAAATGGATTGCGGAGGTGTGTGTGTGTGTGTGTGTGTGTGTGTGTGTGTGTGTGTGTGTGTGTGTGTGTGTGTGTGTGTGTGTGTGTGTGTGTGTGTGTGTGTGTGTGTGTGTGTGTGTGTGTGTGTGTGTGTGTGTGTGTGTGTGTGTGTGTGTGAGTGAGTGGAGTGGGGGGGAGTATATTGGTTTACTTTTTGTTATTATGTTTTCACACGTTCAACAAACTCTTTCGTACTAAAACTAGAAACCTACCTGTTTGCACCTCTATTCTTTGGGGGACGACAGGAATAATGTGTATGTATTCAACAGACGTAACCAATATATACAGAATGGATCAGAAAAATTACAACCTCACTGGGTGCGTGTCTATTGTGACTTCCACGTGCTTTACAATTCCTATTACTTTCTACTCTCTCATTGGTAGAATATGGTTATCTTTGTAAACTGATTCGATAAAAAATCAGATACTCTTTATACGTTGGAGCTCACGTTGTGTATTCTATCTAAACAAAGATTGATTGTTAACTTCATTTTGTTTGCTGGAATCAGTCTCATTATTATACCTATACTTCGGGCCATAGTTTATCAGTTTTTCATGCAAGTAAAAATAGGCTATATTTAGTATCCACGAAATATTTTTTATGTCAGTCTATTCGTTGCTCTTGCAATGCAGAAAACATGTTCTGCTTATTATGTAACTGTTCGGTACATCGAAGACGAAGACATGTGATGACTAGAGATTTCTTCGAATTACATCCTCGTGTTGCCGTTTTCATTACTGATGCAGCCACACCAAATGAGGTAAGATCAGCAGAATATTCGTTTTTATTCTAAAAGTGGCTCGCAGTAATGGGAGTGACTCTACATTTGATTTGTACAAAGAGTCATTTGAAGACGACGTGACTTTTATCACTTCACCAAGTAACAAAAGACATTTCGGCTATCGGAGAATAACCCATTGTTGAACCTTTTTTTCATAGATTGTTTTTAACAACGAGGAATATCTTTGCCATGCTTGTTGGGTGAGAGCCAACCGGAATGCTCATGCAGAAAATGTACATGGTGGCAACGTGGGATTCCTAGAGATTTACGAGTATTCACGTGCACCAAGTACAACTAATCGCTGCATTTTCATTGACTATCCCAACGCAACAGGATGTCGAATTCCATCTGGGATTAAGAATTTTTTGTTAATTCATCATTACTACTATGTTCCACAAAACACCAGAGTGTGTCATGAGCACATAAAAGGAAACGAATGGGAAGAGTTGTTAGATTCTCCCAATCTAATCCACGAGTTTGACAGCACACATATAAAAGAAATGTTTGATGTTTTTAGAGCAGCGTTGCAGAGCAACGGATTAGATTTTGAAAACATGATGGAAATGGACCCTAATGAGCTGTATTATTTGGTAGGATTTGATAGACAACAGTTTGAACAAATCCCAGAACAAATCCCGTCTCTTACCAACAGATGTAACATTCCAAGTACGGCTTTGGGCATATATCTTGTAAAACTTCGTAGTGGTGCATCAAACGAAAATCTTAGCGCATTGTTTAAAATGAGCCGAAGAAACCTTGAACGACTGCTCAATGTATCCAGAGAATGCTTATTAGACGACATTGTACCCCAGCATCTAGGTTTCGATCATATTGACCGAGAAGACGTGGTGAGAAGAAATCTTACGATCCCAGACACAATACACGGAAACATGGGTGTACCACCGCTAAGACGAAAAGCAATCGTCATCTGTGATGGAACATATATTTATGTACAGAAAAGCAGCAATTTTTCATTCCAGCGCAAATCATATAGTCTGCATAAGAACGATAACCTGTTGAAACAATTTTTAATCGTTTGTTGTGATGGGTACATTATAGAAGCAAACGGTCCTTATGCGGCTACCATGTCGGATGCAACTATTTTGAAAAATATGCTGCACAGTGATGTGGGGGTCCTTAATTGGTTTTTAGATCCAATAAAAAGAAGATCTGATTTTGTTTGGCTATGAGGCAGTAATGCCACATTCCAAAACCAGGAACCAAGATCAACTCACAACAGAACAAGCAAATCAGTCACGGTTGGTCACTATATGCCGATGGGTGTTTGAGGTAGTTAATGGGCGATTCAAGCGTGATTTTAAGTTGTTTCGCCAAAGTTACTTCAATGTAGCTATGCGGCATATGTTTTCTGATTTTAGAATTGCAGCAGCTCTCATAAATGCGTTCCATCCACCTGTTACAGACAACACTCGAGCAGCAGACTTTCTTAATATAATAAATGAAAGAGTCAATCTGCCCAATCGATTATCAGAATTTGTTATGAACAACAATTTTAACAGGCAGCGAGAAACTTTTTTGAGAATGTCAGGAGATCTTCAAGAATTTCAAGACTTTCCCGTGTTTACGGAGGATGAGCTCATATTATTTGCAATTGCTAAGATTAAATATATATAAAAAAAAAGTGTAAGCCAAGCTATAGCCAAATTACACATTTTTTTTATCTACAGGAACATATCAATTTAAAGTAGCTCGTAGCTACTACGCAGAACACGTTAAAATGGTATTTACAGCATACATCTTCACCGAGACACAAACTGCAACGAATTAATGGAATTGGGTATTGTTGGTATGAATTTTTGGTTGCTAAGATGCAGGGTACAATCTCGACATGCTGGATCACGTAAATACTACTGTTATATACTTGTGGATCGAGAGAGCAATATGTAATTATTATTGCTCATGTATTTCTGGCAAAAGAACCTAAGGATGTTGCGCACATGTTATGACTGTAGTATGGTTTTTAGGATACGCAAGGTTCCAGCCCAACATTCATCTTCCTGCTCAGTTTCTGGATAATGAGGTTGCAGAATAAATAAAAAATACGAAATTCTTTGTTTCATTATCGAAGAATAAGAAAACTATGAAACTCTCACAACAAAAAATGTTTTTGTAGAGGAATTGTTAACGCATTTTTTTTTTTTCAAATAACCGCAAACCTCTTTGTTTTTTTATTATATTAATAATCATTTAAAATTGCTTTAAGTGAACCAATGACCACATATAACTTAACTAACCAACGAGTTTTAGGTAGGTCAAGGCAGGGGCGGATCCCCTTCCCTCTTGCCTACCACGTATTGTGGTAGTTGGGAAAAAACTTATCGGCTCGATCCGTTACCGCCTTCCACATGCCTTTTGCTCAATTTCAACTACTTCTATTCAATTTCACAACCTGCCGTGCTCTTACGGACCTATCAATACTTTCTCTTCACATCTTTGGTTCTAGCAAAAATTGCTGTCCACTCCTAGGGTAGCATGTTGCTAAAAAATGATATCACTCTCCAATTTCCAAACATTATAATTCCATTAAATATCAAAAACATCTGTCAACTGCAAATGCAATATGGGCTGTGGTAGAATAAACACACACTCACACTCCTCTCTCTCTCTCTCTCTCTCTCTCTCTCTCTCTCTCTCTCTCTCTCTCTCTCTCTCTCTCTCTCTCACACACACACACACACACACACACACACACACACACACACACACACACACACACACACACACCTCCGCAATCCATTTTCGAATATCGTGTCGTTAAGCATGTTACGATTAAATACAACAAAAAACACCTTAAATCCGTATCTAATATACGGAATAACTTTTTTCCCCCACGATAGATTATTTTGGCCCCATACCATCTTTTTTTTTGTCTCGATGAGACCTTTCAAATGAGATATCATTCATTGATGTACATTCCAGGCCCACTCTCCATACATTTTTGCCCAATCTCCTATAGGTATGAAGGTTGGAACTTTGAGTGGGGGAAGAAGAATAAGAGAGAGGAGAAGGAGAGGAAAAAAAATGATTTTTTGTTTTGTTTGTGATTATATAATGATGCGTACACAGGTGTTGTGTTTGGTTTGTTAAGTGTATAAAATAAATAATCATGATTTGGATATGTTAGATCAGTTAAATGTTTGAATGTGTATTTTGTGATTTTCAATTAAAATATCGATTAATTGATAACGCGTAAGTGTTTGAAATAATCTTTGCCATGAAAATTTTATTTGGGAAGAGAGGAGAAGATAAAAAGGAAGAAAAAGAAAAAGGAAAAAAATAAATTTTGGCTTTTTTTTTTTATAGTTATGTGTTTTGTGAGGTGACGGGGTTATTTGTTTAATTGTGTGATAATAAAAAAAAATAATAAAAGTTACAGTAATGTTGATTAGTAAATAATGGAGGTTTTTCAGGGGGTGTGTATATTTTATGAACTATCTTGCAAAAATAACTCTAAAGGCGTATTTTATCGATGAGAGTACATAAGAAATTCTTTATTTTGATCATTACTATAATAACTATAATAAATCCAAACTAGCAATGAAAACAGAAAAAAAATGCTCAAAAGCTGCTCATAAATTTTCCTAGACATCAATAAAAATTGAATAAAAAATAAGCTGTGGAATTTTGATGTCTTCGCTGCAAATTTTAGCATAAAATATTATACAACTTTGCCGAACAACATAAATCATGAAGGTGTCATTTTGCCTAAATGACATGTAGGACTTCTATGCGTATAAAACACAAAAAAATTACAGCTCAAAATTGCGGCCATATCTCAAGGAGAAACTTTGCCGAAAATATCCCATATCCAACCCGCAAATCCAGCGGGTTAGAGTTTCATTCCGCGTTTTTTTTCGATTCCGGCCCAGTGTGAGCCGCGTTGGGCGCATAACTGCACTGCTCTCGTGGGTAATCAAAGCAAAACTGCCTCCCGATGGGAAGAGAAAAAGCAAAGAAAGAGCAACATAAGTAAGTATGTGCGAAGAGGAACAGGCAATGGAGGAATCGGGGAGCAAGAGATCTTGAACTTGAACGAACGAACGAACGAACGGAGCCCGCGATGATCGCTGCAACGGTTGAGCTTTTCGAACAGTTCTTTGGTTCGTCTTCGCTTGGAAAGGCCAAACTTTCGCGCGGTCGCGATAGCATTTCGTTAGCTAGGAATTTACGATTGCCGAACTAGTGAGTGATCAACATACATGTGCTGATGGATTAAAGGTCATTCAGTGTGAATCCAATGTCATCAAACGATAATTCTGTGCAATAAGAACGGATTTGTTGACGAGAAAATGTGAAAAAGTGTTCCATTCAACCTTTTTGACTACGTCAAATGAGAGAAAAGTACGCTCGTTAGACTTAACTGCAGCTGAAGTGTGGTACATTACTTTCCGACCCTTATGACAGCCATCATCCCATCGTAATCCGTCGAGTTGGAATGTCATTTCTGGAGGGCAATAGTGACTGCCAAATGTGCAAAGGTAGTTTCCCTGTGAGCCGACCGAACGTAGAGGAGTGAGAGTGCTTACCACGTTTTGTTGGCACGAGATTTCTGAATTTGCTTGAATATTGAAACGGAGTGAGTTTGTCATGGCAGTCAGTAGCCCTTATGGATGAAAGGTGAAAAGATAAAGTGGAAAAGAAATCAAAGGAAGTCCCTGCTGAAAAAAAAGTAATTCAAAGTGAGAAACAGAAGAAAAGTGATTTGAATATTGCAGTCATTCGGAAGTGAGGAAGACGCAGAAAGAGAGAGAGACAGCACCAGATGGATGCTACGCTAAAGTGACACACATCAAAAAAAGATCAAGCGAGATTTGAGTAGCTGCAAACCATCGGAGAAAAGGTGAATATGAAGTGAAAAAT
Source organism: Aedes koreicus (assembly GCA_024533555.2). Classification (NCBI taxonomy): domain Eukaryota; kingdom Metazoa; phylum Arthropoda; class Insecta; order Diptera; family Culicidae; genus Aedes; species Aedes koreicus. Next base: position 47,267 of record JAHHFK020001034.1, read on the forward strand.
GAAACCATTTCTGGTGCTCTTTCGCGTGAGTGATGTGAAAATGCGGGAGGGGAATCGGGCTGGTAAATTTGGATGTTGGACACACACAATCTGCTGTGTGTTTGCGCGGGTGGTGATGGGATGTAAATAGAGATCAGTGCTTTGAGGAACGGAGCCGAAAGTGCCGTGGGGGAACGATATGAGTTTTCAACGGATTTACTGTTTGCTATTTTGGCCGTTGATTGCAACTGAATATGTCGGAACAGGAGGAAGGGTAGTCGGGGCTTTGAGAGAGCTCGAAGCACACACACCGGATGAAAGAGTTTTTTGGCAAAGAGATGTTTGAAAAGTTGATTTGAATATCAAAAGCTAAAACTGTACTGGGAAGTGCTCTGGCAGCCCCGGAAAACCGGCAATGAAATTGAAGATGAAGTTTTGTTTCACAGGTAATGCTACCTTTTGCACTGCTTGTTGTCTTGCTTGGAAGGAGTTTTTAAAAGCTTCCGAAAAGATTGATATTTTTGCAAATTGAAAACTGTTGCTGTGTGCTGAAATGAGTGGTCGGAGTTTGAACCTTATATGGAATGGTATTATTCATAATATGAAACATGTTCAAACGAAAATGACAGTTATAAAAGTTCATTTCTTGAAAGTTCAACTTTTACATGGTAGAATAAAAACAAGAGCAGTTTTGGAACTATACTGATTCGAGTTTGTAAAAGATAAAATAGAGCTTTAATTAATCTAAACCAGCATTTCTCAAACTGGTGGATTGTGATCCATGGATAGAGCAAGGCAGATCTAATCTATTCTTATGTTAAAGCATCCTGAAAAATCACAAAGTTAGTGCATTGTTCACATGCATACGAACAAATGTCAAAAAAGGTTAACCAGTAGAATGTAAGATGTTTCTTGAACTTTTTATTATTAATTTTAACCAAATTGGTTTTCCTTAACCTGCCCTTAAACATTTCACATCAGTAGTATCAACCTGTTTGGAAAATTTGCCAAACAATCTTGATAGTCATCTGTGCAGTGTCCTGAGTGGTTTTATTAGTTGTCTTAAGCTTACACTTCAACATTGCCAAAAGCATTCATATTGAGCGGAACTGGGCACAATTTTGTGGATTTAGGGTCTTAACGATGGAATCCACCGCATTGTCACAATATCACTAAACAACCTCCTGGATGTAGTGGCAACTTGCCTAATCGGGCTAAAATTGCAGAGGTTCTTTGTGTGCTTCTCTTTTGAAAGGTTTACCAAGATTTTCAATTGTTCTTAGCTCCAAGGATTTATCTCCTTGCGAATCACTGTGACGCCATTTTTGCTGTGCCACCGTTTGCTGGAATTCGAGTAAATGAAGCTTGCCAAGTTCGCACAAAATAGGCAATCAAGCACACGTTGCTCAAAAAAGAGCAGAAGTTCCTCCCGTAGGCACTGTTCCTGTTAAATTTGCTGGTTCATGGTACCATAAATAACGAAAGCTTTGCTTATCATCCCACAACTGCAGATCAGTTGTTAGACAAGGAACTTTTTGAGTAATTCTTTCTGACTTTTCTCTATTCCAAGGCACTCTTCCGGTAATCCCATGCATACTAGGTTAGTCAAAAAGTTTTGAAAGCGGAAATGAAAATACATTTTTTTTTGGGAAAATCACTTTTATTGTTCAGTATAGTTTCCCATATTATCAATACACTTGATCCAACGATCTTCCAACTTTGTTGTCCCATCACGGAAGTGACTTTCTGCAGGCCTGCAAAGTACTCCTCTGTGACGGCTATAACCTCTTCGTTTGATGAAAAGGGCTTTTCACGAAGGAAGTTTTTAAGATGTGTGAACAGGCAGAAGTCAGAGAAAGCATAAACTGGCAAATAGGGTAGTTGCTGCAACAATTTGTACCCCAATTCACTGATTTTGGCGATGGTTTTATAGCTGTGTTAGCAGGTCTTGATGAAACATGATTTTTTTCTTCTGCAAACCGAGTCTTTTTTCACAATTTTTTTCATCCAACTGGTTCAAAAGGTCACACTAATAATCAGAGTTGATTGTCTTACCTGTTTGGAGATAATCGATCAGTAACATTCCTTTTGCATCCCAAAACTCTGACGCTAACACCTTCTTGGCCGATTTTTGGACACGAACTCGCTTTGGAGCCGAAGTGCCAGGTTCACACCACTCCCTAGTCTCTTGTTTTGATTCAGGATCATGGTGGTTGACCCAAGTCTCATCCATAGTGATGAATCGGCGTAGAAAATTCGATTGAACCTTTCGAAATTGCTCCATATGTTGCTCAGAAAGTCGCATTCGAACGTGTTTTTGTTGCATTGTTAGCAAATGCGGCACCCATTGTGCACACAGTTTTTTGAAACCCAAAACTTCAGCCAAACTATGCCATGTTGTTCCATGTGAGATGCCTATGGTGTCAGCTATCACATCCACAGTCGATCGATGATCTTCCAAAACCATATCCTGTATTTTTGCCATGATATCTAGTGTCTGTATTTTCGCTATGATTTCTGGTTTTGATGCACTTTTTGGACGTACTGAGCGTGAATCGTCTTCAACGCTTGTACAGCTACGCTTATGCTCCAAAACACATCGGTGAATGGTTGTAAATTAAGGATCTTTCACCATCTTTGCATGGATCTCAGTAGCCGATAAATCTTCCAAAACAAGAATTTAATCACTGCATGATATTCGGAGTTTTCCATTGTCAAAAAATACACTGACACGGCAACTTCAAATGGCTTTTAAACAAAGAATGAATTGGCTGATCGAAATGCAATTTTGAGTACGTTCGTATAAAAGATTAAATATAAAAATGGAGTACAAATTTTAGTTTTTCTACTGCCCCATAGATGTCACTTTCAAAACTTTTTGACCAACGTAAAAGTAAAATTCTTATTCTTATTCTTCGAATACTGTCAGGCAGTACGTTGCGTCGTCAATAACCACGCAATCGTATTTATTGAAACAAATTTTCGTAGAATTTCCTCCAGCGCTTCTTTGCCTCCAAATTCTGTCCAAATTTGGTCACAATCTGGACCTTGAAATTTCCTAATCCAACCCTCCTCTTCGCCCTTCGAACGTATGATTGTGGAAACTTCGAATTCTCCTTGAAAAGACCCACCACATGCACATGTATTTTAGGATCCACTGGCTTGGCTGATCTGGCACTTCTAAGTTTCCAGGTGATGATCAGGCTTTCCCCGAACCGTTGCAGAACGTAACACACCGTGGATCTCGATAAATTAAAATGTTTTGCTGACCTTCTAGCGGATAAACCGGATTTTTGTTTTTTACATGCAGGATTGTATCGTGACGCGCTTGCTCCAATGAATTATACCTGACTGTCGACTGTATACACTTTCAACTTGTATCAGAGAAATTTAAAAAAAAAACTGCTTAACAAGTGCCTAAATAGCAGCAAATTTTCATGAGTCCAGATTGGTTTTACGTTCAACCTTGAATATCCTGAAAGTTTGAAGAGAATCGGAACTACTTAACAGAATGTTCGGCGACCAATTTGGTGTCTCATTTTTTGTCTTTGTCATTGTCTCACCTGAACCATGTTAACGCTCAGTTAAAATTGTTCCCTGTTAAGATCCGACGGGCACAAGCAGAAGAGTCGCGCAACGAGCAAGTTGGATCGATTAAGAAGAAAGCAACCAGCGAACCCTTCGCAGACTACCAAGCTGGCTGAGTGCTGCCATCGAGCCCATGTCGTCCAACATTTTCATGACATGTCCAGCCCACCTTAGTTAACCGATTTTAGCGATGTGAACGATGGGAGGTTTGATTGGCAAACCCTAATTTGCAATTTGTCAACAGAGTAGGCCGTATTTGTATTCCATCAAAACATCTACGATATAGTAGAGACTGCAGTACCCCAAAAACATAGGAGAAAACCTAATAAGAATCCGATGGGGTATAGTAAGAAAATTATAAATCTCAAAAATAGGAAGCAAAAAGCGCACAAAGCTTATGAAAAAGATAAAAATGATATGAACCTCACAATATATTTCACTATCTGTGATCAACTGAATTAAGAAATGAAGATCGCACATGAGGAGTATAATAGAACAAACGAAACTATTATCAAATCAGATCCGAAATTGTTTTTCAGCTTAGTTAAAGATAAGAAAAAGTTAAGAAATTTTCCAAAAAAAAAAGCAATTCGACGACAAAGACGGTAAAAATCCAACCGAAATCAGTGACTTATTTGCTGATTTTTTTCAAGATGTTTACACAACTCGTGACGACAACGATCGAGATTATCAATTTTTCTCATATCTTCCTGAGCCTTCGTTAAATGTGACTGTTGATGATGTATCCGTCAACGAAATTTTGATTTCTTTAAGAACATTAGACGCTTCTAAAGGAGCTGGTCCTGACGGATTACCGCCAGTATTTTTGAAAACATTATCAAAATAATTAGTGAAACCCTTGTTTTGGTTGCATAATTCACCTCTAAAAACTGGCGTATTTCTCCTCATTAGGAAGGAATCGTACTTGGTTCCGATGTTCAAAAGTGGTAAAAAATCAGATGTTATAAACTATCGTGGGATTGCAATATTATCTTGTATTCCCAAACTATTTGAATCCATTATCAATCAACACATTTTTTCACAAGTGAAAAATGTTATTACTACCAAGCAACATGGCTTTATGAAAGGACGCTCTACTACTACAAACTTGCTAAATTTTGTAAATTTTTCAATTAATGCAATGGATGAAGGTAATTATGTTGAAACCTTATACACTGACTTTAGCAAAGCTTTTGATAGAGTCGATATTCCTTTGTTGCTTTACAAATTGTCTAAGATAGGTTTCAATCACAATTTATTAAAGTGAGTTCAGTCATACTTGTGTGGAAGAACACAACGAGTAAAATTTGAAGGAAAGCTATCATCGGTTGTGAATGTTTCATCGAGAGTACATCAGGGTTCCCACCTGGGTCCTTTACTATTTATTTTATTTGTCAATGATGTTGAATATAGCTTACGCCATTTAAATGCTTCGATATATGCAGACAACATGAAACTTTTCATGGAAATACGTAAATCATCTGACATTGAAGTCTTCCAAGAATGAGAAGTTGATAATTTCCATATTTGGTGTACAAAAAGCTTGATAGAGATTAACGTAAAAAAGTGCTTTTTCTTTTTCTTTAATAAAAAAAATAAGGAAAGGACACCATCTCTATAGGTCAACAAACTGTTGAAAGATGCAATCAAGTTAGAGATTTGGGAGTCATTCTTGATTCCGAGCTCACTTTTGTAGAACACTATAACAATATAATTTACAAGGCAAGTAATATGCTCGGATTCATCAAAAGGTTTAGTTTTCATTTCAATGATCCCTATACAATAAAAACGTTGTATGTAACATATGTTAGGCCCCTTCTTGAATACTGCAGCGTGGTTTGGGATCCATATCAGAATACACATAAAGACCGTATTGAGTCAGTACAGAAACAGTTTTTATTGTATGCTTTGCGTAAGTTAGGATGGAACTCTTTTTGGTTACCTTCTTATGAATCTCGATGTATGTTAATTAAAATAGATGGTCTTGAAAAAAGACGTGAGTTCACAATTCTATCAGTTATAAACGATATTATTGGGCAAGGAGTAAATGACGCAACATTTTTAGGGAAGCTCAACTTCTACGCTCCCACCCGTTACTTAAGAAGCAGGAATTTATTCTACATAAATAATCAAAGAACTAACTATGCCCAAAATGGACCCATAAATAAGATGATATCTTGCTATAACAAA